>BPLS01000427.1:0-16399 GCA_019656275.1 Rhododendron kiyosumense | reverse complement strand
CTAAGGATTTGTATTGGCATAGCAAGAGGTTTGGCATTTCTTCACGAGGAATCAAGACTAAAAATTGTTCACAGGGACATCAAGGCTACCAATGTACTACTTGATGGGGACCTCAACCCTAAGATCTCTGACTTTGGTTTGGCTAAGCTTTCCGACGATGACAACACTCATATTAGCACCAGGATTGCTGGAACAATGTAAGCTACCGATTTTCTCCTGTATAAATCCTATCACTGTGCCATGCTTAAGAACCAAGTAGTTTGTGTATCAAAAGATGCCACCTTGGAATAGGCTCTCATGCCATTACCTTATTCATTCTTCAGTTTGCATCCGATATTTTGATGACGCTAAATTGTCATTAATGTTGGATTGGTGCCCCAAAATGACCAAACGGGCAGCCACTGAATTTTGTTCTGATACACGAGTCTCGATAGTATTTTGTATTTACATTTGGAATGAAAGGCAGGTCAAATATCTAGCTATCCAAAAACAATTTGTAGCAAGACAATTCCTCGGAGTTTAATTCTTGATCAGCGCTCGGAACCCATATTAAGAACAACGTGGCCCATCATACTTGTATTCAACGTCAAACCTCAACTAGCCAACTACGTTGATGATTTTTCTTGGTTACAAGCCAATGCAAAGTGACCCGATTTCATTATATGACTTTTTTGCTTCCTACAATTATAGTGTAGTAGTTTAGCTATGGTGAATTCCAACAACCAAGTCATCTTGATTGCCTTCTCGAATGCTTGGATATTCTACGAAGCTCGCACTGTTAAATTAGACTTGAAATTATTAATTTGTTGTGCAGAGGGTACATGGCACCGGAATATGCATTGTGGGGTTGTTTAACCAACAAAGCAGATGTTTACAGCTTTGGGGTTGTTGCATTGGAAATTGTCGCAGGGAGGGACAATATGAAATATCGTCCTAATGAAAATTATGTGTGCCTACTTGATTGGGTAAGTGTTTGGTTCCTCATTGAACTTGTTTTAACATTGTTTCTTGCTTTAATACCTATACATTTCGTCCTAATTGGCCAGCTTTGTTCCAAATTTGCATGGATTTGGTCTCGTAAGGGAGACTTGGGGGTGACTGCGAGTGTTTTTTTTTACGAGGCCACAAAATTTTGGTTTGTTGTTTCTATGGAAATACTTATATTAAGGATTACTGATCTTGCAATAAAACTGGAAATTTAGTATGAAATATCTTGAAGTTAGTTAAGAGGTTCATTAAGTAAATTAATTGGGCTCAGTTCGTTAAAGGCTTGGCTGCAAATGAGCCGACCTTGAGCTCGAGTTTTAAGCCTCATTTGGTAAAGGGGACAAGCTCGAACACTACTACAATGTACGTTGTCACTTTCTCATGTCAATCTCATTCTCGTACTTGTTTCAGGCACTTGTTTTACGACAACAAGGTTGTTTGATGGATCTGGTGGATCCCAAGCTGGGTTCCAATTTCAACAAGGAAGAGACAATGAGAATGACCAAGGTGGCATTGTTATGCACTAATCCGTCTCCAGCACTTAGGCCTACCATGTCTGCTGTGGTAAGCATGCTTGAAGGAAAACTCGGGATTGAAGAACTAGTCAACGATCCACGCATCTATGGCGATGACTTCCGGTTCGTAGCCCTCAGAGACAAGTATGATGAGCTGCAACGCCAGACTTCAACCGAAGCTGAGACCCTAATAGATCACACGGTAACTGGTTCTTCCTCTACATCTGCCCAGGATCTTTATCCGAGGGATCTTTATTCTCTGTAACGCTGCCAATGCAAGGACGTATGAGAAGCATAATATGGTTAAGGTAGTACTTTTGCCTTTTCGCTTGTACAAGTGATGAAAATAAAAAATACGCGTATTCTTGAATCCAATCCATGTTCATAAAAGACCGGACTGGTTTTTCACTTGTTGGCTATTAGACTGTTGCTTGTATATTTTCTAGTGAGTGACTTCTAGAGGTTCATCAAATAGTGCAATAACTGTGCTATGAAGTCTTCATGTTCAACTTTCTCTGATAAATTTGGTGCAAATAGCTTAAGATCTTCTTTTCCTATTGTCTTTTTGTCAGAAAACTTCCAAGGGATTTTCTTTGTGTGTTGATATCATGTGTTCTATGCTCGTTACTTAATAAAGGTCTTCATCATCTTATAGTAAGAGTCATAGAGCTGCTTTTAGTCAACTAGGTGTGAAGGGGGAGTGTTTGAGGTGGTGGAAGGTGTTTAAATTCCTATCATACCCTCAAGATTGTTAACACCAGCGGATGTGCTTCCCAGTGGACTGAAAGTTCTAGGATTCGATTGCCAACATTGGAAGGAGAGCATCCAATGTGACAGTTCAGTGAAAGCATGGGGCTGCAAAGTGGAACTAACCATTTACTTATTTCATTCATGGGAGACATTTTTCCGCTTGGAAGGGAGTGTTGTTTTGGTGAAATTTCTGCATTAGAGGAAAATGCAATTCAACATTCCAGATTCAAGATACCAAAATCAAGTGCATTTGATTAAACATCAAAGTAAGAAAACCGCGGATAAAAAAAAGTAAGACAACCAGTTTTTATTTTTTAACAGTATCGTATCCGTACATAAGCCCAAAAAAACTGTTATGCATAACACAAGGATAACTAGTTCAATTGTCTGGCACCAGCAGCTCGAAACTTCCCTCAAAAAACCAGTCCAGAGTTCTTGTCTACGGGGCCTCAAACTTGAGCAGTACCTCAACTGCTTTAACAAAAATTTCTTTAGAAGCGCACTCATTGTTTACCGAAACAGCGGATGTTAACTGCAACAACAAAGCCATAGGCATAACCTAGCATGAAGTTGGAGTTTGTTCGATGCTCTATCAATCCAAAAGCATGGATTTAAGTGACAACACCCATAGTATTGTTCACTGGTTTCATACAAGCAAAGCTAAAACATGCATATAACAAAGAAAACGAGGGACAAGCCTACCCAGCTCAGGCAGTGAAATACCTAACCTTGTCTTTCTGCTGTTGGAACTTCAAGCTGACTGTTTAAGCTTAGCAAGATTGCTGAATGCAACTTTGAGCAGTTCGGTCACCTTGTTTTTTCTTACCCTGGAAGAAAATTAACGTACAAACAAGCAGCTTAAAAACATTGAAGAAGAGTATAAGAAAAAAATTTGAATGACCCGAAAACTGAACGGCCAGATGTTAATCTTAAGGAAAATGCAAAATGAAATATCACTAGCTAGACAACGTAGGAATATGATGATTGCTTCTTCATCATAACAGAATGATGAAAAGCAGTGAGAAGCAAATCCTAGGGCTCTATCTCAGGCAGAAATCCTCATGTGCAAAAGATTTAGATCCACGCATGTATGAACCTGAACATTCAGCTTTTTTAATGAAAACTATGCTAACATCCTAGAGATGGAATTCACACAGCGACACAGTGGAATCGGAAAAGACCTCATCTTTTCTCACTCTATCACATTTTCACCATTAGGAGTTGGATGTAAGGTGTACAAAGCCCTATCGACGCATAATAGTAATGTGCAATCTCAATTGAATGAGCAACACCTGTCCACAGCAGCTTGTAACTGGCATTTACACATAGTCCCAATAGTGAAAACCAAAGAGTCCTTAACTTGTACTCCGTACATTGAAAGAGCGAAGTGCCGCAAGCAGATAAAGAAATACAATACCTTCAAAGACGGGGTGAGAACAAAAACTTCATCTGCAGATTCTGGAGGTATGTTAGCAATCATGCAAATCTGCAACAAATTGTGAATCAAAACCTTGCTCCATGATCAATAAATAAGGTCAATAACTCACGTTGAGGCTTATACCTCACGATCCATAACACCAAGCTTTTTGAGAGGCCTGATATGTGAGTTAATGGTTCAACAAGCTGGTTGCTCAGAAATAGAGTTACCACAAACCTCAAGAAATTATTGACAAGTTCAGAAATAACAATCCATTTCAAGAAGGGAAAGGATACTCAAGTGGCATTCTGGATTCCCCTATCAAAAGCTCTGGAAGCATGCTTGTTAGGGACTCTCATCAAAAAGTACACACTTTTCATATCTAAGTTATAGCTAAGTAGTCATCACAGTCCATCAGGCATTTAGCATTCTTGGGAAGTTCTGCCAAACAAACGACAGATTTGTAGAATACAACATCTACTTAATGCACTTTCCTTGTACCAACCAAAATACATACATGTGTTATTAGTATCACTGTCGCAAACTACAATCTCAAGCGTCCTGCAAGACCGCTTGTATATAAGCTTTTGATCACCCTCTCTTGCAAGCCGGTTTTCAAGTGTGAGTAATTGATTTTACCCCAAGGGTTTGTACAATCTCATTATAGGTAGCACCACGAATGGCGTGACCTGTAGGCTGGATTAGTATAACTAGGTAGTATCCATCGCAAATACTACTCCGTTTTTTTTTTTTTTTTTCCTATCGCCATCTAATATCGCAATTGTACTGATGAAATTAATGTGTTTTCAGATGAATGTTGTCAAACTTGACATCATATGGAGTCACAAATATGAGTTGAACATTGTACTTTTTTTTACCACTCTTCAAACAAAATGCCTCGAATTCTGGTACCAGTGGATCCCTTTTCATACTCCCAAACTTCTTTAACAAAGAATTGCTTTCGTAAAGCCCTTTTACCCAGTTTTTAAAATTTTTATTTTGCTCTCCTTAGATTAGTCAAATGGAAGACTAATTTTCACTTCTATGATCCCACAAGCAAATTGAGATCTATGAAGAAATTTCGATTGTAAATGATAGAGGTCTTGCTCTTTAAGCTTACATATAAGCGGGCAGAATTAGAGGATAAGTTGGTTTTTTATTCTACCAGTGGCGGCTCCATGATTTTTTAATAGGGTGTTCAATAATTATCTTAGCTCTCATACCTCTATCAACGAGTAGAATGTACAGAAACAGATTGATACTCTCTACGTCCCGAAATGGTAGTCCTTGCAAAGACATGCAATTTTCAAATCGAAACACCAAATACTTGCGTTCGAGCTAAAATTGTTTTACAAGGTGATCCAATATTAGGCAAGTTTTAATCGAGCAAAATACAAATCGATCTTGAGTACCTCAAAATCTTTTACTTATTGTAAGTCGAACGAGCTAACTATTTGGTTATTTTGAAAGTCTAACGAGTTTCAAGGAAAATAATATTCAAGCTAGCTTGACCTGTTTATATGATAAACGGATCCTAAACGAGGTTTTTAACTACCGAACATGAGCTACAACTCGAATAGTTACAAAAGACAAACCAGATTAGAAATTAAACAGAACCAACAAAAAGGAGAACTAAAATTCAATGACCTTTAACACAAAGGTAGGGCAAGAGGCGATGAATTCAGGCAGCGATTTCGAGAAAGCGAGTTGGGTTAAGTGGTTTTACGATTAAGCTACGGGAAACCCTTATTCAAACGATCAGAAACGTTATCGATAGCAGTCGCTCCTAAGCTCGAGCGCATGCGCATATTAATTATGTGACTTAGGCCCCACGACAACTGTTAGTCAGACGATACGAAGAGCCTCCATTGATGATCTCCGATTCTCTCTCGGTACTATTAGGCCCTTTCTTTTTCTTTTCAATGAACAAGATCATCCCATATATATACTTAAAATATGAACATATATAACATTAGGGAAAATGACGGCCTAGGACGTGTTTTGATAATTAATACATGTCAAGAACATGCTAAGAACATTTGTTAATGCTAAAAATATCATTTGCGGGTATCAATTATTAAAACACGTCCATAGCAGTCATTTTTCCTATATATTACTTAATACATCAACGAGTATAACAAGAAAAAAAAAAAGGAAAATGATTTTGCTATTCCTTTTTTTTTGTTAACGTCACTCCTCTGCATCAAAAATACACTTGAAGGAGAGTGACATTAACAAAAAATGAAGTGACAAAATCAGCAATAAAAACAAAAACAAAAACAAAATGCACCTAATACTACTACTAACAAAAAATAAAAGAAAAAGCCGCTCGTGAAGGTGGGTGAAGGATCGCCAATAGATCATGTTCTCGATGCCGTATCACCACTGAATCTGCATCTTGACGTCTTCACTGTCACCGTTGGAGAGCTCGGGAACACCGTCTATTCAAGAGCCAGAACCCAGATTTGAGCCCTTTCTTATGTAAGAGAGACAATAGCGTGTGCTAACTAACAATTATTGGAATTATAGCAGCAGATGATTCGAAGTAAAGTCAAGTATCCACATCTGTGCCACAGAATTCAACAAACCCAAGTTTGAAATTTTCATTTCCATCCAACGACCAGTCCAAGTCCCCTCTTTTACATTTCTACGTGCATCAAAAATATCGCTGTGATTGGTTAGAAACCGACACTCCTTGATCCTTATCTTCCCCATCCACATGTTATTAAAGTTGATTTGTCTTTATTTTCTGTGTGGGAAAAATCTTTTCTACGGATGTTTCCGTGAAAAAGGGTGTTGCGGAGCGCCATCGCGCTTGTCCAAATTGTATTGAATGAACTCTCTCCGGAAAAATTTTATTAAAATTCGGACGGTTCAAAATCAAAACGGATGGCCAAGATCACATGCTTCCGTGATTGTCTTATCCGTGAATAAGACAATCTTCTGTATTCGAATCCATGCGAAAAGTGACTTGATGGAAAACTCAGAATGGGAAATCCTGCAGTGCAGCCCGCACTGCGGGGGCTGTGAAGCGGCTGATCTGGCCGTCCATTTTGACGCCGATGGCTTGGATTTAATTCGAGATTCTATTGATCCGAGCCGTCCATTGTCTATATTAAAATTCGAGATGCTCACCGTCGGAATGGGTGGCCAAATCGCCACCTTACAGCCCGGCAGTGCGTGTTGCGTTGCAGCATCCCTCGGTCCCTGGAAACTCACCCACGCTAAATTAAAATAGCAACCATGTAAACGTATACGGCTTAAGCTAAATTAAAAAAGCGACCATGTCAACGAATGCGGCTTTGATCTTTCCATTCAGGGGCGGCTTTACCATGGTTTTTTGCGTACTGTCGGCACTGGATCACTTGCATGGAGCTAAAATTACTGAAAGTCCAATTAAATTTGGGCCCACACCAAGGTGTGACAAAAAAGGGGCCTGGGGCACGCGATGTGGCGGGGGACTGAATATTTTTTGTCCTATCATACACCCAGGTTAAGGAGGTTGCATGGTGTGGGCCGTGTGAGCGTAACCCCAATCTGTTGGGGAGTATCAGCGGACTCAATATACATTGAATGGCTTAGTCTTGTAAGTTGTAAGCCATCCAAATTGTACTCTTTTTTTTTTTTTGGTTTATTCGACGTAAGACTCAATCTTCACACATGTTCCTAAGCCTTTGGTACAGTGTGATAAAAAAAAGACAGGCAAATGCATGGGACACCAGTGGTCCAAAATCATAAGCACACCTAACTACTATTTAAAGAAGAAGACCAGTTGGGGTGGGTTGGGGTCTACTCTAGTTTGTATGATTGCTTTGAGTTTATTAATTTGTATGGTTTGTTTTGAATATCCAAAAGCTATGAGGTCTCCTCTTCTACTTATTATAATATTGTTCATACTAATATCCTTTGGAGCAGGTGGAACACAAGGACAACAAACTAGACGTATTCCCGATGATGAAAGTAAGAGGCCTCCCTTCTTCTTCTATGACTTCGATCGGTTTATTCATTTTTTCTGTTTCTACTTTCTAGTTTTTCATCTCTCGAATATAGAGAAGAGGTTCAGCACAAGATGGGAATAGGAAATCCTGCAGTGCAGCTTCCTGTAGAGGACCCTGCATGGTACGTCGGTCTGGACTATCCATCTCGGTAATTAATGGTTTGATTACCGAGATGGATGGTCTGGATGCGCCTTACAAGCCCTATAGGGCAGCCCAATCTACAGGGTCTGTAGATCCGCTAAGATGATGAGAGCATGATTTTGTTTCTGTGAAATGGGTTTATACATATTTCAACACAAGATGGTGTGATGTTTTTTTTTTAAGGGCAAATTTTTTTTATTAATCACTAAAATTGTTACAGAGATTAACAAGAATAAGGAATGATGACATCATATTCCTAATTTGAGACTCATTTGAGTTACAAAGCTAAGAATAATCATTTGTCCATCCGAGACCCAAATCCGAGATTAACAAGAAGCCAACCAAGAGGACACCTATTGGGACAAGCCCACACCTAATGAGCCAAATCCAGAAACACCTATTGGGACAAGTCCATATACCTAAAGGGCTCAGCCCAAATACAAAAGCACCTAAAAAAACAAAGACAAAGAATCCTAACAGCCGAAACACCTCAGCCCGCCAGAATAAACTGCCAAACACCAGTATTATCGACGAAGCAACAACCTATTGGGATAATCCCATACACCTAAAGGGCTAAGCCCAAATACAAAAGCGCCTAAAAAAACAAAGACAAAGATGGTGTGATGTTAGTTTTATACAAGTGGAACACAATTTTAATTATATATAGCCCTATACATGTTTTGTGTTAAGATGTCTAGCTAGTAGGAGTAATACTTTATGCAATGCTATTTGTATAGAGCTTTCTCCATGTCATGTCTTTGTCTAAATACTTAAAAGGGCCACCATGATTTGGTTTCTACAGTGGCAGCTCTTGGTGAAATAGCTCAACAATTGGGTAAAACGGACTGGAATTTGAGTTTGAACGAATGTGATGAAAATGGAAATTGGCATACCCCAGTGATGGACGGCTTGTATAACAGTACTGTCAACTGCACCTGCCTTGGTGATGGGTGTCACATCAGCGCCATGTATGCTTCCCTTCTAATTTTCATGTTCTTCAAAATTCATACTCGCATATTACTCAGGCCTTGTTCTGCTAATGTTATTTTTTTTAAGTACTTATTTTTCACTTTACGAGACAGGTTATTATCTCATAATACATCACCTTTAGTTCGAAAAGCCCAATTATCAAACGAGATCGGATAAGAGATTTGAGCATGGGGTTGTGTTCGTCTCGTCGAGACGATCGCGGAGATATGTGGAACGTCGCCGGAGTAGCCCGTATGCGCGACGTGGTTGACATTTCTGCATCACGTTTCTTGTTAGCCACCAAAATGACAAGTTTCCAGTTTTTAGTGCTTATTTGGCCTACCTTAGACTACTTTTGGTGCGTTTGTCTTGTTTGTGTCCCTAAACTCATGTATGCAGCAATATGTTGTATTATGCAAAAGGAAATTGCTAATTACAGTCCAGTCAAATGGGCAGGAAAAGGAAAAAAAGAAAACTCAATTTTCTATGTGTTAAAGTGCCTTGAAAAATGTTTAAAAGTGTATTAGAAGTGTATTAGAAGCTGTGTTTTTTTTGTTTTTTTATTATTCTTGCTTTATTAAATTATATCTACTCACATTTGTGCTGTAGTCATGCACTGCAAAGTCTGCAATTGGGTCATTGCGATTACGGGTTAGATGTCTAATTGTCTAGGCAGTAATGATAGTATCTTGTACCTAAACCAGTGGCTCACTTTTTCTAAGTAATGGGGAAGAGGACCGAAACATGCCATTGACCGACTCTACTAAGACAAAGATGGGCTGTCAAGAACGTAGAGGAGGTAGGATGGGCAGTTGGTCAGATCTAGATTGAAAAGGGTTTCGGTTGTAATTTTTTAATTTTCCAATTCATACGAATGAATAATCCTCAAAAGTTTGACACTAAATTAACGGACGCGAATTTTTTGAATAAAGACGAAGATGAAATAGAAAAAGCCCAAAAAGTAGAGGGTTTTTTTCTTTTGAAACTAGTCCTAAGATGTCATTGGCCAGTGAGATGGAGAGGGAAAAAGATGTGACAACATTAGAGCAGAGGGATAGAATAGCACCTGGGGCAGGGCGTATGGTGCACATAAGAGAAGATAGCCTCCTTTTATGGAGGAGTCTCCTTTCACATGGGAGATGTGCTTAGCCTTGGCAACAACGCGCTGAGATCTCAGGGTTTCAAGTACGATTCACTCTTGTAGGAGTCTGGTGACTTGCTCAAGGTTAGGTTTTGCCTTCTTGCAGAGACCTCTCTATCTTGGCATAGATTTGTGAAGTGGAGCTCTCGGGATACCTCACAGACACAAAACGACACTCTCCGAACATATGTCAAACACACCTAAATACATGTCAAAATTTTCTGGTTACATTTGTTTTAATAGGACATATTGTGGATGTGGTTAGTGAAGTGGAGCCCTTGGGATACCTAAGAAGCACGGACACGTCTACCGCCCTCATGTATCGGTGTCCAACATGTATCGAACATGGACACAACACGCCACGCCACTCTTTGAATCATGTCCAATGTACACCTAAATACATGTCAATTTTTCTTATTAAATTTGTTTTACTGGGACACGTTGTGGACACTCTAGGACAAGTATGGACACTCTTAGGGACAAATGAAGAACTCATTAAGAGATTAAAATGTAATGTTTAAAACTTGGTCCAAAGATCAAATTTTCGATTGGTGGTTAGCTATGAAACACGGATATTCTATTTTGGCCTTCGTATCACGTATCGTATCCGTATCGGATATCAATACTCTCAGATACTCTCCGGATACATATCCAATACGCTTTTTTAAAGTATCCTGCTTTTAGAATTATTTTTTGGTATGCCGATACATTTCAAATACGTGCGGATACTCTCGGATACGTATCCGATTCCTTTTTTTTTAAAGTATCCTGCTTTTAGAATTATTTTTTGGTATCCCCATACTTTTTGGATACGCTCGGATACGTTTTGGATACGCTCAAGGGTAAATATGTTATTACTTAAAATATATGGGTTAAAATTGCAATTGGGACTATATTTTTCTTTTTCCCCCACCAATTGACACTAGGTAGATACCGACGGTATCCTCTCTCTTGTCTCTCATCTTTCTCGACAACCATGTAAGTCTCTTCTCTCTCGTTGTGTGTGTGTATATATATATATAACTATATAGATACAATTATATATAACTATATGTAAATATCTCTCTCTCTCGGCATGTGAAATGGTGAACTTGTGTAATGAAAAACTTTAATCACTAATGGAATTTTAGGAATTAAAAATAATATATAAAATATATGTTTTATTTACTTTTATATTCAACGTATCCCCCAACATATCGTATCCTTCTTTTTGGAAAAATCACGTATTCGCGAATCTGTATCGTATCGTATCTGTATCCGTGCTTCTTAGGTGGTTAGTTCTTGAATATTAATTACACAGTGACCGTTGATTTGTGTATATGCATGATAATACTTTTTGTTGGTTTACTTTCATTTGATAGAAATGATGTTTTTATCTATTACAAAAACTCATAAGATACCTCTAATCCTCTATGATGTTTTTATCTGAAAAAGTGGCATATCCTCTTGTCCATATCGTAGTCTCGTGCCTGTATCCGTGTGTCTTAATGGGGTACCATCATCCACCCTACTCACTAATCCACAAGTAGCTAGCTATTTCGCATGGGGTAATATATAGGTTAAGTGCATAACGAGGCCCTAACCATTGAGGAGGGATGAAGCCTCTGTAGTGTTCGCAGCCTAGGCAGGCTGTGATAGCATCAAAAGTGCCATTCTTGTGATGAGTGATGGTGAGAGGTGGTACCGAGTGGGCAAGGAAAAGGTGAGGCGTCGAGAGAAGGTATCAAAAAAAGTAAATGACCAGATCCTCTGGAGCGGGATGTAGTGGCTCGTCATGCAAGAATGGAGATGCAGAACTGGCATTACTCGATTCTGTTGATTAGATTTCCGCTTCAAATGCCAAAATGCTCAACAGGTCCATTCTAAATATGAGGGGAAGTTGAACTGCACCCTACATGGTTGAAAATTAAGGATGTTCCTGACTGGGATGTCAAGAACTCGACATTGACCCCTAACTTTATATTACCTTTTTGGTGAATTATTAGGTGGAAAAATAAGGCGGATTTCAAATGAATTTCAAGCCTGAATGAGACAGACTGCTGGTTTAGAGGTGTTTATGACATCGAGCAGTTCTGAACATTTACATGGCTCTTGGTGTGAACTGTGAAGTGATTAGTTGTGGTTTTTGCTAATACTTTTCCTGTTAGTTATTATTATTTTGTGCATCACCATTTCTAAACTTTGGCACAGAGATTATTTTTATACTACAGAGTCTATGGATCTCTAATTAAAGACTGATTTAAAGTATCTAATACGTGTTTCTGTTTTTCTACAACAGATATCTGAAAGGGCAAGATCTTCCTGGTGTACTACCGAAGTCAATAGCGAACTTATCCTACCTAACAATTATGTGGGAATGATTCCAATTACCTAATTTACATAATCTTCCACGTCTGTTGATTTTTTATCGCATCATTACGTTGAGAATTCTATCAATTGTTGCAGTGATCTCAATCGCAACTTTCTCAGTGGTTCTATTCCTCCTGAATGGACTTCTACCAAGTTGAAATTTTTGTGAGTTATATAAGCATTTCCTTTGTACAGTAGTTGGTTAGTTGTAATATTGTCTGTTTCCTTAATAAGCAGAATGAAACTTCTGTAGGGGTTTGACTGTGAACCGCTTATCAGGAAAAATCCCAAAGAACTTGGGAATGATGACCAGTCTCACCAATCTGTACATACTCTCTCTCTCTCTCTCTCTCTCTCTCTCTTGGTGCATGTGTGTATAAATTTTGGATAGTAGCAAAAAAGAATTGACATGTTGCATGGATAAAACTGTACTAAAATTTTGAAGGAAGTTATTTTCAGGAGCTTAGAAAGCAACATGTTTGAAGGAACTGTCCCAACAGAGCTAGGGAATCTTGTCAACCTACAGTATTTGTCAGTTATCTTATTCACATTTCTCTATCGAACTTTTGATTTTCAACAGACTATATAGTTACTTTGATTTTAACCCCCTGCGGGCCTTGTAGCAATCTTAATTCCAACAATCTCACTGGGGAGCTGCCGAAGGAATTAATAAACAACCTGATAAATTTGCGGGAAGTGTAAGTTCATTTTTCGGCCACTAACTAATGGCCCTAGTCTTCAATAGCTTGTCTTTTCTTTGTTTTTTTACTCTTGGCATGGTGCAGTAGGTTGAGCAGTAACAGCTTCACAGGAAAGTTACCCAATTTCCAAAGTTGGGAACAACTTCGAATATTGTAAGTGTTCCTTCCTATTAAGCACACTCCAGGGAATATTTCTAAAGTTGATCAATTTTAGTTAGTCTTCTCTATTGTCACTGCAGAGAGCTTGAAGCAAGTGGTTTTGAAGGGCCAATACCTCGTAACATTTCTCTCTTGCGTAATTTAACTGAATTGTAAGTTCAGCCTTTTCAAGTCATATATACTTCTAGGAATAAATAATTAGATTAACTCAAAATTGAAGCCTTTAAACCAAGGAAAATATCTCTAAAAGCACGCTATTGTTTATCGGATCTCTAAGCAGACGGATTACGGACTTGAATGGAGGAGTGGCTTCAGATTTTCCACCGCTGGAGAACATGACAGAAATGAAAAAGCTGTGAGTCATAACAACAATCGTAAAAATGGTCTCAAGTATGCTACTCTTGAACTCACCATCAGCATCGCTTGCACGAATTGTTTTGTAGGATGCTGAGGAGCTGTAATATATCTGGTTCAATACCTGGTTATCTAGGAAGTTTGCCTTTGACAAACCTGTAAGTCTTCTATTCCCTCGTTTTTATTGAGAAATCCCAATCCCGCCTAGTAATTTTCAATTCCAAGGACGCCTAGGAAGATTTAGATTCTAACTGAAATGACTCGCGAATTAATAATTTAAATGACTTACGAACTTGGAAATCCAAAATAGATATTACGCTTCCTAACTGGTGGACCTCACCGCACTACTATAGGAATCAACTTATAAGCTCCCACATATGTAATCGAGGTGCAACATGAATGTTTTTCCTCAATTAGATAATTCTTTTTTGTTTTTCTTGCCTTCTTTCTTTCTTTTTCCCGCTTTCATTGGATGCTTCTGTATAATGAGTATTGTAGCCGTCTTCTTTTTTTGTCTCTTCCAATTTCATGTCAAGTGGAGTGGTAGCTCACCCTTTGCTCTAGACCTCCGGTAGATTTTCATGTTGTTTAGTACTAGGGTAGAACCATATATAGAAGTGGATTCTGTAAGATACCAACGTCAATATATTGGAAGCTAATCATTTTAGTGAGCCACATGACAATCTAATATAATCCGTGAAAGACACATAAAAGCACATAACTAAGTACATAGAAAACTTTGATATAAAAAAAATTAAATAGGAAAACAATGCTAATATCATCAAGTACACACAAGCATACCACGGATTTATCTAACAAGGATCTGGAGCCTTATTCTTATATAAGTGTAAGATATTAGGAAAAAGCATAGAACGACAATAAAGAAAGAAGGAATATAAAAAACGAGATAACAAGGATCTGGAGCCTTATTCTTACCTTTATTTTTTTTGGATCTAGATGCTTTTTCTCATGATCTGTGCGAGGAAATGCTACATATTTGCTTAGAAGTTAAAACTTCAACACCTATTATAGGAACTGGTATTGGCAGTTCCCCTTCCATCGCCATCACATCTAATTCTTCTTAACCCTTTTTTTTTTTTGGCAAAAAACGCTCTTCAGGGAAATCAAATGGGATAAATAATCAGACCATAACACTATTTACGTGCAAGTAGATGATGGTTTAATCATCTAACCAGTAACTATATGAATTAGATATACCATTGTTTCATTTTGATATGTTAATGTTTGGGCATTCTAAACATTTCTTGTGAATCATGTCAGGGACCTAAGCTATAACAGGTTGGAAGGCAATGTACCAAACTTTGGGGCTGCCTTGCAATGGATGTAAGTAATGACAATTAGTATTTTTTTTTTATAAAAGGCAATGACATTACAATTAGGGGGACAACTTTGGCCCCAGGTGACAATCAGGGGCAAAGTTGTCCAAATTTCTTAGCCACGAGTCCTTTCTCGTAAATTTGTGTTTTGTTGTGCCATTAGAAATGTCCTAGCATGTTATGTTGAAATGAGCATGATTGGACCACCATCTGTTACTTATCTCTAGTGTGAATATAAAATCCCTCCTTTATATGACGATACATCATTGAAATTACATGTTGGAATGTAATTAGAACTCACCTATAATGTCGCTTACATTAACAGAACCTCTTATATCACTTGTACTAGTGAGTGGGAGAAATTGTGGAGCAGTTGCATGTAGTATTGATCACCAAACAATAAGCTTTGCCCATTGGTGAAGGTGATCAAGAACATCCACTGAAATTACATGTACGTTCTTTTTTTTCAAAAATGAGACTGGATAAATTGGCTTCCTACTATTCCAACAGAAAGGGCAAGTCTCCTCTTCAAGCTTTCCATCACCGGATCATCCGGGTTAGAGCATCGATCATTCAGCCAAATATCATTATGTGCTGAAATGGCAAGATAGGGGGGTATACACAAATTGAAATGGAATGAAAGAAAAAATCAAGAAAAGAGAACTCTTGAGAAATAACCTCAAAAAGAGGCACAAATTAAGTATTAAACTTGTTTGTCTCCCAACCAACATGCTTCCGATGCCTTGTGCACACCAAAAGCCAGGGCGCACTCTATTTCCTAATAGATTATTAACTTAGCAGCCGTACAGTTTCACCAAAATCCCACTTCATTCCCTTCACTTTGCATACTGATCGTCAATCCTTAAACTATGAGTCAAGTTGCAATATTGCTCTTCTTTCATGTGGCATCATCCATGCAGCATGGGTACTTAAACAAACATGTCGTACCCATCTCGGATACATTCTGTGTACTGGTACTTCAGATGGTCCTTATGCACATGTTCCGGGTACATGAAATATATATCCTAATATATACCCATAGTGATTGCTGCGGGGGTATGCCCATGCAACACCCATTTTGAATAGTTACTTTTAAAAGTAAGAGAAAGTTAACTCCGAATGAAACTTATGTCCATGTTCACTTTTTCATTCCATGTTCACTTTGTTAGATGGTAGCAACTTAATTTACTGCTTATTGATCGATCAGGTACCTAACAAGGAACTTTCTTACCGGGCCTATCCCAACTTGGATCACATCCAGAGACAGCACCTAGTATGTTATTCATCGATCCCCAATTCTGTGTCCATATGTATTGGCTTGAGCTTCTAATCTTTTCTTTGTAATTAGTTGGGTGATACTACAATAGCCAAAGACAAAGACAGGCATTTCACGCATAAATGCATATGCTTATATATCCAATCCATATATGTACATCCTTCCTCTTTTGGAAAGCATATCATCTCAGGACATTTTTGGAGGCCACTGCTAATTTTCATCTTCCCGTCACTACAGTGAAAATCGTAACTTGATTCCAGTTGTGACTGCATGCATTATGACTATGGTCTGCATTTGTCATGTGG
>BPLS01000426.1:0-15864 GCA_019656275.1 Rhododendron kiyosumense | reverse complement strand
CATTTCGACCCAACATACGTACTGTAGGACTTTTCAGGGACATTTATAGCACGGGACCACACATTTCGACCCATTATAGCATGTGGCCGGAGAAGAAAGACAAATTGGTGGTTCGTACGTACGGTACGTGGAGGCAATGCTGAGCCTCATTCATTCACAGCTTTTCTAGAGGCACACTTTCCTATAAAAAATATATAAGCAACAAATTTTAGAGAAGCCAAATGCAAATGACTTTTAATTTGGTTTGGATTGAACTCGAACTTATTCACGAGTCTTAACAATTCAATAATATCATATTTTTATGCTTTCATACAGGTCTAAAACTGTAAATACATTTTTCATTATATACATAAATATGTTCATATACATATAAAATGATAAAAACATATATATAAGTAAACTTTTAGTAATTGTGAACATTTAGACTCGTACAAGTTTTAAAATTTTCACTGTATAACTATATAAAATCCCCATGATAAACATATACTCCAGGTTTGTGAGCCTAATCGAGCCGAATACTGTTACGTTCATTTTCAGCTCATTTATGAAACAAGCCTAAAATTGAAATTCAGATTCGATTCATTTAGTAGACAAATCGAACTCGAACAGTTCACGAACGGATTAGTTCATTATTTACAGCCCTACCCACTGGGTTGACTGTAGATTTTGCCTATTATGTTCTATTCAAAGTCTTTAGACTTTATTTGTTTGAAAATTTAGTTTAGTTTAATTTTGATAGTAGCTGGAGAGAGAAATACGATAATAATTGGAGAGAGGATAATGAGTAGAGAGAAATACAGATGGATGACAAAGTAATCATTGAAAAAAATAGGGTAATAATTGAAAAAAAAATAGGATAATGATTGAAAAGTAAAACTAAAATGGAAAACAAGCACAACCTTTCTATTTACTTTTGGCATTATACAAACAACTGTGTTATTCACACAGATAATTGCACATAGATCGCACATAGATTTTTGGGTGGAGCTCAGTTTGAGTCTCACATAAACAATTTGAGCTGTTCATTAAATGTAAAATATTTTTTTCAGGGGCTCTTACGAAAAATTAGCTTAATCCGATGCTTATAAGTGTTTGTTCCAATCATCTAAATTTTTATTCGGATTTTAGGATAATGAAAAGTTGGATGATTGGATCAAACACGATTATGTATCGGATGAAGCTGATTTTTCGCGAGTGCTCTTGAAAAAATATTTTACATTAAATGAATGGTTTGAATTGTTTGTGTGAAATCCAAAATGGACCCCAACACAAAAATCTATGTGCAATCTCTGTGCATTAATTAAGTCTGTGTCAATAGACTTATTGTTATACAAATGATCCACTACAGAACATAACGACGAACAATAAATTATACTCCCTCCGTTCCTTTTTAAATGTTCTGCTTCGTAACTCCAACTTATTAAAAAGATATTATCATTATACATTTCACATCAGCTTTTTCCTCTACTTTCTCTACTTACCTATCATCATTACACTTTTACTCACTAACTTTTCAAAATAGAATCCACTTTGAGGGACAAAATAGACAATACACCAACTTTTACCCACTAACTTTACAAAATGGACATTTATTAAGGGACAACCTAAAATGGAATACTAAACTCTAAATAAGGGACGGAGAGAGTAGATAAAAAGTATTCAGGAAAAAAAAAATTGTATGTTTTGAATTCAGAGGGTTCACTTGAACCCCTCAAATAGTAGTGCAGCCACCATGTGCCGAGTTCTCAATCTCCACGGATATAAACAGACCACGAATATAAACTGACCAGCTATGCTAGCTACAACCACACGTACACTTGCACATACAATCGTAAAAACTCATTCACATTAAACATGGAGCCCACAAACACAGTGTATGAGGGCCCATGTTTCATGTGAGTGAGTATATACGATTATGTATGTAATTGAACACAAGGATTGTTTTCAGTTGCCACCACTTAGGGGGCCACCATGTTGTCTTATATTATAATCTAATTAAAAAAAAATTGAAGTGGCCATGGCCCTCCTATGACCATTAGTAGATCTGTCATTGATTGTGATCCCTTTCAAATCCATAAATGCAAAAGAACAGAGCTATTGTTTTAATCTCTCACTTCATTCTCTTATCCTATTCTCAACTGGGTATCTAGAGTGAGAGTTGAGCGAATAATGCATACATGCATGTCTCCCTCTGTTGGTCTCATTTCAGCCTACGGCACTGCTAATTAAGGAGGCTCTCTTGTAGTCTGTATTTCGACGGTTTCGCTTTTGGAAGGCTCGTAATCAAGCAAGACGATCTTTTTTGGAGTGTATTTTCTCAAAGAGGTACGTGTACCTATAGAACTCCACTTATCTTTCGACATTTTTCAAAGTCCAATTTTATTCACCCTCAACAAATGAGGGTGAACGTTATTCTCACTCATATTAATTGTTTCTAACTTGTAGAAATGAGGACGATCTTTAAAGTCTACTTTTGTGCAGCGAAACAAATTTCACAAACCGATTATTGTCCGATGCCCAAAATACTTGTACAAATATTATCATCATGTACAGACCCGATATTTTTAAAATAATAATATTTATCAAAACAAAAATATTATTCATGCTCGTAGTTTATTTAATGCAAATTTTTTTTTTATGTCATCACACCAGTTTTAATTCAGTATAATCGATTATGCGCGCATGTGTCCAATAAGTGATTTTATTAGTATGTGCGTGTGTTGCACCAGATCAAGCCCTTTCCCCAATATTATTTTTTTTTTTTTTTTCTTTTCGGCTGAGAACATAATTCCCTTTTTCACTCCCTTAAATTCCCCTCATGTCGGCAACAGTCACCCATTGGTTTATACCCCTCATGCAATAAAACAATACCCATTTAAAACTTCCTTTCCATTCCTTGTTCCCAGCTACACAACTCTCTCGGCAGAGAGAGAGAGAGAGCAGCGAGAGAGTGAGAGATAGGAGTACCACTCCACTGCCTTCACCGTCTTCATCATCACCAACCTGCCTCCCATCTTCTTCTCATCACAGTAGAACACCACCGAGCCACCGAACGTCTTCTCCGCTCCTTTTCTCTCATCACCAACCGTAACACCTCCTCCTTCTCTCCATAGCCACCGGGCTCATACCACCACCTCCCACCACAACCGGATCACCACCTCATCATCACCATCACCACCACCACCGGTTCCCACACTGCCGTGCTCACCACCTTACAACCGAGCTCTGCCGCCGTTCCGACTCGCCACCGAAACCTCTCCGAAAAATCGTTTTGCCAGCCGAGAGCTAGTCCAAATTAACCCCCTAAATATATATTATATTCCGTATTGATTGTTTCGTGTTTCGGTAGGATAAGATTCGAACCCCACGTCGCAAAACGTATTCGGCCAAAACCCACTGAAATTTCCGAATCCATGGCAACCGTTTCTTTCTAAAATTTTGAATTATTACAGTTTAGTCCCTCAAATATGTTTAGTTTGTAAATCTCACGCTGGTATATTTAAAGCTAATCGTATAAGCCCCAAAGTTAATTAGTTTTGATTTAATCTTAGTTTTGTTGGAAATACGACCAACTCTAATATGGTTAAAACTTTGAGGTGATGTAGATTAAACGTATACTTTAGTTTGGAAAAGAAAAGAGAAAATAATAAGAATCACTTAGTTTGTTTTAAATCGCATGATAAATTCTATAGCGTGATAAATTTTATCGCATGAGTAGTTTTATCGTGATTATTTCCTTATCACATGATTAACTATTGTTAGCATATTCGTAAAAATGTTAAATTGTGTGAAATATTGTTGTACTGATAGATTGGACAAATAGGTTCCCGGGGTGGAAATACATATAATTTCTTGATTTCCTTCCACGTCCTAAAACAGATACTCTAAAAAATATATATTACAACTCGATAAATAAATAATCTGTAGACACCCCAATCTGGAAGCCAGAAGTTCTTTGAATGTCCCGATAATAAAATAAAGAAATCAATACCTTTGCGAGCTTGGATAAAAGACTCATTCAATCCAAATAAATCCAATAACCCAAAAGCTCAGAGAAACCCAAAAGCCCTAGACTGGACTTGGAATACGGCGCGGAACACACCTACAACGCGCGGTGTAATAAAGTTTATTACACCATGCAACATCTTGAGGTCAACCACACGACATTTTAGGAAAAGTTCTGACTGGCTCAGTAAGCTGTCAGCTACGCCCACTTGAGCCACAACTACAAATTGGCTTAGCTAAAAAAGCACTTCTAACCCGCCCAGAAAATATTTCCCCCATTTAAATTCAAAATCCTTATCTCTTACTTATAAATATACTCCTTCACTCAAGAGATAAGGGGCCTTGAATTTTCTTTCTTTCTCATCTTACTTTCAACCCACTTTTTACTTCCAAATCTTAAGAAATGCTCTAAAGACATTCTCTTGGCTCTTTCCTTTTCAAAATCTCCCATCTTCTTTTTCTCACCATTAAAGTGAGTCTTTTACTCATTTTGAGATCTTACCTACCAAAACACCCAACAACCACACATACCCACACTCATCCTTTCTCAACAGACCTTGTCGGCACTCATTGGCATCACCTGCCCTTGTTCAAGCTCATGATCAGAGTTAAAAAATCAAGTTTTCTTGGGGTAGGCCCTGTCCTAGCCCTTGAGGGAGTTTTCCTGTTATCAGACTTGACCCTTTTTGGTTAAATACTGACTCAAAAACAGTTTTCAAAAACAAAAGCAGCCACTGTGCTGGACGTGCCACGCCGCGCGGCGCTTTGATGCATCGCACGGCGTAGTGTATTCAGGTGCACGGCGTTCCGTTAGCTACTGTTTTCTTGATCAAACTATCTAGATCATAGCTATCCTTTATCAAGCCTGTTTTTGTTACTAAGATATTAGTTATCAATACTTTCAGAATAAGACCATATCTACAAGTCATGTTTTGTTTCATAAATAAAGTTTTTTTTTTCCTTGATCATCTCAAGTGATTGAATGCATCAAAAGTTGTTTTATGATCATGGCTTGAAGAAATGATACTCCCTCAAAATGATCCAGTGAATGCGCACCTTTTGATGTCTATTAAAAATGTCGCACGTGATATACAATATGTCGGGCGATTTTCTGGAAGCTAATAACAGTCTGGTAACAGAATAGGTACCCTGCACGGCGTATTGTAAACCCATGCGCGGCATTACAGTATGCCGTGTAGGAAATCGCTGTAATCCAGACAGTTTTGTTTAAGAGGTCCTTCTTTTTCTTTTCTTTACCATATCATCTTTACCATCTCTGTACAGACAGCACCACGTGCATGTCAACGTGATATATTTTCCCTTATCCCTCCCCTTCTTATTTGTTTATTAAAAGAATTTTATTCTTCAAAAGATATACAAAAAATTTCCCCTTTGAAAAAGTTTAGTAAAGATCGGCTTTGCTAGGCGAGCGGGGTGCATTTTGTTCTTCTAACAAAACCTTTCACGTTCGTAACGTGGCTCCCGAATCCAAAATCTCAAACGTTATTTGCCAGACCAAAAGCCTTTCTTTTCAAAGCGAACTCTCGGTTTCTCAGATCATCCATCTCAAAAATTCAGGTGGCGACTCTTCGATCGTGCGCCGGGCGGGGAGCCCACAGTGGCGACTCTGCTGGGGACTCTTATTCAATACTTTACTTGTATTCTTTTTAAAAAAAAAAAAGGAAAAGCATAAAATGTATTGAATAATCAAGAATCAAGAGAGCCAAGTTTGAAAGGCATTTTCAAAGGGGATTTTCAATATCTTTTGTAAAATAGAACTCTTTTATCTTGTACACTCTGCACCACATAAGTCTCGCCAATGTGTTTCGGTAATCTTGCCCGGTTCGCCGGTGACAAGCTCTCCCTGGATGCCTTGCAACCCTCGACGATGATGAGCCATTGTACTGTTCGACCACTGTCTTGCAATACACTTGACAATGAAAAGTACATCTTGACTCTAGTCTGAAAAACCCTATTGAGACCCAAACCAGCCTTTGCACTTGTACATAACCGTAGAACCATCCCAACTAAGACAGGAACCCGTGGTTAGGATTTATGTGATATATCCTGTTTATGTGCTTCTCTTTTCTGTACATGCATATCATTCATGCATTATTGCATCCTACAGGCTAAAGGATAGGACTCTCTTAGGATTCAGTCACTCTAGGAGACTCTAAATCCCTGGAGTTTGAGATACATCTGGTGTTTGCTGTGCCCGAACGGCTCCCTTGATCTAGAATTAACCTTAAAGGTGTGCGTATCTGGATTCCAGCAGTTATATTGTTCTACCTCGGATGGTTAAGGTAAGGAAATTGGCTCTGGTTCCGAGGCATTCAGAATTTAACCTGTCTGACAGCACCTACCCGAATTGTTGGAAATCTTCTGTATAAACACCTTAAATGGGATTCGGATCACGGTAGGTCCTAGGCTTAGCTTCTAAGAGGCACAAAGAAAGGTAGGATAAGTATCCGTGATGAGTTGAGAGTTTCCTCTTTTGCTTTGTTGCCAGTTCTGAAACATTGGTCGTTTGCGAGAAAAGGCTGTACCTAATTTGTTTCGTCCACTCCAAAGACTGGTTCACATAGATAGCCTGGAAGGCACACAGTTGTTTAAGGTTCAGATAGTACAAGAAGGACAACCGTCAACAGAAGCACCACAAGAACCCGCAATAAAGATACCACTTAAAAATCCCTTACCAATGGCTGACCAAGGAAATGAGGTAGAGGAGCTTAGGCAAAACATGACTGCTTTAGATGCTCAATTTAGACAGTCTATCACCAATGTTGATACATAAATCAAAACCTCCATTACATCTATGAAGAATGACATGATCATGGTGATGGAGGCCATGCAAGAAATTAGTGATAAACTTCAAACCAGACTTCCTCCACAGTCCGAGCAGCCCAAAGAAGAAGTGCCTGTTACAGACCCCAAGTTGGCTATTCTTGTGGCCAAAATCAGCAAGTTAGAGGAATTTATTCAAGAGACTAGTCGACTTGGGAAAGGAAATGTCGACATGAGCAAGCTGTGTTTATTCCCTAATGCCAAGTTGCCGGAAAAGTTCAAAGGCGTGGACTTTGCAAAGTTTGACGGCACTGGCGACCCAAAAGCACGCCTCTAGGGGTATGTTGGCTCTCTTTCCATGAGAGGGATTGAAAAGGAAGCTATGGCACAACTATTCCATGAGTCTCTGTTCAGCCCCGCCTTACAATGGTTCCTTACTCTTAAGCCATCTAAGAAAAGGACTTGGGAAGATATTGGGATAGCTTTCGTAGCTCAATATGATTTCAATGTTGATCTAAAAATAACCACGAAAGAGCTAGAGAGCACTAAGATTGGTGAGAAAGAAAGCTTTGCTGATTTTCTAAAACGCGGGAGAGCCAAGGCCAGTCAAATGCAAAACAAGCCGGATCTCAAGGAACAGATACGAATCATAACCAAGAATTTGCCGAACTCCTTCGCCCTATACATGGTTCTCTCTCAAACCGCCCAGAATTTTGAGATTTTCTATGACTCTGGATTGGCCGTAAAGGAATCTTTACGGGATGGTATCTTGGAAAAGAAGGAAACAGGGTCAAAGTCTAAAAGCGCATATTCTGGCAACAACATTCTTTTCGAAAATACCAATCAGGCCAGAACCTCATCCGCCAAACCTGCAGAAGTTAACCAAATTTTAGAAAAGCCAAAATTCCAAAATAGAGCTTTCACCTAGTTCAGCACCCCAGATTAGTCTTACTCAAAAAACTCACGGAAGCTGGGGTGTTGAAACCTCTTCAACCGCCACAAACCATCCCATCAAATCTAAACTAGAACGTTTATTGTGAATTCCATCATATGCTTAGCCATGCCATCGATAATTGCATCGGCCTTCGTCATGAGATCCAAAATCTCGACAATAAGGTTATCGACACCCTTCCTCCCGATAAACCAAATACCATCTCAAACCATTTACCACAACATAGCACCCCTTTTCGTGTAAACCAAATCACCTTAACCCCGGACCAAACCACCCAAGATTTTTTATCCAACCCTCTTCATCACCCCTAACACCGGACCTAAGACCATTGTGAAAATTCCGAAGGAAATTGCTCTTTGCTTTCTGTGGGAATGGCAAGATCTCATTTCTGATTGGGAAGAATTCGAAGCAACCAATCTGCAAAGGAACGTTGAACCACCATTCGAGCCCGGATGGGAAGTCGATTGGCAGAATGTTCATGCTGACCTCCTTGATGGACTTTATTTGTACATGATGTTTGAAGGCCAGAATGACCAGATCCTCTAGAAGCTCCTGGATGGGAATGAGACCCGACCGTGAATGAGTATCAACTTTTAAATTAGGAAGAACCCTTAGATACTTTTTCTCTGCCTGCAATGTTTGCCGAGGAATACTAACCCGGGATGACAGTCTATGGTTGGCCAGAACTTGTTCCAGATTTCTACCATTTCGATAATCTCAGCAACAACATCGGCTATACCTCGTGGCAGCCGAATCCAGGGCTCCCAGAACCAGAGGAAAAAGTGGCCAGCAGTGAGTTTAACCCCATGGATTACCTCGTGGAAAAAAAGGAATCAAAACCATCAGTCACCTTCCCGGAGGACGTTGATGTTGCTATAATGAACTTATGGGAGAATGAACTGGGAGCCAAAGCAAATCATTGGACCAGCTCCGAAGTCGTCAACATAAAAGTGGGAAATGAGGAATGGACTGTGAACAAGGTAGCAATGGAAGCCAAAGGACCTTTGGGAAGATCTGGTTATCGCTGATCTAGCGTCCAACCTCTAGGATACCACCATTGGAACCAGGCATAAAGCATCTATCAATTTATAGAGTGAGGAGTCAAAGTACTGCCAGATTGACCATCTAACCAACAGGCCAAAATGTCTGTTTGGGATGTGCTTGTTCACTTCACTCGCCATCGTGAAAGACTCATTCAAGCCCTCTCCCACCTGAAAGTTCCTTCTGCAATAACTCCCGATGAGCTTGCCACGCTTATCAAGACCATACCTATCAAGCATGCCATAACCTTCAAGGATCGAGACTTGCCCGCTGAAGGAACCGATCATAACAAACCACTCTATGCTACTCTAAAGTGCCGCGATAAATGAGTCCTAGTAATTCTAATCAACAATGGGTCAGCAATCAATGTTTGCCCGCTCCACATTGCTTACTACTTGAGGTACAAAAATAAGAACTTCTCTCCTTCAGAAGTCAAAGTCCGAGCATATGACAACACTCGTCGAGATGTGGTTGGAACCCTTATGCTTTCAATGACCTTCGGATCTTATCAAACTGAGGTGGAATTTCACGTAGTAAGTATCCATGCGTCTTTCAACTTATTATTGGGTAGACCTTAGCTACATCGACCCGATATCATGGTTGTACCCTCCACTCTCCATCAAAAAATCCCCTTGGCATTTGAAACAGGCATGTTTACTATTCACGGGGACTCTAGGATTCATTCGTCTATTGAAGACAATGCACCACTCTTAGAAATTCAGCATGGAGAGGAAGACATCGCTTTGAGTGGTTTCTTGCTAGATACCACTAATTCTGTCTTTTCAGTTAGAATTGATAATGATTTTGTCATCAGCAATGTTGCCAATAAAATAATGAAGAAAATATACTACATGCCAGGTCTGGATTGGGAAAGAACTTACAAGGTTCAGCAAAATTTGAAGTTCACGAAACTCTGATGCGTGCTACTGGCCTTGGCTATGTGTCCTCAAACGGCAGCAAGGTGAAAAAAGAGGACAAATTGGAAGACTATTTTGTTAAAGAAAAGGCAAAGCAGGTTTACCGGGGGGAGCTAGAACCATTTTGGGATAAAGAAACTAATACTCTACTACCAGGGTTTGAAATATTTGCTAATGATGTTTGGCCAGAAAGTGAGGAAGAATTTGAGACCACGAAGAAGCCAGCAAAATCAACCGATTTGGTTGAAGTTCTTAACATGGGGAGTCTGACGATCCTATTTAGGAAGGACAAACCAATGATTACAGTCATAGAAGCTGAAGTGCTGATGCTAGGATATGAGGTCCTTAAAGACCTAACTTCACTCGTCTGGGATGCCACTGGAGATTATAAAAACTGGATTTTCCTACCGAGTGCAACATGTCATGGACCTGATTCTGAGTCATCCAAGTCCTCCAAGTCTCCTAAGTCTGTTAAGTCCGAGTTGGCGCCTCTTGGCCCAACCCCTCATAATCTATACTTCGAGTTTGAGTCTACTCGTATGTACGCTGCCCCTGAGGCCTTTGCTGATGATGAAATAAATGAACCTGATTCCGCTTACTTCCCTAATTTTGAAATAAATTATGTTGACCCTGATGATGAAGGAATTGATTTCGATGGGAACATCCCTAAAGAAATCCGATCTCTAGTCGAAAGGAAAGACAAGAGGCATGCTCAGCTAGTAAAGGAATAATTTGTTTTAATAAATTTGAGAGATGAAAGGGATCCCCGAATGATTCAGATCGATTCCGCACTATCTGCAGAAGAGCGTCAAGCTCTCATAAGTTTGCTAAAAGAATTCGAGGATGTTTTCGCATGGTCACATGCTGATATGCCTGGAATCAATATTGATATCGTAGAACACTAGATTCCTCTTCATCCCAATGCAAAACCTCTAAAGCAAAAATTGAGACGTATGAGACCTGATTGGGTGCTCAAGATAAAAGAAGAAGTCACTAAACAAATTAATGCAGAATTTCTAATGGTAACAGAATACCCTCAATGGGTCACAAACATTGTACTCGTCCCTAAAAAGAACAGGAGAATTAGGGTCTGTGTCGACTTCAGGGACCTAAATAAAGCAAGCCCAAAGGATGACTTCCCACCTCCACACATAGATGTGCTGGTTGACAATACTGCTGGGCATGCGTTGCTCTCTTTCATGGATGAATTTTCGGGATACAACCAAATTCTCATGGCTCTGGAAGATTGGGAGAAAACCACATTTATCAGTGAATGGGGAACTTACTGCTAGCAGGTGATGCCTTTCGGGCTAAAGAACGTAGGATCCACTTATCAGTGAACCGCTACAACCTTGCTGCATGACATGATTCACAATGAAGTAGAGGTTTATGTTGACGACATGATTGTCAAGGGGAGTGGGAGGAACACCTACCTCCATTCAGAAAGTTCTTCAAGAGGATCAGAAAGTACAGGATGCGTTTTTACCCAGCTAAATGCATGTTCGGGGCTATAGCTGGGAAGATGCTCGGGTTCATTGTCACCACTCGAGGAATTGAGGTTGAACCATTGAAGATCAAAACTATTCTAGAAATGGAGCCGCCTTGGTCCGAGAAGGATGTGAGAAGCATTCTTAGCAAAGTACAATTCATCAATCGGTTCATTACCAAGTTAATTTCACCCTGTGAGCCAATTTATCGCCTGCTAAAGAAAGGTGCGCCATTCAAATGGGATGACAAGTGCCAGAAAGCCTTTGAAGCAGTCCGAACTTATCTGCAACGTCCACCGGTATTGACGCCTCCTATATTGGGAAAACCTTTGATCCTATACCTGTCAGTCACTCCGCCTTCTATGGGGTGTATGTTGGCACAGAAAGGAGACGATGTGGTCGAAAGGGCTATCTACTATCTAACCAAAAAGATGGTTGGATATGAGGAGCGTTACACTCCGTTGGAAAAGACATGTTGGGCGCTTCTAGGCTTCTAAGAAATTGAGACATTATATGCTAGCCTATCCAGTAAGGCTCATTTCTTGAATGGATCCCCTCAAGTACCTATTTGAAAAACCAGCCCTTACCGGAAGGATGGCACGATGGTTACTGATGTTGTTAGAATTTGAATTAAAGTACATCATCAGAAAGTTTGTAAAAGGAAGAGGTGTTGCTGATTTCTTAGCTAACTGCCCAGTTGGAGGAAGTGAAGATGCTGAATTTAAATTCCCTGACGAAGACATAATGACCCTTGCTGAAGATGTTTAGAAGTTGTACTTTGATGGAGCAGCTAATCAGAAAGGGTTCGGAATTGGCGAGTTGCTAATAGCACTCGATGGGTCTCACATTCCGTTTGCATTCAAGCTAAATTTTAAGGTCACTAATAATCAAGTGGAGTACGAGGCCTGCATTGTAGGTATGGAAGCAGCAATTGAAATTGGTATAGAGAAATTGGAAGTGGTAGGAGATTCCAATTTGGTAGTGTCACAAGCGAACGGTGACTGGAAAGTCAAAAAAGAAAAACTAAAGTCTTTCCATCAAGATCTTGAAGATCTCATCCATCATTTCAACAAGGTAACCCTTACTCATGTATCGAGGCTCAAGAATCAATTCGCAGATGCGTTGGCAACACTGGCATCCATGGTCGAGATTCTTATTAGGACAAAGCTAAGGCCAATTGTGATTGAATAAAGGGATACGTCGGTATACCAGCATGTCATGGCCATTGACGAGCTCGATGATGGTCATCCTTGGTATTACAACATTTGGAGATTTGCGGAAAGAGGAGAGTACCCCATTGAGGCAAGCAAGAAAGAAAATATCGCTCTCTAGAGGATGGCAGTTCAGTACATCATCTGCGGTGGAAATCTATATCGGAGGTCACACTGCGATATGCACAAGTTATGCATCCATGGTGCAGAAGCAAGAAGGATAATGGAGGAGATTCATGAAGGTGTGTGTGGCCCTCACATGAACAGCATGATAATTGCCAAAAAGATCCTCAGACAGGGATATTTCTGGTCCACCATGGAGATAGAATATGTATAATACATGTGACGATGCCACAAATGTCAGATTCATGCTAACCTCACGCATGTTCCACCATCGGAGCTACATCAAATGACTTCACCCTGGCCCTTTTCTGTATGGGGAATCGACGTTATTGGCAAGATTGTGCCAGCAGCCTCCAACGGTCATAAGTTCATCCTGGTGGCCGTAGATTATTTCACAAAATGGGTGGAAACCGCTTCGTACGCCACTCTAACTGCAATTCAAGTTTGTACATTTTATTAAGCAGAATGTCATTTACCGATATGAGGTCCCTCAAGTGTTCGTGTCTGACAATGGGATTCATTTCAAGAGGCGAGCAAGGGATGTTTTGAATGAGTTCCAGATCCAAATACATAAGTCGATGACCTACTGATCACAGACAAATGGAGCCATGGAAGCAGCTAATAAGACAATTAAGACCATTCTGGAAAGGACTACTTAATCCGCAATAGATTGGCATGAGCAGCTACCGTTAGCCTTGTGGGGATATTGCACGTCTGTGCGTATGCCAACGAGGGGTAACCCCCTACTTCTTAGTCTACGGTATGGAGGTTGTGCTTCCCATTGAGTTAGAAGTTCCATCCCTTTGCACTATGATTGAGTGTGAGGTCCAGGAGGCAGAATAGTTAAGCAATCGATTTGAAGAGCTTATGTTGTTTGAAGAACGTCGGTTGAGGGCTCTCTATCATATTCAAGGGTATCAGAGAAGGATTGCTCATGCGTTTAACAAGAAAGTGAGGCCCAAGGACTTAGCAGAAGGCGATATGGTCTTAAAGGAAATTCGGGCGCCAGTCTACGATCCACGCGGAAAGTTTCGACCAAAGTAGGCTGGACCATACATCATCAAGACCATCCTATCCGAAGGAGCTACGCAGCTTATTGACTTGGATGGAAATAAGTTCTCGACCTTGGTCAACCTAGATCAACTCAAACGCTATTATCCCTGAGACAAGCTCGCTGGGCTGAAAACCGCAAAGTCGGGCAGACCAAGGCAAAAGTTATAGCAAAAGCCTGCTAGGATGAAAAATCGCAAGGGTGTCCTAGGCAAAAATTAAGGCATATGACAAATAAGCTCGCCAGATCGAAAACTTGAAAGGCCAGTACTAAGCAAAATTTAGAGCGCAAAAAGAGAGTGTCAAAACTAGAGTGAATCCTATCCTGAACTACGTTATGACCTGATTTCTTCATTGCAAGGATACGCATGCAATCTCACTCTGAGACCCTGTCACCATCAATCAAAATAAAAATCCAAGTGTTGAATTAAAGAGAGGGAAACCCTCCATAACTTATTTTATTATAATAACTGCTTCTAATACATAGGGCTGAGCATGACTTCAAAACAAAAAAGAGGCAACATAATGAAATCGGGTCCATGATTTATTCCACAATCAAGGCGGAAGGATCGAGTCAGTTTCCCTGAGCCTCAGCTCTTGCAGCAATGTCCCTCCAAAGCCACTTTCGATAGCTCCTACGTGCCGCCACAGATGGGTAAAGATGTGCATCGGTCACCTTGCAGGTCCTCCAGAATCGCTGAAATTGCAAAGAACGGAGTGACGAAAGAAAGGCAGAACAACATCTATCAGAACTTCTGTAGGAGCCTCCTGTCTGAGGCCAAGCTGACATTGAATCCGATAGGGGATGTTGAAAGTGAAGGCTTCCAAACCAGCAAGGACGACCCACTGGGGGCCCATAAAGTGCACCGTCATGAGTGAAAGGTCTAGCCACGTGTGTGCAATGATAGCCTTAATAATAAAATCAACTCATCCCTATGAGGTCATATCAACCAAGAAGGGACCAACTCACATCATTCTCCACAAGTACAAATCATGAGATGCACTATCATGAGATATAGCAAGGCATCAAGATGAAACATAGCATGCTCAAAGACATCCCAAACCATGTGGGTCATAGAAACAACTTTTTTTTTTGTTTTGTTTTTTTTTAATATTTACATATATAGAAAAACACAAAAAAAATAAACAAGAAATGCAACAACAGCAACGAAACTCATAGAGCTAGGTAATAGATTATTAGCATAAAACATCCTAGTCTATGAATAAGAACTATGCCTCAAAAAGCAAGGTCAACCTCTCTGGATGACCCATTATCATCTAGAGAGATACATGTATGATTCACTTGAGGCATCACATCCAAACTTCTCATCCAAAGTGTACGGATTCTCACTTTCTCAACTTTTGCCTTAGCCTTGGGGAAAGGCTTATGCTTTGTTTGGTTTGTGTTTTGAAATTTTTTTTGAAAAATTATAAGGGTAATAAGTGGAGAGAGATAGAGAGAAAAATGTTAGAAGTAAGGGGAATCTATAAGAAATTTTTTGAAAAATTCTTTTTGAAAAGGGAAGAGAACAAGGCATTAGATTGGTGAATCACATTGGTCTTATGTGTAGGCATGTGCTTATGAGTCCTTCCCCAAAAACTTTTATCATAAAAATTAGAGTGAGCATGGGGGTATCCAATCAATTGATAACAATGTGGCCTTATGTGACCCTTGACACCACAATGGTGACAAATGGGTATGAAACCCCTTTGCATAGGGAGGCTAGGAGTAGGCTTTCGAGGTGCATTATTATTTTTCTTGTCACAAATGAAAGATGAAGGATTAGAATGGTTAACTTTATCCTTACCAAATCCATGATTACCTCCACCTTTAGAAGTTGATGCTTCCTTTTGAAACCCAAGGCCGGTTTTATTCGAGATTCCTCTTTGCACTCCAATGATCTCTTTTAAAGCCTTTGACCCTGCATTCATTTTCTTAAATGTAGCATTGGCCTTGTCAAGCTTAACTTGCACATTAGCTTCCTTCAAGTCAAGAAGCTTGTTAGTTTTGTAAGAAGCATGCAAATCAATTCGAAGTTTATCATTCATACTCTTAACAACAACAAGTTCTTTAATCAAAGAATCCCTATCATTCTCTACTTGACTCACCCAAGCTTGAGCTTCCAAAAGCTTTTGCTTGAGTTTTACATTGGACTCACTACTCATCTTCACTTCACTAGACAGCTGAATGTTAGTCTTAGTCAACCTCAAGCATTCTTTCTGCAAACTCTCTTCATCCTCACTATCACTATTGCTCAAATCCTCACCATTCATTCTCTCATTTCCTAACTTAG
>BPLS01000423.1:481440-493176 GCA_019656275.1 Rhododendron kiyosumense | reverse complement strand
ATGGATCCTACAGTTATAAATTCTATGCAAGGGGTGATAGGTGTGAAACCTTATGTTCCAAAATCCAGTCAGCTTGAAAACTTCAAAGTGAGATGGAGAAAGAGATTTCGTCAAGAGAATCCAGACGTGGATATATTTGAAATGAATGTGTTCGGGCTATGGGCATATGATAGCATCACAGCGTTAGCAATGGCAGTAGAGAGATCTGGTATTGGTGTATCAAAGTTCAAGAAACCAGTTGCTAAAGAGAACTTGACAGATTTAGCAGCAATAGGAATCTCAGAAATGGGACCAAGGCTCCTTCAATCACTCCAGAACATTGAATTCAATGGCTTGAGTGGTAAATTCCATCTACTTAATGGACAGTTACAACAATCATCCTTTCAAATAGTCAATGTAATTGGAAAAGGAGACAGGGAAATTGGATTTTGGACTCAAAAATATGGCATATCAAAAAATCTGAGCTTTTCCAGTAGTAAGAATTACTCAACCAACAACGATGATCTTGGAGCTATCATATGGCCTGGTGAATCAAATGTTGTGCCTAAAGGTTGGGAGATGCCGACAGGAGAAGCAAAGTTGAGGGTTGGGGTTCCTATCAAAGGTGGCTTTATGGAATTTGTCTCGGTGGAAAGGGATTCTCAAACTAATGCTATGATTGCCACTGGTTTCTGCATAGATGTGTTCAAAGAAGTCATAGACCATTATTTGCCATATGCTGTCCCCTACGAGTTTCTTCCCTTCGAAACTCCTGATGGTGAGAGCGCTGGAAGTTACGATGATCTTGTGTATCAGATCTCCCTTGGGGTAATAAAATTTGCAACTTGAATTTGACATGTTTTAATTTTTGTTTTTTCTTTTTTAAGTAGCTAAAGTGTTGTGTCCATCTCCAGAATTACGATGCTGTTGTGGGTGATATAACCATTGTATCAAACAGATCTAGGTTTGTTGATTTTACATTGCCCTACACAGAGTCCGGTGTGGCAATGGTCGTTCCATTTGAAGATGATGACAGGAAGAATGCATGGATTTTCATGAAACCCCTAGAAATGGATTTGTGGTTAACAACGGGGTTTTTCTTCGTCTTCACTGGATTCGTGGTTTGGGCTTTTGAGCATCGTGTAAACGAAGAATTCCGAGGCCCACCTGGCAAGCAAGTTGGAATGATATTTTGGTTTTCCTTCTCCACACTTGTTTTTGCCCATAGTAAGTCCATCTCCCACCATATTAAAAGTAAAACTGCCAGAATATCAACATTTAGAGTCCTAAGATACCGACATGGCCCTCCATATAAAACCCCTTTTGACCGGCCCGGTTCACAATTCATATTGAAAATTTCGACTGACAAGGCTAAATTCAGCTGCCTTTCTGTAGTTTTTGATTGAAAATTTCCATCCAACTCCTCATACACAGTGTTGTACTTCCCTTACCCTTTTAATTCAACTGATAAAGATTTGTGTCTTGATACCACTATTTAAAACATGCTTCATTGAGAACAGATAAGGATGTTTAGTTTCATATGTCTTTTCTTTTTTGAGTTCTCTCTCTGAATTCTGAATCTGCTCAAAGTTTCACAAAGTTTGATGAAAACAACATGCTTATTCTCATTTAATGCATTATTGAGTAGCACTGCAAACATCATCATAGTATTTGTTGACAAAATTCTCATGCAAAACGGAACTTGGTTTTTTGTTTGATTCGCAGAGGAGAAGTTGATCAGCAACTTATCTAGATTTGTAGTAATCGTGTGGGTTTTCGTGGTGTTGGTACTCACATCGAGTTATACTGCAAGCTTAACATCAATGTTGACAGTGCAAAAGCTAAAGCCTTCTGTTACAGATATAAGAGATCTTATACAAAGTAAAGAGTATGTTGGCTACCAGCAAGGTTCTTTTGTCGAGGGGCTACTGAAGAATAAAGCATTTGATACCTCCAAGTTTAAGAATTATAGCACATTTGAACAGTATGATGAAGCCCTTTCCAAAGGAAGTAAGAATGGAGGAGTTGCTGCGATTATTGACGAGCTCCCTTATATAAGGCTCTTCCTTTCCAATTCCAAATACTGTGCTAAGTACACCATGGTAGGACCTATCTACAAGACTGCAGGCTTTGGATTTGTGAGCCTCTCTCTCTCTCTCTCTCTCTCTCTCTGCGTGCACATTGACTTGGGCAGCATCAAATATACCCTGCGAAGTTTTGAAAACGATTCAAAACACAGAATAAAAGCCGTTTCTGTTTTGTTAATAATGGTTGATGTTTTATTCTTGAATGAAACCAGCATAGAAGTCCACACCATTCGGATTTGTAAAAGTTCTATTTAAATAGCGTTATGTATGCAATATTTTCTTAGTACCAGGCCACTAGCTCTATATTATCCTCTAAAACATGTTAGGTGTGGATCTATTTGTAGGCATTCCCAAAGGGATCTCCCCTAGTACCTGATGTATCGAGAGCAGTCTTAAATGTAACGGAGCAAAATGTAATGACAAGAATCGAAGAAGAATGGTTGGGCAAAGGAGCTACGTGTGAGGAGCAAGATGGTGCCAGGGTCACCTCCGACAGTCTCACGCTCGATAGTTTCAAGGGTCTTTTCATAGTAGCCGCCGTAGCTTCATTTTCTGCTCTCATCTTATTCTTGTCAATCTTCCTATACGAGAACTGGGACACATTAGCCTCTAATGACTCGTCAATCATGGAAAAGCTTATAGCAATGGCTAAAACTTTCGATGAAGAAAAAGACAATTCATCTTATGAATCCAAGAGAAAACCCCCCACAAGCGAACGTATGGCAGTGCCTGCAACAGCAACAACTGATTGTCCACAAAGTCCAGCAACAAGTGATTCTCAGCTTGCTGAATGGATTTTCTCACATGATGAAGGGCTTTCTACAACAGAAACCAGTACCCCAATTCATGAAACTATAGAAATTGTAGAAAGTAATTTAGAAAGATGATCATATGAATTGCTAGAAACGTGACCATCCTAATTTGTTTTCTTGTACAACTCGAGCAAGATGTATAGACTATAGGTATCCAATTAGTTGGGAGGTATTTACACGTCTAATCTCATGATATGATCAAATGATGCACCATCAAATCCTTTCTTTTATTTATACACCTTCATGTCGAACAACTCCTTATGATTCTTTCGAGCAACCTGACACACTATCCATCGATATTCAATGTAATGAAATGCAAGACTTTCCCATACGCAATACATCCATTTTAAGCGTAGGAAAAGACTTTCCCATACGCGATGCTTTTTACATGTGTTTCCTGCATGGTGACTTAAATGCAATATGTGATGCTGGATGAAGAGAACAAACTTGGAATCAGGAGCAAAGGATTAAATGAATGTATTCAACACTGTAAACGCTCAAACGCTCTTGCAACAGGAGTCGTCAAAGAATATAACCAATTTGGATTCAAGGCCTAGACTAGAGATGCTCAATCTCCTTTACACAAAGTAAAATGCTCTCACAACAGGAATATCGAAAAGAATTCCTAATCTTATGACAATAGATTACTTTTAAGAGTTAGTTTCCTCCTACTGTGTTTGACAAAAGCAGGGACTTCCCTGAGATTTCTGAAATGAATCAAACTGAAAGCAAAACAATAACAGCAATATTCAGGCAACATTTGCACCACAAACAACAACATAGCACACAAGAATCAGCTGAAATTGCATGAAAACTGAAAGCCCAACAATATCATGAAGCCCTTCTAGTTTTCACAAAACAATGAACTACCCAGATCATTGTCACGTAAAATTCAGCAACGAGAAAATCAAAACTTGAGTAATGTGAAGCAAACCAACTCCCACTAAACCCAAAGCCCCATTTCAGATTGCGCTACAACCTCCAGAACCCAATACATGCACCAACGAGAGAGGTCAAATGCTGAAGACAATTCAACCTAATAGCACAGCAATCAGGCAACATTTTCACCACAAACACCACCAGAGCTCACAAGAATCAATTGAAATGACTTGAAAAATGAAAACCCACCATAAGTACACTAACAGATGAGGGTAGGCTCTCAACACCTCACATTTCAAACTCAAGATGTTACCATCGACAACAGGAAATCCAGCGACAAGAATGATTAAAAAGAATTGAATAGAGAAACTTCCAACCATCAATGGTGATTCATTTTATTTACGAATAATTTCTTCACACGTAGGTACTTGAAGTTTTATGAATAATATATCTAGCATAATCCCTTCTTGCTTTCCTTAAAGTGGATTGGCATGTTGGATGGATGGACGAAGCCATCTTTGTTGAAGTACCCAAATACCCTTGTTTGCGAGTGTCCATGGTTGGGTAGTGTTGCTCAGGTTGTTTTGGTAGTTTTGCAACCTCTGATTGGTGTTTGGGTGCACAGACTTTGGTTTTTTTTTTTTTTTAACTTTAACAGGTTTTTGGACTTTCAATGTTTTCCTTCCATGTCCTTTTTTTCTCGCTTCAGTTTACTATTTGTGTTTTGGAGTGGGGGTGCTTTGGTAAAGTCACGCTTAGATTTTGTTCGCCTTCCCCAAACAGAATCTGTTTGGTTAATGAAAGAATCTACAGAAATCTGAATAATAATCTTCTACGGATTCGATGAGGTGTGCTCTATATTTCTCACTCTGTTTTTTACCCTAATCCTCACTCTCTCCCTAAGATTCCATGTGTGCACAAATCATGGTGGAAATATGAGTATTTAGGGAAAAATCGAATGCTAGAGTTGGAGAAACTCACATGAGAAGGAGTAGGTTGGACGGCGGCAACGGTGCAGGTCGGACAGGCGCCGGCTTCGTGGGCGTCGTTTGGGGTTCGGTTTCTCCGCCATAGCCGAACCGAAGGCTCCATTTTAGGGCAGATCGATTAAGTGACGGAAATGGCTGCATCTCCTCTACTGTGATTGGAGAATATGAAGATGGACCAGAGAGAAAGGGGGAGCGGACTGGCGGTGGTCAATTTGGCGGTGGATTTGTGGAATTTGGGGGGCGGTGGTTTTGGGTGGGTGTGGGTACGTGGAGAGAGAAAGGGGGAATTGGTGAGGAAAGTTACTCTCCTGAACTGTGCTACTGTGGAGGAAAGGCTGCCTCTTTGATGATTTTGAACGTAGTGCAGCGGCCATGGTTGAGGGTGTGCAGCAGTGCAGGGGTTGAAGAGAGAGAGAGAGAAGACGAAAGGTGGGGTTTTAAGTTGAAAGATTGAATTTGGATGTCCATGTAGGGATGAGGAGTGATTTTTCAGTGCCGAGCGTAAGTGGTATCCGTTCAGCGCATCTGAGCCGTCCCATATATTTTTGAACGGTTCGGATTGAAACTCTCTCTCCTCTCACCTTAACATTTTCTCTCTCTTTTTCTTTCTCCAAATCTGAACTGTTCAAACATAGAATAGCGCGGATCCAAAAAAAAAAAAACATAGAATGGCGTGGATCCAAAAAAAAACATGGCCGACTCGAATGCTCGAACAGACACCACATGATACCTGCTCAGCACTGAAAATTTTTTTCCAGAGGGAGAAAGGACCGAAGGACTAACTTACTCTTTTCTTCCTTTTATATACAATATATTTTCCTTACGCTTTTAATGAAGTTTTGCTTTTTAGTCAAAAAAATTTAAAAAAAAAACTCTTTTTAATGTGGAATTTGTGGGAGATGGTTTGGGTGCAATTTTGAATTTTTAATTAAATAGATAGATAGAGATTGACAGTAGAGAGCCTGATTCTGTATAATTACATAAAAGTGTAAGTAAAGTAAAAAGGTGAATTTTGAGAATTAATTTGGTCCAAAAAATAAAGAGTTTGGTAAGGATGCTCCTAAGAGTAAGGTTATAGAGAGAAAGAGACTGGAAATGAGAATTTTTTTTGTTTTAAACAAACAAAGAAATAGGGATTGAAAGAACAGAGACTTGTGTTTGTGTAAAAAGCTAAAAACACACACAAGTATAGATTTCTAATATTTAGCATAATGCATAACTAGCCGAAGGTAAGGTTGAAGTTAATTTGGCGTATCATCAAAACTGGGGAATATTTTCTCTTTATTTCTTTAGAATTCAGAATATATTCACTTCTTTTTTTGAAGGCTTGACAGAATGAATCAAGTTATCTGTATCATTTCATATGACGTTAGATGATAGTATTTTAGGTGGGTTTCCCTTAAAAAAAATTTCTATTCCTTAAAAGGCTTTAGACAAGTTATTTCGGGTGAACTGTAATTAATGTATGTGAGGAGAATAACCTGTCTCAAAATTCGTATTTTGATCGGTTTTAGCTTGTTCGAATCCCCAATCCGTTTTTGGTTATTAAAAATAAGTACTTATTTGCAATTTTCAAACTTTAAAATAGTAGACTTACAAAAATCAAAAAATATACAAATAGGGATCTTGTTTCTATATCAAATCCTGCAAAAAAAAAAATTAAAAATTATTTTTATAGATCTATTATTTTAAGGTTTGAAAATTGATCCTTATTTTTTAAGTAAGAAAGCAGAACGGGGTGTGTTTAGACAATAAGGAAACCTAGCCTAAATCTGTTGCTGTATGAGATTTGGCCTTTCAATGGTTTCTTTAGTGAAGTCCAGTTTCTCTAGGTTATAGAGGACACCTGCTTGGCCCAATCAAGCGGGCCCATCGCAATGCTCACGTTTACTTGGTATCTAGCCCATGACTCGAGCTCGTGGACTCAACTCACCTAGACGAGAAATTTTTCAATGTCGGGTGGATATATCCCACATGACACCTGTTTGATACATCCGGACCGTTCAATGCACTTTTGCACGGTTCGAATTGAAACCTTCTCTCTGCTCTCACCCCAATACTTTCTCTCTCTCTCTTTTTTCGCTCTCCAAATCTGAGCCATCAAAAAACGCAATTGACGACTCGAATGCGTCGAGCGGACACCACATAGTACCCACTCGATACTAAAAAATTTTGCCACCTTAAAATAGTTTTTTTAATAATAAATTATAGTTTTTTAATTCAATTTAAGTGTATATGATTCATATACTTAGGGCGCTTTGCTATTTGCAAGGAAGATTTACAAGAAATCACGCAAAGGTAAAACTCATTTGGGTCCATTTTAGGTCCCACAAAATTCAGCAAAATATTCATAAATTTTTTAATATTATTTTATGGGGCCCTGTAAAAAATCAGCTGCAATGGATATCGGTAAGTATTATTTTAGATTCGTAGGGATTGATTTTAGGGTAAGTGGTACCCATGTAGCACATCTGAGCCGTTAAAACATGCAATTGACATCTCGGATTGAAAGGTACCAAACAAATTAAGAAAAAGAAAAAATTAGAGAAAAAGAGTGTTTCAATTTAAGCCGTCAATTACATTGTGCTGCACTAATATCACGAGGTATCTGATTTGTAACCAAAACTTCCTCCAAGTTGAAAGAGTTTCAATTTTGCAAGTTTAAAAATAATGTGCTTACGAAAATAACTTTTAAATTTTAATTGTAGGGCCTGTACGAATTTTGAAAAAGTCCTTATGAATATCAGACTAAACTTATTTTTTGCAAGAACTCATAAAAAATTAATTAAAAAATAACTTGTGGCTTGAATCTTTTTGTGGATCCAAAATGGGCACCACAAAATATCAACGTCAAGCCCATTTATTGGGTATCGAATTGAATTAATATTTCGTAGGAACTAATAAAAAAATACTTTAAGAACAATCAGGTGAATCGGGCTTCAATTTCGAGTCTTGGAGACTGTTCCTTCATTTCTATTTGAGTGTTGGTTAAATATTGCTGCCCAAATCCTCCACCGGTATATGAAGATAATTAGAGTGCAAGTTTAAACCACATGATTGATGAGGGAATCAATTAAAAGTTTTCTAGGTTTTGCCTACTCAAACGAACGAAAGTCGTTCATTTGGCGATAGTAACCTGGTGTTTGGCACCCGGATTCGTGTGGAGCTTCTAAGAAGCAAATGGGTACTGCCCTATTTTTAATGCATGACTCCATCACAGCACATCACAGCATTCTTTTATGGTTCTTAAGGGTTCAAAGGAATACTGTCCATAAGAGACCAAAAACAAAAACAAAGCAATTTTGTTGTGTGTACCATACAAAATAGGCACAGCACGAAGCACGGCACGATTGAAAAATGATACAACATGACACGACACGATCAAGTAAACGGGCCGGCACGGCATGACATGATCAAAAAAATGGCCAACATGGCACGACACAATTTAAGTAAATGGCCTGGCCCGGCACGACACGATTGAAAAACGGCACGACAAGACACGATTAAAAAATGGGCTGGCACAATATGACATGATTTAAGTAAATGGGCCCGGCCCGGCACGACACAATTGAAAAATGGCACGGCACGGCATGACATGACACGATTGGCTATGGCACGACACGGCACGACACGATTTAAGTAAACGGGTACGGCACGGCACGGCACGGTTAGCACGGAAGTTGAATGGCACGGCACGACATAACACGCACGTTTGACACCTCTAATGTAGAGTATCCCTATGGCCGTGGGATGGAAATTAGATGATTCCAGAGTCCATGTATAGCATGGGTCCCAACTATGTTTTACATTTCAAATAACTTTAGAAATCAATTGTTGGGATGTCCATTCATGGGGCCTGTATTTGGAGTATTGATTAAGGTGGCCGTGTTCTGAAGGAATTGAACAACCCATATTAGAAAAGTGCCAACTGGTTATGTATCTTGAATCAGTTTGAATTTTCCACATGGTGGCCCAATTAACTGATTATATGAGCAGGTTGGGTGTTGGGACTGGGGACCCCTTTTGGTTTAGGACTTGAAGCTTCGAGTATTTCAATTCCTCAGGATACCCTTTTTTTAGCTTCTAGGGTCTATTTCTTAGTTCAAAATCCGTCTTACTAACTAGAATCAAAGAATTAGTAGATCTATTTCGTCCAAAATGGGAACGCGCTAGGGTTATGAACTTATAATCTATAATCTAATCATCAAGTTGATTTCATGATTATAAGTTCATTCCTTACTGGACCAGATTGGAATAGAGATATACATTCTCAATATGAGAAGGGGTTAGTCGAGCGTATCGAAATAGATACTATGTTTCTTTATGGATCCGTACATTTCATTTAGGATTCGGAAGAGACATAATCGGATTTGCTTTTTACAAATCTTTCCTTATTGAGGGAAGCTTCTTAAGAGGCCTTGACCTTGAGCTATAGTGAGTGTTGTGACAAGGGTTTAAGTCACAGGAACCAGCCTGTCTGCCTATCCCTCCCATTCCATGTGGTAAGCAGGATTTTTTGCATTGGTACATACCACCATCGTTATTTTCTGTTTTTCAAGAATGATCCTAACTAAGTTGGGCACATTGTGATTTATGCATTAGCTTCGGGTTCGTGGTTCTGCTTTGCATGCTCATTTTCCCTATGGCTGCTAGGTTAATGAGCACAGCTACATTAGCCTTGTTAATCATAAAAAATTGTTCAGGCACAAAAACTGATCGACCATAGAACGTGCTATAAAATTAGCGGAAAAATCAGGGAGTTAAGACTCCACAATAGTTGGTGATAAAGAGAAATAACCTACCCTCTATTCCTTGCCAAATGTTCTGCTATATATAGCCCATATCAAACCTTTTGCCAATTTAATGCTGAACCAATCACCCAACAGAATGTGATATATAGACCCAAGTGTAGAAGACTCACTCAAAATCCACAAATTTGTCAAAGTCGAATCTATATCTATAGATTTATATATGACATGATAGTACTATGTGTAGGTTATAGTTTCAACACATGTAGCATCCAGGTACATAGGCATTCAGCAGAGATTTTTGTGGGCAAGCAAATGCATGTAGGATGATCCTTAGACAAGTCTTTTTTACAGTCAATGTTATTGAACCTTGTTTTGTTTTTTTCCCACCGAGTAAAGAGTTAGATTTTGTATTTGATTTGGTTTGGTTTTCATTTAAGATCACAAGGAAAACAAATGCTTTAAATAACTATGAGAAATGCAATGCTGTGATTTCTTTTTCCAAATCACCACATAGTTGGAGTACAAATATAACTTCTTAAAAATTACATCTTCGTTAAGACATTCAACCAAACACCTTATGTGCTTGGAAGTTTCATCGATTACCTACACGTGCTTCGCTTTTCTTCATTGGATTTTCAATATGTAGATCATTACTTTTTTCCCTTTTTGTTGACCCGAGGATATGTGGAGCTTCATTTTGTCCAAGATTATTTTCATAACCAAATACTAGCCTGCTTGTGTACTTTTTATTCTCCAAACCAAAAACCATATGCAAGTGAAACTTAAAAATGCACTAACCATTTGTAGTGGTGAGATGCGTCTTCACGTGGAGCTACGAACACATTTAATGAGAAGATCCAATAGGCAGGAGTAGTGTTTCTTAATTTTAACAAAACAACACCGATTAGCTGGGGAACCAAATACAGACACCGACTTTCATGGAGTTAATAATATTGTTGCAAAAGTAATGAAGGGGACATGTGGAATACATAATATTTTACCATTAAAGGTTGGGTTGGAGAGTTATCAATTAATACCAATTTTCAACAAAAGCTACATTGCAGTTTCCTGATATATCAAGATGAGTTGTAGGAGAGCTTTACATTAAGGAAGTGTTATTTATCAGACAGTACATTGGCATATAATGACTAGTAGCGCGTCGCCATCACACTAGTAGCATGAAAAACAAATAACTGACTTTCTAAGTAAATCAATCCCAATCATATCAAAGGAAATCCAAATTCAACCAGCCTAAGTTAGGCAATGAATTCAAAGCAACATTTTTACTTACTCGTACAATTTCTATGCTAATTCATTGTAGCTTCTCTTGTTTGTCAAATGTAAACTCCCAATAGCATACATGTCAGCCACAAAACGGCGGTTGGGGGTGATTGATTGTGGCGGCGCATGGCAGCAGCAGTGCGACGGAGGCGAACAATCGTGGTGGCAGGCCAAAGGAGGTGGGGCTGCGAGGTTGGTTTGGCGGGACCCGCGACATATGGCGGGTTCACAGCGTTCCTCGAGCCAGCGGCAGCGACAGAGCTTTGAAATTTCAATTGTTGGGTTGGATGGTTTTCCCGGCTTGGAGGTGTTTTAAGGTTTTGTTGGTCTTTGACCAGCGTTTGAGTCCCAACTACCTATGGACATTAAGATTTTTTTTTTTTTTTGTGTCATTATCCTTTTAATCCTATAATTTTCAAATCCAATTATTAATAATTTTTTTCGCTGATAAAAAAAACATTATTATAGAATTCTCTCAAAAAAAAAACCCAACAATATATATTGAGAAACTTCTTACTATTTAAGTCGTCAACCGCGAGCATTTTCCTAGCAATTTCTATTATAGATGAGGAGTACTTCTTTGTAGCTTCCGATCCACGTTCCTCTCAAATTTTCCAAGCTTACAAAATACTTCGCAATTAATTAGTCATCCTTTTAGAAATTGATTGAGATTCTCATGACATCTTCTCTGATATTCCTTTTCCCATATATGTTTTTATATGTAGACTAGTGTTGAAACTTTTGACAAAAGAGGCAGATTGGTTGTTGACTAAAATGCACTAGGTAAACCTAGCGTGACTTATAAGTTTCGACCAAAATTAAAAGGAGATGAATATTATGTTGTCTCAATAACCAGAATTTCATTTTATGCACACATATATTAAAAGGAGATGAAACAACGCTAACAATCATTCTTCTCTCCAAAAAGTTCTGACACGAGCAAGAGCTTAATAACTCC
>BPLS01000423.1:198446-473446 GCA_019656275.1 Rhododendron kiyosumense | reverse complement strand
CAGATACTGACACATAGAGTTGGTAGGTGCCTTCTTTGGAATTTTCATCATATAACTTTGTGTCCTCTTTCTTAACTTTTCTTTTTCCTTTTTCTCTCGTTTTGAGGGAAGAAGCGTATGATGTGACCACCTAAAAGACCCTGACACACCGTGCAGTGCAGATGGTCACCTTGGAGATTATCTTCAGTCAGTATAAAGCTCTTGACCAAAGAAATCGTTATAAAATGGTTTCTCTTTTTATTATATAAAGTGGATGTGAAGAATGTAAATACTTAATGTTACCAATAACGTTCCATCCACCGCTTTTGCTTTGTTAAAGACAGTTACGTGCTGACAAGATCGATTAGGTCTTGTGCGAACTCCAAAGTAAATTCTGGAAGCTATAGGTGGTAAGCCTTTGCAATGAGTGGTTGAAAGTAAATCCACAAGCCAATAATAACATTAAAATGTGTCAGCATGATGTCATGAAAAGCCTCAGAGCAGATGCTTTGGGTACACTGATGAGTTGTACATTACCCTTACAGAAGACTCACCGTATGAAGGCTGTATAGTTAGCATAGACACTTCTACGCATTTCCTCAGCTGAAGCTTTCTTCAAATCCAGAAGATTTGAGCATAATTGCCTTATCTCCTGTGAGTCAATGACAGTATTAATATTGCAATCAAACAACACTTCCTCCCAATATGTTAAGATGGTAGAGATAATTTATGCATTGTCTATATTCCCAAGTATCTTTGTTTCTCCCGTTAGCCAACACAAAGTTGGGATTCAAATAGTAGATATTGCATTCGCTTCATTTGCATGGTGAAGTTTGCACTTCATTTTAGAGGATATGTACTCGTACAACATAGAGTGGGTTGACAAAATGAATAACCTTTAACAGCCACTTTTGTTGTCAGGTGGAAGTGGAACCACCATTTTTGTGGAATTCATATCACTAACATCATGTCCATTATCAACAAGGGCACTATCCCCTTGTGCAATGGTACATGCAACAATTTTTTTTTTGGTCAAATCAGTGGCTTCAACTCTTGACCAAAAGATAAGACTACCACATTTTATTAACTGCTGAACATAATTTTGTGAAAAATAGCACTTCTAAATGGAAACGGCAACAATTATTACGAATATGTTATTTATAGTCTGAAAAATGGAATGCACATGGAATAACAATCTTTTCCAGCCCTATGTGTCACGAATATATGGTGCCTCACGCAACTCCAACTTTCACATCAGACTTCAGAGTACCGCTATGTTGACTATATTAAGGTATCATCTCATGTGGTGTCCTACATGGAACCAATCATATTACCCAATGTCCCCCTCAAATGTGGTGTATAATTATGGTCACCATGTCATCATTCTTCAAATTATCTGCCTCTTAGGCCATGAATTACATTTTACAATCAAGTAAGGCCTGCTTATAAATATTTTAATTTCAATAACACGATTCAAAGGTTATAGTGTATCACTAATTAATTAAACTAGTGAAAAATAATCAGTCGAGCTTAGAACAATTGCTATCGTAATCAGGGGGGAAATAACATGACAAATCCACGAATTCTTTTAACAAAAGATAAAACTCAACAAATTCGCACGGCGAAAAAAAAGGGGAAAAGGTAAAGAACAATCACGACCTTCTCGTTCAAGGAGTTGCACTTGGACTGGACATAGCCATCGGCGTCGAATTTATCGGACTTGAAAATGTTGAGATTGTCCTCGAGCTTGGCGCCGGAGTCCTTGGGATTGACCTTAGCTGGCGTACCAGTCAGTCCCCTTGACCGAGTCGACTTCACCGTAGCCATCCAACTGTGTGTACGGTTAGTTTTCCTCAGCTCAGATCAGATCAAAAAATCGACCGAAATTTAGGGCTTAATTTGGCAAAACCGAATCACAAGGACAGGAATCGGTTTAGAAGCGCGTGAAGAGAGAGAGAGAGAGAGAGAGAGAGAAACAGATCGAATCTAAGGGTGAGCAAAGGAGCGCGATAATTTGGTGATCGATGATTGGCTCTCCGCCATGGCTGGCAGAATTAACACCTGCGATCCCTACGCTATCGTTGTTTTTGTTGGCGACAAAGAAAAGAAAGAGGTCACAGTTTGGTGGCTCGCCAACTCGACGACACCACCTCGTCTCGTCTCTTCTCGTCTCTATCCACTTTTCTCAGAGTTGACACACAATAATTATTTTTGTCATTAAGCTTTAGGAAAGTATAGTAGTAGTATTTTATTTAGACACGAATAACGCACACAGTAGTAATTATATTAAGTTAATGCTCTCAATCTCCTCAAATATTAAAGTAATCATTTGATATCCACAATTATTTTGAATAATAATTAATTTAATTTAATATGCACACATTCTTGCCAAATATTAGCACAGACTTAAAATTCTTACAATGAGAATATCTTTGTTTTAGGATGTACTATTGTTAATGATTGTTATCTCCCTTCATTTTATTTTTTTTTTTTACTTCATTAGATTTGAATTTGAATCGGGTTAAATACCCTCGCGATGTAAACTCTTGATTTCAATTTTTGCACTTTGTTTTACCCAGAGAGAGAGAGAGATTGCCACTCTTTTTAAATTTGGAAACTAATACTGTAAAAATCTTCACAATGCCTTGTAATTTGCAGCGAAGATGTGATATTGAGATAAGATAAGTATTGAGGAGGGGGTGAAGTGATCAAGAAAGCATTGAGGTGAGCTGTCATTGGCCAATTGCTACCCCCAACACCACAAAATATATACACTCCTAAGTGGTTATGCATCTTAATTGTGCATTTCATCATCATCATCTTCCCTTTTGGAAGATCCAAGCGACATATCCACTCACAACCCAATAAGTTTAGCGGTTATGATTTTTTTTGGTACATAGTGGTTATGGTTTATTTTTGTCTGTCTGTCTCTCTCTCTCTCTCTCTCTCTCTCTCTCTCAAACACAACAAAGCGTTGGCCAAGTGAGGGTTGGCTTGTTTTTCTTCCTATTTCTTTCCTTCTTTTCTCATTCATAGCATATAATCAAATGAAAGGGACCAGAATAGTTTGGGACACACCTCATTCTTGCCTAACAATATTTGATCAGCCGTATCTTTTCTGAAGTTTGAATATGGACATAGCCTCAAGTGCAGAAAACATTCTGCAACAACAGATTCGCAAACCACAACGATTGCAATTCAATCAACCACTCTCTTGCCAGATTAGAAAACCCCCAAGCATAGGAGACAACTTCAACAACAGCAATTAAACGGAAATAGCAAAAAATCCCTCTGACGGCTCGCATTGATAATTCTGAACAAGATGGAAACCTCATTACCACCAAACATGCTAACAATATCAAATATACAGCACCAGGAGCCACTTTATTACAAGTTTAATAGTTTCATGCAAAACCCGGTATATTAGCATTCTCTTGAGTGCGTAGGCACTATAGAGCCAAATAAATCATAACCCCACTGAACTTGATGAAACAGAACAACCCTCACATGCAAAAGAAATTTCCCAACCAGAGAACTGGCAACCACCAACTTCCAGCCTTAATCATTCAGGAGTGTCCGAACGAAGCGCTGACAAACAAAACAAGTGCAAGAGTTCATCAGAAAACATAAAGTTGTACCAAGGCAATCAAATTCAAGGAACATCAATGCTGAAATGTGCATGCTATACTTCTACAAAGACGACAGAAAATGGTATAATACATTCTATTATAAATGCGCTGCAGCCTAAAATAACTTGAAATCCCACATTTCGTTGCCTTGTTGCCAATGCATCTTCTCTCTGAAGTTTCATTTCTTAAAGCCATGTATAAGAGATTTTCTCTCCCACAAACCTCAGGTCAACTAACAAGCCTTGCTGAAGCATATAACAAATTTGGACATGTTCAAGCAATAAGTGCAAATGAAATGACGATGTTGAGATGGACAATGACTATGAAGAGAGAGGAGAAAGTAGGCGAAACACAATTGGAGATAAAACGAGGAAAAATCTCACGCGATGATATGGGCTGTATGGCTATGTGCACTGAAGACCAATTAATGCACTTATAAGAAGCAGTGATTTTTCCAGCGGACCACACATGTGTAATAGAATTAAAAGAAGATCGAGGAGTAGAGGTTAAAGTGATAAACGAGAACATGATGACCTTACACATAATTAAGGATATGCTTCGAAACATTCATAGAAAACGAATCCATGTAGCTGACATTGAAAAATTGGAACATTAAATTGAGTTGAGTACAGATTCCTTCTTTAGCACAATAGAAGACCTGCATCTCCTAAAAATATCCGACACACGTCCTCAACTATAGAATCCCAAACTGCTGGTTCAAAGATCCAGCAAATTACAACCTCACTATGGGTTAAATATCTACTTCCCCCTCCAACTATTCCAATTTTAGTTACTTCCCCCTCCAACTACCAATTGAAGCTACTTCCCCCTCCAACTTCCAAAACATCAGCCACTCCATCCAATCCTTAATTCCCGTCCAATTCATGGACGGAAAACCAACAGCTATAACCCCCTCATCCAATTGAAGGGATTTATGTCTTTAACCTACCAATATGCCAATATATATGTATGTATATCCCTTTCCAGTCCTCTCTCTCTCTCTCTCTCTCTCTCTCTCTCTCTCTCAATCAATCAATATCTTAGGAGTGAGCAAACCCCCAAGTGTTAGGCCAACACCACTTGGCTAACTCCTTGGGGTTAACCAGTAGAAAGAGCAGTTTAATCTTTACAACGCAAAAGCCTATTTTGGCTTAATAATTAATTTGCATTTTTTTATTTTTATTCATGAAATTTTTCATTTGTTAGTTTTGCGTTAATTTTTTATGCATTATTAGTTCGACTCAACAAGAAGAATTTAAAAAGTAAAAAAATTATGAACCAAACAATAATACTTTTTAATAAAAAATAATAATAATTCAAAATGTTTGTCTACTTTGAAATGCAAATTTTTTGTGGCTCAACGTACAAAAAATGCATACACTACACCTCAACAATATTCCATCTATATTGCTCGATTTTGACATGTTAAAAATTCTTAACCAAAGTTTAAATTGGGACCCACTAAATAGTTCCAAAACATAGCTGGAGTGATAGTGTGATAACCAGAGCATTGTTTGGGTAAAAAAGCCAAGTGGCATATTTTTTTGTCCTTATTCAAAAAAAATTCGCATTTGATAGTTTTTCATTAATTTTTTTGGGGATTATTGCTTCATCGTGACTAGAGGAATCTAAAAAGTTAAAAATTACGATCGAAACCTAATTTTTTTTAATAAAGACAAAAATAAGCCAATAAACCAATTTTTTCGTCTTTATTCAAAAAAAAATCGGACTTCGATAATAATTTTTTACTTTTTAAATACCTTTCGTCATGACGAAGCAATAATCCCCAAAAAATTGACGAAAAACTAACAAATGCGAAATTTTTTTAATAAGAACAAAAAAATAAGCCACTTGGCTTTTTTAGCCAACAACCCTTAATGCCTCTTACATTTCTCTTCCTGGAAGAGCATCCATTTCATGATGTGGCTTCAGTGAATTGGACATCCAGACACAATGGTGAAATCACGTTTGAGGTTTGAGTTGGAATGTCCAGATTACCCTTCTTTTGGCGCCAAAAACATTCTTGGGGTTAGTGTTGTTGGGTTTTCCGTCCATAAATTGGATGGGAGTTAAGGATTGGATGGAGTGGCTAACGTTTTGAAAGTTGGAGGGGGAAGTAGCTTCAATTGGTAGTTGGCGGGCGAAATAACTAAAATTGGAACAGTTGGAGGGGGAAGTAGATATTTAACCCCCTCACAATCCCAGACAACAATCAACTAATGTGGCCCAATTGTCCACCCAAACCAAATGAACTACTTAATGCAAAATGGTACATACAGTGATGCCAAACTGCCTACAAGGATCAATGCCTGCACCATCTTATTTGTATAGTAACAATGTCTCCAAAGTAATAAATAATTGAGGTGCTCTAACATTACCCACAAAAATCTAACAAACTGAAATTATGGAAGCAATGAAAGGTAACTATCACCTGCAGAAAACTCCCAAGGAAAGTTTTTGAATTATGGAGAGAAGGAAAAGTGCTCAATGGGCCAATGTCCAATGGGCTATGCATGAATCTAATCAACTTTCAAGCAAGAAAATACGTATAAACGACAAATAGAGACCCTATAAGTAGGGCTGTAAACGAACCGAATTGAGCCAAATTCTGTTAAGTTCGGCTCTGGTTCGTTAAGGTATGAATTCGGCTCGAGTTCGATTCAAGCCTGAACAACTTGGCTCGAGTTCGGCTCGTTAAAATTTTTCAAGGCTCGGGTTCGGCTCGGTTGGGTTCGTTAAGGTAACAGTCTAGCTCGAGTTCGGCTCGGGTTCGATTCGAACTTGAACATCTTGGCTCGAGTTTGGCTCATTAAACTCAAATGAATCGAGTTGAGCCGAACCTAAGCTTGAATTGAGCTCGTCAAGACTCAGGTTTGGTTTGGCTCAGCTCATTAAACTCAAGCGAACCCAAATTCTCTCATTGATCATATAAAATTTGCGAGAAAAAAAAGTATTGAATTATATAAACAACCTTAAAATTTTTACATTTACAAATAGACCCCTATTGAATTATTAATTAAATTTAAGTATAGGTTCATGAACCTAACCGAGCCGAATACTGTTAGGCTCAGGTTCGGCTCATTTATGGAACGAGCCTAGAATTGAGGTTCAGGTTCAGTTCGTTTAGCAGACGAATCAAACTCGAACGAGCTCTTGCCAAACCGAGCCTCGAACAGTTCGCGAATGGCTCAATTCATTTACAGCCCTACCTATAAGGCCACAAAAGGTACCAGAAAAAGCCTCTTCCCTAAGTTGCCTCATTTGCTTAGCTTCCAGCCTTGCAAAGGGAAAACCTTTTAGGCGCCCTAGTTCTTGCTACCTAAAAAACTTCTTTCCTACATATTCGGTCATTCCCAATTCTATCAGAGCACGAAGATTAATGGGGAACAAGGTTTAAGAAGGTGGCGATAATTTACTGTTACAACATAGTAAAAGTAACCCACTTATCAAGTGGATGGCTGGCAACCTATGATGCACCGACACGGACACCGAAACCGACATCGGGACACGGAAATTCTAAAAAAATGGGGACACGGACACGGCGGGGGACACGCCACGTGTATATTTATTTATTTATTAAATAATTATGGTTTAACACCCAAAAAAAATTTAAAAATTATAATTTGGCCCGAAATTTTTTCAAAACTCCCAAAATTTTAAAAAAAATTGCAGTTTGGCCCCTGTTGTGTCCCCCCATATCCCTGTAAAAAATTCAAATTAAATTATGGGACACACTACGTGGCATGTCCCGCACGTGTCCGACACTGTGATACCTCAACCTCTAGAGGTGTCGGTGCTTCATAACTGGCAACCAATCATCGTTATTACACACTCAAGGTAACCCATCTACACAATTTAGTCCTGGGAGTAGCACAAATCATTTCTACTGTAGCTAGACAGGAACCTTGCTTTAGCATAATATATGTTCTTGGTAATCTTGATCTCCCGTTCGTACTTGAGGAGAACTAAGAAGCACGTGTACAAGTACGTCCATATGGGAAAACCTAAAAATGGCAAGGTACGGGTACGACTGTGGTACCTCTGTAACAAATTTATTTTTAAAACTTAGAGCAATTTACTACACGTAATACTTACCTTTCAACTAAAGCAAATAGCCTAAATGACATGGTCACATGGGCAATTCGGAATGTAACATCAAAGACTTGTTTAACACCAAACTTAAGGCACAAATCAAAGTTTAATGCCATTATACCAAAGAACCTTTTGACCAAAAATCGTTAATGTACAATCATGCTAAGCATAGAAAAAGTAAGTGTTATCAACTTAGTTTCATCTTTGTGTAGGGTATGGGCTGTACGGCTTGATATTTATTGCGGTACTTCTGGGTACGGCAAAAGTCCAGGAGAAAAGTTTCGGTACGTGTTTCATGTACCTTGTACGTTACGGGTACGAGTACGCCGGGTTTTTAGAGGTATCTGTGCTTCATAGGAGGAGAATAAAGAGGAAAGGGGAAATGCCATGGTGCTAACATATTCAGTTCTTTTATTTGTTCTTTTCAATCTTTTCAGTCCTTTTGACTCTTTTTCCATAACAGAATGTTAGGCAAATTGAGGCACTTCACATGTTCAAGGGCCTCTGTTATGAAAGTTGGTCTAGGCAGCCGACTAGTAGGCACTAGGCGGGTTCCAATGCCTAGAAAAAAACCGGCCTAGGTGCTAACTAGTCGGCTGCCTAGGGTTCTAAAAGTCGCTAGCGCCTAGCGACTTTTAGAACACTGTCAAGGGCCCAAAAAACCTTAAAACTGCCATAGAAATATTTCGAGGCCACTGAGAACCATAACAAATACTTAGTCAGTCGACCCAATCTGTAACACCATTTACTTATGAGGTGCTTTAATGTTATACTTAAGTAACTTAACGGGCCAAAGTGCATTTCTTTTAAGTGTTGTGCATGTGTGCCGTGTGTGTGTATCTCATAAAAAATAAAAAATAAAAAGAGAGAGAAACCCAAAAAGAGGTTTTGTCTTCTACATTAGAGAGAGAGAGAGAGGGGGGGGGGGGAAGAAGAAGAGGAAGGGGAATTAGGGTTAGCTTGAGTTGAAGACTTTTTTGCAGTAATACATGCTTTCCTATACTTGAATCTATGATTTTATTGTTCAATTCCATACTTGGCATACAGCTAGCACTGAATTGGGTACATGAGAGAGGGTTTTAGAGGTTGGAGTCGGGTATTATTCCAGAAAATTCGTATATCTTCTGAATATGCTAAACTGTGTTTAGAACAAGTTGAATTTGTCCCGAGTTTGACAAATTTTTCTTCTGGTATTTTTACTAAAGAAGATGCCTCTGTGTGTTTAGCATATGCTATAAAAATTTCGGAATTTTATATGAAGTGTGGAAAAAGATAAAAATCACGCACTAAACTGCTGTCAGATTCGTGTATGTGCAGACAACACTAACACATCTTGAGAAAACGGTCATATCTCCTAGCTCGGGTATCAGTTTTACACACTGATTCTTGATTATGAAACTAGACTCGTATATCTTTCTGATTTTGTAAGGATTGTGCCTTAATTCCTTCTAGGCAAAATCAGTTTTTGTTCCGAAGTTAATGGTATGGTAATTCTGGAAATCTGGGTAGCTTTTAAAGTTGTGTTCTTCATCAATTTTATCATAGTTGAGTGTGCTTACTGACTATGGGTTCTCATGGGTCTTAAACATTGATTAGTTGGTGATGTTATGGTGTTGGAATCATTGAAAAATATTGAGGAGGTGATTTTTAATGAGCTTTCGAACACAGACTGTTCTGCTGAAAACTATAAGTTCTGCTTTAGATGTGTAACTTCAGTTAAGCGTATCTTGGTCATTCGGACTCTGATTAGGGAAAATTTTATATCGAGATTGATGTTCTAAGAGTCTACTTTCTAACGGTTGTAGTCTCAGAATCTAACTCTGAACCTATAGAATGCTACGGTTAGAATTCGCCGGTGGTTCTGCCAGATAGTGTGCGTTTTTGTGAGATTCTTGGTTTTGGGGTGTGAATTGGTGAATTTACTTATGTTCGGCATTTGTTATCCAGCTGAGTTGATGTAGGATATTGTTAATGCACTTGTTAAGCCTTTCCAGTATTTATATACTAAAATGTTTGGCTTGCGGATAGGTGACGAGTCGGTGAATCAAGTGGTACCAAAACCATTGTTGTACTTTCTTTTGGAGTATGAGGTAAGTGTTGATTCATAGATGTTGTTCTATACCGAATTGAACTTAAATGTTGGCTTAGTGCTCGGCAGTGATTTAAAAAGCACGCGTTATAGCGCAAAGCGCAGCGAAGCGCAAGGCATGCGCTTCGAAGATGTGGGCTATAGCGCTGAACCCTAAGGCGCGCGCCATGGCGTAAAGCACTGAGGCATGCGCCTTTTGTCTGTGAGCCAAAAATCAGATCTGACGGCTCTCACCCATACATAACATCTTCGCGATGCACTGAATAATTCTTTCTTTTAAGTCGATTTCAACCCTAATCGATCATACCCAACAGAACAGCTTCTGCTCCTTTTCTTCTCCTCCTGTTCGATCGAGAGATAGCAGCTCCAAGTAAGCTCTTCTTCTCATGTCTCTGTTCTTCTTCTTCTTCTTCTTCTTCTTCTTCTTCTTCTTCTCATCACGTCTCTTTTTTTTTTTTCTTCTTCTTCTTCTTGTTCTCCCGCATCGCTGTTTTTTTTTTTTTTTTGGTTCCTTCCATAATAGAAAATCAAAATTTCAGATTAGTTAGGCTGTAGAAAATCGAAATTTCTATCCCTTGCACGTCTTTGTATGCCTCTAGATTTTATTGCCTTTAATCCTCATGTTATGTCACTAAGGCTAAACATTATTATGTTAGCTTTTCATGGATGATATGTTATGTTTAGTGTTTGGTACTTTCGTTTAACCATTGACATGATATGTTTTATGACATTTGAAAGTTTTAAAGTGTTTGTTTGTGTTGAAAACTTGTTCTAATAAAATTTGCCTCGTTGCGAAGAAAAAAAAAATTTGAGTTTGCATCAATAAAGCACACACCGCGCCTTGCGCAAAAGCCCCAGGGGACCGTTGCGCCTTTCACCATTTAAAACACTGGTGCCCGGTGATTGGCTTTATGCCAAAAGACTATTATGCCTTAAATTATTGATTTTGTGCCCGGTGTTGCTTTTAATTTTCTCAATAACTATTTAGCAAGTTGAGATTATCTTTAGTTGTACATTTTATGTGGAATTGTATCCATGTCTCATAAACACTCCCGGATTCCATTTTGGAATCCAGCTTTGACGGGTTGTAGATATCTACTACTGATCGTCGTGTGGTTATACCCTCGCTTAGGGTAGCGTGTCAGAGAGGCTTGACGAGTTTTGGAGAGATATTGTAGATAGGGATGTAGTAGCAGCTTATGTAAATATTTAGTCTTTTGTATAGTTTAACCGCTTTCTTGAGACTTCCACTATATTTGTAAGAACGATATGTTTTTGCATTATCAATAAAGTGACTATTGAATAACTTAATGGTTAGAACTTTAATTATAGGAGTGGGTTGGTGGTTGATGTTGCACCCTCGCGTCGAATTTGGCTCATTAGAGTGCTAGCCTGGTGTGGGGTGTGACACGGTCCCTTTTCCCAAAGACTAGATCAAAATCGCAAATACAAAACGTTTCATTAACGACCAAATATCTACAATAGTACAATGCATTATGCATAATTGTCTAACTCAACAAGGTACAGAGCTAGTCGAAATTATCATCAGAGCAGAGAAGAAAATCACTCCAAAAATGTCACTCCAAACCCTTAGAACCGAAATCTCGTCACTCAACATCAATGGGAGGCTCACTAAGACCAGAAAACTCATCCACACTTTACAATACCATCACACAAATAAAAGAAGCCAAGAAAGAAGAAAAAAAGTGAAAAACTGGGACAGATATTATAGTATCAAAATTGAAAGAAGCCTTAGATCTGAGGCAGCAACCGAAATCAGACAACAGAAGAAGAATTCCAAGTAAAATTAGAAGAGAAAAGGATATAAGGGAATTACTGGGTTTCTGGGGCTTTCCGTCGGCCCATTTGGCGACGGAGAAATGGGCCTTCTCTCGGTTGAGGGCTTCGGATTTGTAAGGCTCTTTGAGGCAATTCCTCACCAGGTTCGCACATATGTTCGAGTACGTTATGTATGTCATCCCCGCAGCTCTCCAAAACGGCACCGCCGCGTTCGACGCCATCTATCTATCTCTCTCTCTCTCTCTCTCTTCGATCACTATCGTTCCGTTGAAACACTGATGCTGCTCTGTGCAACCTGGGTTGTGTATATATACAAACAAAACTGACTTCCAGAATCGGGCCGGGCTTTGATGATTAAAGAAAAAGGGACAACCTGTTTTAATAATTAATACTCGTTGATGACATTTTGTTTATTAACAAATGTTTTTGACATATTTTTAAAAATATTAATTATCAAAACACGTTCTGAACCGTCATTTTTTCAAAGAAAATTGGAAAAATGGGCTTGGACTCTCGCACCATAAGTGTCTAATCCAGCCCAAAACTTTTGAGAAGGCTATTGTTGTGGGATGGAAATCCAAAACAAATTGGGAACAGAGACAAAACAAATGGTGACCCATTGGACGACGGTAGACTGACATATTTTTAAAAATATTAATTATCAAAACACGTTCTGAACCGTCATTTTTTCAAAGAAAATTGGAAAAATGGGCTTGGACTCTTGCACCATAAGTGTCTAATCCAGCCCAAAACTTTTGAGAAGGCTATTTTTGTGGGATGGAAATCCAAAACAAATTGGGAACAGAGACAAAACAAATGGTGACCCATTGGACGACGGTAGACCGGGACACTTAGCCGACCGGGACGCTTGGCTAAACGATTGTGTTACTACTCTCTGGTAGAGTAAGATTAAACTTCAAAGTGTTCAATTCCTATGGAGAGTTGATACCCTTTTTGATAGATTGAGAAAGGGTTTGGGGTACTAGAACATTATTGCTAACGTGAGAGTTGAGACCAAAAAAAGGTTAAACAAGGTAAAATCCCGTTGTTAGAAAGTGATTCCCATTCAATTAGTTAAACAAAATTCATTTGAGATCAATTTAATACCTGGCTGCGCAGGTTTGAACGCATTTTTCAAACTTGTTATAACCTTAGCAGTGACTCCCATGTCCTAACCATTTCATACTGGTATTCATTAATTGTCTGTAATACTTGCGTCAATGTGACTTCAATCTCCAATGTCTAATGGAAACCGTATCCAGAAGTACAATATCCACACCGTTTTTGGACTTTCCTGCTATTGTGCAAATAAGGTCATATATGATCAATGAGAACTAAGGAAAATCAAACGTTGGCACCAAAATTTTTGTTGTTCGCCCAAAATTTCACATCATGTTACAACCATTACTTAACTCAAACCAAGGACATAAGAAAATTGCGAGAGAGAGAGAGAGAGAGAGAGAGAGAGAGAGAGTCATTCTTGAAAAAAAAAAAACATAATCAACAGGGCCTAGTCTCCGGAGCAACTCGAGAGAAGAAAAGAGGGACTGAAAGCAATGGGTGGGGTGACCCATATTCTGTTTTCACCTCTTAGACAAGGAGAACTGCATTTATACAACCATCATTCTCAGGATTATTCGTCACTTGGGCATACTTCCCTGCACCCAGAATTTACAAATGAATGAGAAACTCAAATAAGCACAGAGGCGGGGAAAACCCATCCATAGTTGAATGGAAATGAAGAGGAAATCTTACCCCATACAACTTTTCCTGCTGGTGTGACCAGACCTAGTTCACTGACATTCACCTGAAAATAATGCAATATCACCAATTATTGACTTCATTGAATTCCTACCGCAACCCAACCAATTTGCTAAAGGCAACATTTGACAACCACAGTACTGAGGTACAACACGAGACTGCTACCATAAGCAACATAAATAGAGAAAGAATTTACCTCAATAATGGTTCCTTTGGTAACAACACCAAGGGAGGTGTACATTGGACCATTAGGATTCTTCTTTATTCCAATCATCTCAAGATTGAAAGTGCATTTGAGTTCAGGGTGTGTTACATGGGCTTTATTGAATCGCAAACCCGTAGGACGGATAAACCGCTCATACTTGGGAGGTTTTCTAGTAAAACCTGGTCCCACAAATGTAACTTTGGTGACCATCCTCTTCCACTGCTTGGCTGCAAAAAGAGAATCAGACATGGATCAGGGACATTAACCTTCTGTTTTTTAGAAATTAGATCACCATAACTTTGTTACAGATGTCATCCTCCTACTAGTACTAGTATAAGAAGACAATAACTAGACCTTGATATAGATATCATATTTTCATTGGTAAGCTTTTATTCACTGGTTGAGAAACAATCACGAACGCGTGATTGGTAGTTGGTACACATCTTAAAACCATTATAAGTCATTCTAAAATCATTCTGGTAAAGATACAATCCGCATGCTTAGCAAAATAAAAAAAAGATCCGATCCGCACTCCAACAAAATACACATTCTGATTTCGTAAGCAAAAAAGGAGTAACCCAAAAATATTTCAATCATAAATAAACATGACCAACTTGCAGTTAGCTACATATAACAGTGATCAAATATCTGGCAACAGCAGAACTCATAAGCAAAGAAGAGAAACTTTAGCAGCAGAGTCCAAAAAAAATATATAGAAAGCAAAGTCAGTAGACAGGATACATACTTTTCCTTTTACCAGATCTGATCACTTTAAACATCTCATCTTCAGCCACAGGCCTCACCTGAAGAATTAAAACACCTCCATTTAAAAATATTGCTTTTGTGATATTGAGAATAAACTGCAAACTTAATCAAGTAACCCATGCATTTAAACAACCAACATCCACTATGGTAGCAAAAGAAAGCCAATAATAAAAAAGATGTGCGGTAAAATCAAGATAAACATGCAAGGATGATATTATGTTCCATAGTAAAGTTTGAATCTACCTTGGGTAGAGACTTATCAAAAAAGAAAAAAAGAATCTACCTTCGGTAGAGGAACCTCCCATTTACCAGCTTTCTCTTTCCTCTTTTGCTTTATAGTGTTGCTAAGAACCTACAAACAACATAAAGCGAAGATGTGATCCATGGCCAACCTAGAAGTATTACAATATTCAACTTGCATAAAATGAGTAACTCAGTATGAAGTGGTACAACTAAATAGCATACCTTTGCCCGTGCTGTTGTTTCACGATCAAGTAGATAAGCAGGAATAGCTCCTTCATGAACATTATCATCCACCTTTCGCCTGGTTGATGATTCTTCATGCATAGCCAACCTGTAGAAAATTAGAAATGGTACCAAATGAGCTAGGACAGTCTTGCAAAGCCACAATGCAATAAGTAGGGCAAAGGTGATTCATAGATGATAAGACACGGAAGGAAAAAAAATTGAAGCAAAGGAAGGATTTAAAGAAAATCATGACATTATTGATTTTCGGCGAGGGGTAATAGGGAGAAAATGGGATTTCTCAATTCCTGTTGAAAAATGGAATCAAAGCCCTCCATTTCTCATGATCTATCTTCACATCCTAAATGACCATATTACTAGGGGAGGAACAGGCATATGTGCTTTTGGTTTTGTTCATTAGAATCAATGTTCTAAAAGTCGCTAGGCGCTAGTCAGGCATTTGGCCACCTTAAGCAATTAATCGGTGCATATTAATTAGTAATCAACAATTAATCGTTAGTCGGACCTAATCAGATAAACCCTGCCAACGATTAATTGCTGATTAATTCCTTGTTTTAGAACACTGATTTGAATTCCATAGTACGAACAAGTCTTCGCAAAAGAAAATATAGATAAAAATGCATATCACAGTAAGTCGATGACGACTCAACCCACGAGTAGATCACAGAAAGTGAACAAAAATGCACCAAAGTATAAGTCAAAGACCAAAACTTGCTAATTTCGTTCTGTAATACAATCAGGGGGTACAGTTTCCAAAATGTTGAAGGATAAATATGAAACTTTTGGTCGTCTCCCTTATCAATTGTCTAAAAAGCTCAAAACTAGAGATGCCATCAACATTACATAAAAAAGTTAGTCTTATCACCAAGCAATGAGCTCAGCTGACACTGATTGAACACATGTATCCTTTGCTAGCCACAACCCCACTAACAAATAGTAAGCAACTAAATAGGAATGGTCTTGCCATCCCAACTTCACCTATGCAGCAGATGATTAAGGACATCATTTCACAACAATCCTGGCTCATTTACGAATTTAATAACAGCGAGACAAGATTTCCTCGCTCTATATCCCTCCATTGGGAAAATATGCAAGCTCCAAACAGAAGCCGCTGCATAAAATACCATCCCAGTGATGGAACAGACGCCCTAACCAAAAAGTATACTTCTTACTTGTAAATTATTAGCTTGGGCAAAAGCCTTGCTCATATAGACCAAATGTTTATAAGGTGGCTGTCCATCTCTGAATCAAACAAATGCTCACCCTTACTCTTACAAACGTGTGTGGACCCGGTGCGTCATTAATCAATTTGAGGATTCGGAAACTCAAACAAAATATCATGACAACATCTTCCTTTAATTTAAACGAAAGCCATGTAAGAGTAAGAAAGGACACTCACGTTTTCTTCATTTGGGCCTTCTCAGCATAACGTTTCTTAGCGAACATCTTACCCTTGATACCCAGAGCCTGATCAATTCAAAAGTGAGTCAGTAAGATGAGAAATTAACAAAAATCTAATAACGTAAAAGGAAAAAGGGTGGGAAAAAGATTGAACCTTCTGAGCAATTTGAGACCGCTTGTGAACTTCCCGAGCATCTTTCTTGCGTTTGCGCTCGAAGTGATCATGGCGATAGCCATTTCTCTTCCTGTGAAGATCTATGTAATCACCTTGAGGCTACACAAATATAAATCAGAAACAGAGAGACAGTCGTCAATCAATAAGTGTTGGAAGTTGGAACGAGATCGATAACAGACGTAGGTAAGTTAAGGAAAACCATTTGAGAAACGTACCATGGCTGAAGAGGATTATCTTACGCTTCCAGATTGAGAAGATGGACAACAGGAGCCCCAACTTTAGACGGTGCTAGGGTTTAAGAAAGAGATGCAGAGACAGAAGTGAAAGACGGGTTATCAGTGTGGTAAACCGATAATCTACCAGACCCGACAAATCGTGGGCCATTTGGGTTGGTTTTCACTTGGTTTTTGGCCCAAGTGAAAGATCACGTTTGTATGAATAGTGGGGATCCGCTAAAGTCCAACTCTTCGTAAGTTTTTTAGATAATGAGTGAAGAGAGACAAACAAAGTTAAAGAAATGAGAGTAAAAATTTATTAAAAGCCGCATACAAAGGAAAAAGTTTGGGTCTAGAAACTTATGTTTTGGAACTCTCTTCCTTTTATCCGGTGTATAAAAAGGGTCATTATAGAACTGTGTACTCCTTCTAATTAGTACTCCCTCCGTCCCAAATTGATTGTCCCGTCCGCAAAACGGAGTATTAAAAATAATGCAATTTTTTCAAGAAAAAATTCAAACTTTTTTCACAAATTAAAAATTCTCATTGATATCTAGTAAGTTGTTGAAAAACTTTTGATTTTTTCTTGCAAAAATTGTATTATTTTTAACACTCCGTTTTGCGGAATGGACAATCAATTTGGGACGGAGGGAGTACATGTTAAGATGGCAATTTCTTGATGAGGTAGATGTGATGGGGATGGATTTGTGCGGTTTATGAAACCTGCTTGATCAGTTCAATTCACATTTCGATTATTATTTGGGATTTAACATGCTCGGTCCTGTTATACAGAATCGAAGGCCGACAGTACTCACGACGGATAACCCTCCCGAAACTTCGACACAGAGCCCTTCCGAAACTTCTCTTTCAGTCTTGTCACAGAAAGAGAAGGAAACAATAAAAATTTGCCTACTTAATTAAGGAAGCTTCAAATTGGTGGTCTTTGTCTTTTACAGTAGTTACCCAGTGGAATAGGGAATGGGATTGCTTAACACTTGTGTAGTTGTTTGCCTTGATGTCACAATGCTGTTGCTGGTCACGTTGGACAAAAGTAATGCTTCTACGTTTTGGTTTGAATACGATTTCTTCTTTCAAAGAAGACTATTTTTTGTATTCCATCTATTCTAAAGCTCCGTCACAACAGTACTAATTGCTACTATTATTACTCCTTAAATTCACAAGCATAAACTGTTAGGGCTAGGCGGCTAGCTAGACTGTAAAGACTAGTTATCAAACTACGCAAAGACCAGTTGCCATCAAGGCTGCCATCGTGGTCTTTTCTATTAATTCCACGTACAGGTTACTATGTCTACCCTTCCACTACCAATTTTCGTTTGTCAGAAGATTAAACTATTACTACTGCTTTATTGATTATTCCTCTTAATTCCTCCAATGGTTACCTATACGGGCACGGGACAAAATCCCAGCTTGGCACGCCTCATCTACAAGTTGTTGTCCTTTACCAAGTTATTCAATGAGTTACCTGTACGGGCACGGGACAAAATTTCAGTGTGGCACGCCTCATCTACAAGTTGTTGTACATTTTATTTTAGCAAGGTATTCCAATGAGTCTCAATCATGCAATTGCTTTACTATTGGTGAATTTTGTTCTTTCCCTGGATTTTCCTAAGGAAAACAAAAACAAAAAAACATTATTGTGATTTACTACTCATCAACAATTCCTTAATGTCCCCACGACTTTTGTATGAAGAATAACATTTTAGTTCTACTAATTTTTTGACCTCCTCCTACAAATTACAACAATTGAGGAACATTAATTTAAACGGAAGATGGACATATATGGTTTTCCCCCTTTTCCTTCTTCCTTTGTTGAGGCAGGCCGTCACTTTTTGTAATTACCTCTCCACCTATTATTATTGGCTTTTGTTTTTGTAGGAAAAATTAAATTGCTTACATTGCATGTTAGAAAATTTAGTTTAGTCAATTGCTTTCCAATTAGAGAATTTTGTTATATCCCTTGATTTTTCCCAAGAAAAAAAAGAATTATAGTTAAACACTCATGAATCAAAGCAACTAGAGGTCGGGCACATGCAAAGCGTGTTCAAGTTGAATTTTGACAAAAATATTATTGGATCAAATTATTCGACTTGCACATACATCGCGTGTGCCCAACCTCTATCTGGGCTAATAATAATCAACCGCTGGAATGTATATGTAGGGAAAGTCTCCCAACTTGTGTATTGTTTGCATCTAATAATAACTATTGTCAACTGATTATCTAATAATAATCAAGTGACGGTACGTAGTTAATTATTGACAAAGAAACATGTACATCGTGAGACGCGCGTGAAAAAATAGCTAAAGAAACAGAATCTTGGGCTAGCTAGCCTTGGGGTTCATGCATGTCAAAGGGTAACTAACACTACTGTAAGTTCCTCAACTATTTTGAAGCGTAAGAGGAGTAACCCAACTTGACGAGGTTGATTCTAGGGAGCTACATAGAGTCTTGAGATGTTATTTTGCACTCTCAGTAGCTATGAAAGAATGGAAGATTGTGCATAAAATGAGTGTTTCGTCAAGAAGTAGTTAGCCATCTGATCTGAAGCTAGCTACCTGGACAATCTATGGGACAGTAAACTCCCAAATGTGGTGTCTTTTATCAGTATCTAATTGTAATCAGTTAGGAAACAATGAGCAAGTCGATGGAGAGAACAATTAATCATCTCTTCCTTAATTTTGTCACATCGATCTCCTAAACAATGAGAGCAAGTTGCTGGAGAGAACATAATTTTGGTTATAAGAATAAACGTGTTGGAGAATGTACATAATGTATTATAATTATACGCATACACAAAATAGATGTAGACATCAACTATTAACAAATCAAATGTACAGATTCTCAGACTAGATCTGAGGAGATATATGGACTTTAATTTACACATGCAGTTGTGCAAGAAGAATATGTATATTTATAGACCATCAATCCCATAGAAAATTTGTCCATGACTCCAAACAAGTTTCCTAAGAGAGAAGTTTTAAAACTTTTAAAGGAAGAAGAAAAGGAAAACCTCCAATGGATTCGGCTATGCCATCCCATGTTGTGATCTTTCCAATGATGGCCCATGGCCACACCATGCCATTACTAGACCTCTCCAAGGCTCTGTGCTGCCGCGGCCTCGGAGTTACCATCATCACCACCCCACTCAACGTTCCTGACATCATTTCCAAAGTCTCAAAACACCCACAAATCTCCCTTCGCGTCTTACCCTTTCCTCGGGTTCCTGATTTACCGGAAGGATGTGAGAACACGGCTCACCTCCCTTCACCTGATCTTATCTTTCCCTTTTTCAGAGCCACCAAAATGTTACAACAGCCCTTTGAGGGTGTCCTGAGAGAGATGTTCGAAAACGGATGTCTCCCCATATGTGTTATTTCGGATTTCTTCCTCGAATGGACACTTGATTCCTGTCGTTTATTCGGCATCCCTCGTTTTGCTAGCCATGGCATGGGGGTGTTACCTATGGCTGTTCTCAAAGCCATGCATATGCAAGGCCTGTCATCCATTAGGGCCATGTCAAACTCTGATCACGTAAAGTTCCCCCAACTAAACCTTCCATTCGCCTTTGTGAAAAGCGACTTTCCAGACACGATCACAAAAGGAGATGATGAGGACCCGTGGAACCAGTTCATTATAGAGGTCGATAAAGCTGATGTTAGTAGCGCCGGCTTCATAGTCAATAGCTTTGAAGAGCTTGAAGGGGAGTACTTAGCCACTCTGGAATCTTTCTTGGAGAACAAGGCAAATGCATGGTGTGTGGGCCCACTCCTTCTTGTGAACAATCAGGTTGAAACCGGTGGTATTGATCCTAAGAACCTATCCTGTCCGTACATCGATTGGCTTGACAAACAACTGGTCTGGAATGCTGTGATATATGTGTCATTCGGTACGCAATCGCACGTGTCAGATGCCCAAATGGATGAAATTGCAATGGGGTTGGAGATGGCAGGCCAACCGTTCCTTTGGGTCGTCCGATCAACGAAATGGAGCCCCCCAGAAGGATGGGAGGGGAGGGTGAAGGAGAAGGGACTGGTAGCAAGAGACTGGGTGGATCAGAGGAGTATATTAGCACACCCCTCAACGGGTGGGTTTTTGACCCACTGTGGTTGGAACTCAGTGTTGGAAAGTTTGTCAAGTGGGGTCCCATTACTGGCTTGGCCCATGGGAGCTGAGCAAGGGTTGAATGCCAAGTACGTAGCGGAGGGAATGGGGGCGGGGATATTGATCCCACAAGAAAGGAAGAGAATGGAGACAAAGGAAATCAAGGTCATTGGACATGATGTGATCTGTGATGGGGTTAAGGAGTTGATGGCTGGCGAACGAGGGAGGAGAGCAAGGGAGAGGGCACGAGAATTGGCGGTCATGGCTAGGCAAGCTGTTGAGAAAGGCGGGTCATCTGATAGGAAGTTGGACAAGTTGATTGAGAGCCTAACCGGCCGTGACAAAAAGGGTGTCTAACCTACACTTCTTTTTACCCCTTGTCGTGTGTTTGGTGTTTTTACAAAAACAATCAGAGTTTACAAAAGAAAATAATGACTAAAAAAGCTCAGAGAGCACAAAGTTATTTTTCCCTTTTCTTGGTCAAGATGACTTGCTTTTTTAACTACTGTTAATGATTTTATCATACGATTAATAGTGTAAGACAATTTTTCTCCAACAAACTCTTGCCCATATTGCCTGCTTGTTTTATGCTCTAGAAACCATTTTACAAGCAAATTGCTCCACGAAAAGAAAAAAAAAAAAAAAAACTATGTTTTACTTTATTTTCCTCTTTTTTGAAGAAAAAATATGATTTTTTTTTATAGGCAACAAAATTTTATTAAGAAACTCGATAAATGGTACATCGAGGAAAGAGTATGATATTACGCCACAACATCAAGTTCAAATTGCACCAAACTTTTAAATAATTCATCTTACAATACGTTTATATTCAATGTGGATATATATATCCACAACATGGGGGTTCACATGTACAAATTTGTTTAGATACAACATTAAAGAAATATGGATCTCTCCCATTTCTGAGCCAACTTCTGCTATTTGACAAATGGGACGATGGTATGGAAGCCAAATAACAGAATCCAATAATGGCGACTTCAGAAACAGAAACGCAAATAAAGACAACAAGGGCAGAAAAATAATTCGAGATATAATGGGCAAAGAAATTTCAATTTGAAGAACAAAAGTACGTAATATATATATATATATATATATCTTTTTGTTCGTGAGACATTAGCATTCCATTCCCATCCAAAAGCAAAAATAAAAACAAAATACGGTAAAACAATATGGTGTTCGAAATTGGTACTAACAGCTTACAAAAATGTCAAAAATTAAAGAGCTTCCCGAGAAAATAGAAACAATTCTCAAAATGTGCATGCTCAGTACTTTAAAGAGCACCTTGCGTGGATCCTAATGTACATGCTCAGTTTTTCATCCGCTTGCTTCCTGATACTCACATTCACCAAAGCATCCTCCCCCAGAATTCTTTTTGCAAAGAGGTTCGTGGCAAGGAATCCGGCCGCACTCACCTTCAAGTGCCGACCTGGTTTACCAATCAGAAAAAATAAGTGATGATATTTAATTTTGGAAAACAAAGAACAAAAAACAATGAAAATGATGGGGAAGAGAGAGAGAGAGAGTTTTAAAGGACTTCTACTGTTCTACAGTGGAGTAATTAAGGCACATCGTATATATTTGTTGACTTGATGATATAGCTATGAAATCCCATCTCTTCTTGAATAAACATGCAGTGTTCACGGCTACCCGAAACAATGCCAATGGTAACAGCTTAATTACTTGAGTTTTCTACATGGCATACGAAAAGATACTACTCCATATATCAGGCTTCTTAAATCACGTTAGTTACGTTTTTTCTTAATTTTCTTTTCTCAATTGCATAGCTCAGGTTCTCTATTCCCAGGAAGAGAAAAGAGGCAAAGCAACTTGTCCATGAATGTCAGGTTTTTGACACATTATGTACTGCTCAAAAATTATGTCCAAAAAACAAACCCCACAAATGGGTGTTGGGGAAGATGTGTACCATAGTTTTTGGAAAATCCTATGATGTAAGTGGATAACACATATGCAGTTGTCAAATTGGCCGACTGAAGTTGTCTTTTTTACCGATAAAAAAAAAAAAAAGAGTTGTATTTTTAGAAAATTTCCAATTTTCCAAAACATCAATGCCATGTCACCTAAGTTCTTACATGCAGGACTTTTTTAACAGCGTTGTTATATATAGTATAGAAGTAATGGATATAAATATCAACTTGTTAATAAATCCAATATTGAAATTCGCAGAATCTAAAGAGATTAATGGACATTAAATTGCACATTTGTGCATGAATCATTATTTATATAGATACCAAAAATCCCATAGAAAATTTGTCTATAACTCCAACAAGCACTTTTCCCTGTGTAGAAAAGTTACAAAATTCTGAAGGAGGAAGGAAAAAAAAGCCCTCCAATGGATTCTGCTCAGCCACACCATGTAGTGATCTTCCCAACTATGGCCCATGGCCACATTCTGCCATTACTAGACCTCTCAAAGGCTCTGTGCCACCGCGGCCTCAAAGTAACCACCATAACCACCCCGCTCAACGTTCCCGACATCACTTCCAAAGTCTCAAAACACCCACAAATCTCCCTCCGAGTCTTACCCTTCCCTCGGGTCCCTGATTTACCGGAGGGATGCGAGAACACGGCCCACCTTCCTTCGCCTGATCTTATCTTTCCCTTTTTCAGACCCACCAAAATGTTAAAACAGCCCTTCGAGGGTGTCTTGAGAGAGATGTTCGAAACTGGATGTCTCCCCGTTTGTGTTATTTCGGATTTCCTCCTCGAATGGACACTTGATTCCTGTCGTTTATTTGGCATCCCTCGGTTTGCTAGCCATGGCATGGGGGTGTTACCTATGGCTGTCCACAAAGCCATGCATATGCAAGGCCTGTCATCCATGGGGGCTATGTCAAACTCTGATCACGTAAAGTTCCCCCAACTAAACCTTCCGTTCGCCTTTGTGAAAGGCGACTTTCCACACACGATCCCAAAAGGCGACGATGAGGACTCGTGGAATCAATTCATTACAGAGGTATATAAAGCAGATGCTAGTAGCGCCGGCTTCATAGTCAATAGCTTTGAAGAGCTTGAAGGGGAGTACTTAGCCACTCTGGAATCTTTATTGGAGAACAAGGCAAATGCATGGTGTGTGGGCCCACTCCTTCTTGTGAACAATCAGGTTGAAACCGGAGGTATTGATCTTAAGAATCAATCATGTCCGTACATCGATTGGCTTGACAAACAACCGGTCCAGAATGCAGTTATATATGTGTCGTTTGGTACGCAATCGCACGTATCAGATGCCCAAATGGATGAAATTGCAATGGGGTTGGAGATGGCAGGCCAACCGTTTGTTTGGGTCGTTCGATCAACGAAATGGAGCCCACCAGAAGAATGGGAGGAGAGGGTGAAGGAGAGGGGACTGGTAGCAAGAGACTGGGTGGATCAGAGGATTATATTAGCGCACCCCTCGACGGGTGGATTTTTGAGTCACTGTGGTTGGAACTCAGTGTTGGAGAGTTTATCCGGCGGGGTCCCATTACTGGCTTGGCCCATGGGGGCGGAGCAGGGGTTGAATGCCAGGTATGTAGCAGAGGGAATGGGGGCGGGGATATTGGTCCAACAAGAAAGAGGGAGAGTACTGGGGATGGAGGGAATCGAGGAGGTCGTTGGACGGGATGTGATTTGTGATGGAGTTAAGGAGTTGATGGGTGGAGAGAGAGGAAGAAGAGCGAGGGAGAGGGCTCAAGAATTGGGGGTCATGGCGAGGCAAGCAGTTGAGAAAGGTGGGTCGTCGGATAGAAAGTTGGACGAGTTGATTGCCAGCCTAACAATTAAGAAAAAGAATGCCTAAAATCCATAGGAATATGGATTCTTACTGCGCGCTTATGACTGAGAAATCTTTTTGAAGGCAGGGTAAACCTAGGATATGCACATTTGTTTTGCCCCTTGTTAGATCCACATTTGTTTTCTGTACTAAAACGTACAAGGAAAGTACTGTGTCTAAAAAAGCTAGATATCACAAAGTTGGTTTCCGTTAATGATCTCTTGGTCGAGATGATCACTTTCTTTTGCAAACATACTATATATGACCACCTATGGCATGTTTCTACCTGCTTAATTCATTTGTACTGAACCAATTTTGACATGTTCTAAAAATATTTTAGCGCGTCCTGTTCAGAATATACAAATCCACTTTGGGTAATTAGTGATTTAGCTTTGAAAAGAAGATGGTGCAAGCGTCACAAGGTTACTAAGAAAGGAAGTGAGAGCTAGCAATCAAGTTTACTCCATCCGTAGCTTGTGCGTGAATGTTTTTTTGAGATTTTCACATCACGTAGTCAAAAGAGAGGGAAAGAATCTATGGATGAAAAAGACAAGCATGCATTAGGGAGAATCAAAGCTAACATGACAAAGTGATTCATGACCCAATTAACTGAGATCTTGAGGAAGTGGAAGAAGTAGGAAAAACTGATCACCCAATTTTGAGTACCATTTTGAGGAAGGTTGTTGACAAGGATGTTGAACAAAAAGAATAAGGTGAAATGATGAAACAGACCAGCTGCGGGGCTGTCACTTTTGAAAATTTGCCCGCCAAGATTAGCACAAATCTGAAACGTTCCAATTTCTTGATAACGTACCGATCAAATAGGCCAATTAGCGCCATTATGATGCATTCTAATGATTGGAGAAAGCTCATATATATATAGTATGCATGACACAAACTTCCCATTCAAATAATGCTAGCTTGATAGGGATTTTGGCATCACTTCGGAATATGTAGCAAAAAGTTATAATGTCTAGGATTTTCATATCTCAAATTGCACTTAATTAACACTTACTAATTAGTTAGACTTTCAATAAAAAATTGATATGACGGTAGATATGGATTGCATTGCATCTGTGTATCTTCAACTTATACATCAATCTAAATATATAGAGTGATATCATGAGGGTTTTCTTTCACTAAAAAATAAGCAGTCTGATTTTGTTACGAACAATTCAAACTTATTTTGAGTACGGTAGTTCTTTAATTTAATTTGACCAAGAGGATGTGACATATCTCCTAACAATATTGCGCAAGTCAGTGGAGAGAACATAATTTCGGGAAAGAATAAACCCTAACAGCTTTGTAGACACTGACATAGACATCAAACTATTAACAAATCCAATGTTCAGAAATCAGACTCTGAAGAGATTTATGGACAGTTGTGCAAGAATAAGTATTTATAGACCATCAATCCCATAGAAAATTTGTACATAAATCCAAACAAGTTTCCTAATACAGAAGTTTGAAAACTCGAAGAAGAAGAAGAAGAAGAAGAATAAGAAAAACCACCAATGGATTCAGCTAGGCCACTCCATGTTGTGATCTTTCCAATGATGGCCCATGGCCACACCATGCCATTACTAGACCTCTCCAAGGCTCTGTCCTGCCGCGGCCTCAGAGTAACCATCATCACCACCCCACTCAATGTTCCTGACATCACTTCCAAAGTCTCAAAACACCCACAAATCTCCCTCCGCGTCTTATCCTTTCCTCGGGTCCCTGATTTACCGGAGGGATGCGAGAACACGGCTCACCTCCCTTCACCTGGTCTTATACTGTCCTTTTTCAAAGCCACCAAAATCTTAAGACAACCCTTTGAGGGTGTCCTAAGAGAGATGTTCGAAACAGGATGTCTCCCCATATGTGTTATTTCAGATTTCTTCCTCGAATGGACACTTGATTCCTGTCGTTTATTTGGCATCCCTCGGCTTGCTAGCCATGGCATGGGGGTGTTACCTATGGCTGTCGTCAAAGCCGCTTTTAAGCAAGGCCCGTCATCCATTAGGGCTATGTCGAACTCCCATCACGTGAAGTTCCCCCAACTAGACCTTCCATTCTTTGTGAAAGGCGACTTACCGTACTCGCTTCAAATAGGTGATGAGGAGGACCCGTGGGTCCGGTTCATGATTGAGGTCCATAAAGCCGACATTAGTAGCGCCGGCTTCATAGTCAATAGCTTTGAAGAGCTTGAAGGGGAGTACGTAGCCACTCTAGAATCTTTCTTTGAGAACAAGGCAAATGCATGGTGTGTGGGCCCACTCCTTCTTGTGAACAATCAGGTTGAAACCAGTGGTGATGATCTTGAGAACCAATCATGTCCGTACATCGACTGGCTTGACAAACAACCGGTCCGGAATGTTGTGATATATGTGTCGTTCGGTACGCAATCGCACCTGTCAGATGCCCAAATTGATGAAATTGCAATGGGGTTGGAGATGGCAGGCCAACCATTCATTTGGGTCGTTCGATCAATGAAATGGAGCCCACCAGAAGGATGGGAGGAGAGGGTGAAGGAGAGGGGACGGGTAGCAAGAGACTGGGTGGATCAAAGGAGTATATTAGCACACCCCTCAACGGGTGGGTTTTTGAGTCACTGTGGTTGGAACTCTGTGTTGGAGAGTTTGTCAGTTGGGGTCCCATTACTGGCTTGGCCCATGGGGGCCGAGCAAGGGTTGAATGCCAAGTACGTAGCGGAGGGAATGGGAGCGGGGATATTGGTCCCACAAGAAAGGAAGAGAATGGAGACAAAGGAAATCAAGGTAATTGGACGTGATGTGATCTGTGATGGGGTTAAGGAATTGATGGCTGGCGCGCGAGGGAGGAGAGCAAGGAAGAGAGCTCAAGAATTGGCGGTCATGGCAAGGCAAGCTGTTGAGAAAGGCGGGTCATCTGATAGAAAGTTGGATGAGTTGATTGAGAGCCTAACCCGTAACAAAAATGGTGTCTAACCTACAATTCTTTTGGCCCTTACTGTATCAACATATGTGTTTTGTACTAAATCAATGAGAAGATGTAAAAGAAATTAAAGAGTGCATGTGTCTAAAGAAGCTCAGAGAGCACAAAGTTGTTTTCCCCTTTTGTTGGCCAAGATCACTTGTTTTCGCAAACTACTACTACTAACTTAACCTAGGGCATGTTTTTTAGGATTCTGTGGTATGGGCTTTACATCCCCATGGTTTTTCAGCCCAATCTACCTAGCTAGGAAGCTGTTAGATACTTGGATACGTTCGTTGGTAGAAGGTAGTATGGTGTAAAATAATATTTTATGGTCGCTTGATGGGCTATCATCCTGTGGCTTGCTGTCAAAGGGAGACTTTCAACTGAAGATATATAGGCTGTTAGCTAGTAGGATGGGGTTTGATTACAGAACGAACATAGACGTGTGCTCTATCTGTAATGCTGCTACTGATCGAGGTCTATTCTCTCATCTCTTCTTTTTATGTCCCTTCAATCTCCTGTTTCATCTTAGGGGCTTAATTAATTTGTTCAGGAAATGTGGTTTCTCGATCTAGAGGGACCGGCTAGCTGTAAATCTGAACCAATTAAGAAGTCATTTGGGCAAGTCAACATGTAAATTGCCGCATTCTCTGTATAAGCTAGCTGGTCTTGGCCGCTACTTTATACTACTGTACCATGTTTGGCTGGAAATTAAAGGAACTCGAGTTTTCAGGAGCATTCGAAGGGATGTGCAAACAGTTCTCTCTATGGTTGCAACTGATTTGAGAAGCTAGCTAGCTATGTGAGCCAATGGAGAAGAGTTAAGCCTACTGCTATAAGAACAAGTTCCTGTGTCGGGTGTGCTATTTTTTCCCCTAGCTTCCAAGTAGGCCTTTTCCTGCTAGTTCGTGTTTTGATTCTTCTTATATATTCTCTTTCTTTTAGAGGTTGCTTAGCCTGTTCTAGCTTTTCTCATTTATGTTGTATCTGTTGCTCCTTTGAGGACTTGATGTAAGGGTTGTGTGTGTTTTTGTGGCTATAAATTTTCCTTGCCGCCAAAAAAAAAAAAAACCTAGCCGGGGCATGTTTCTATCTCAACTCAAAAACGGACGTGTACTTAAGTTGAACAATCCTGACACATATTGAAAATTTAAGGGTCTGTTCAGAGGGATCTTTTACCCATTTGAGAGAGAAGATCATGTTTTCCTCCATCCCTTCCCCTTCTGCATGAATTCTTTTGAGATTCTTACGGTTTCCCTCTCATTTTTTTTTTCACAAAAGAACAAGAAAATCAAGTAGTACAATATTGCGCAGCCCCACTACGCAAGGTTCAAATTGCACACGGATAAAAATAAAAAAAAAGGCGGGGCGGTTGTGTTCAAATTGCACCAAGCTTTCTTCAGTTCATCTTACAATACGTCCATATTCCATTTGGACATCTCAACATGATGGAGGCTCACAAGAACAAATGTGCGTAGATAACAAAATAGACATAATCTGGATTTCTTCCATTTCCATGCCCACTTCCACTGTTTCCCAACTGGGAAGAAGATGTTATGGAAACCAAATAACAGAACCCAATAACATCAGATTCAGCAACAGAAACTTAAATAAGGACGAGAAGGGAAGAAGAAATATTTCAAGATATTAAGGGCAAAATATTGCAATTTGAAAAACAAAAGTTAGGTAGCATCCCATTCCCATTTGTCCAAAAGCAAAAATTTTAACAAAAGACAGTAACAATATGGTGTTTGCAAATGGTACACAAAACATACAAAAAATGTCAAAAAGAGCTTCGCAAGAAGATAGAATTAACTCCCAAAATGTACGTATATAGCCAATTCAGGCAGCTCCTTTCTGTTTAAGAGTGATCTTGTCCCCAAGGCTAAGGGCAATGCCTTGGGTCTTACTCCTTATTCTGATGTACCCACTCAGTTTTCCATCCACTTGCTTCTCAATACTCACATTCACCAAAGCATCCTCACCAAAAATACTTTTCGCATAGAGGTTAGCGGCCAGGAATCCACACTCACCTTCAAGTGCTGACCTGGTTTACCAATCAGCAAAAACGAAGTGATGATTTTTGTTGAAAATGATCTGGGAAAGAAAGGGACAAGAGAGTTTTTGAAGGACTTACGGTGGAGTAAGGCACTTCATATTTGTTGATTTGATGATATGGCTAAGAAATCCCTTCTCGTCTTGAATAACAGTGTTCACAGCAACCTTTAAAAATGATAACAGCTACTCTTTTAGCATCAAAAGATTCAAAACCACAGCATGTCAGAAGCAGAAAACTACTAAGATCCAGCTTAATCTTATCACTATGCATACCAATAGGGAAAAAGAGCAGCCGATCAAAAAATAAATAAAGGGAAGAAGAGCAGTTACTAGAAACATAAAAAGCAGAACCATCACTGACTTACAATCAATCACCACATTAAAATAGAAATGATATGGCATATAGAAGCCCTCCAGCTTTCTAATATTACAGCATATATTACCCGGTGCCTTTAATGTATACTCATTTAACTTGCAACTAAATAGAAACCAACAAGAAAAGCTTAACAAGCTGCATTTCCTGCATGCATGTTCATGAATTTATTAACATGAAGAGTAGAGTACTGGAACTCCCTGCCAAGTATTCAAACAGCACTAAAGCCCATGTATCACAGAAAGCCAACAACCATCCAAAAATAAGTCAGCAAAAAAAAAGAAAACACCAACTTGAGAGAGAGAGAGACAAAGAGTACATATATCGCATCCACATAATCATTGGCAATATTAGCGCCCCAGCCAATCATACTTCTCCAACACTACTTACAAGATATAAAAGAACTGGACTTCTTTCCGATCTTGTTTGACATTTAGAAGGATGCCGGATGAAAGAACTGTACTTCTTTCAATCTTGTTTGACATTTTCAGTATGTAGTAAGGGAGTGATTTATAGATATCATCTTAGACAAGAAGCAAATCTTCTGAAGTTGTAACATATAAAATCATGATCTATCCATTGTCTGGTAACTTCAATTCTTGAAACACAATAAACAACATACCTGTCGAATGCTCCAGTACTAAAACATGTATGAGACGCATTATTAACATGGTTTTCAGGCAATAAATGTGTTTGTTGTAAAAATAATTTAGGAAAATCTGCAAAAGTATCAACTTTAGTAGATAAAATACAGAACTCTGACAGGCAAGAAAAGGAAGGTATACCTTGTTTTCCCATTCAAATTCAGCCCACATTGTTCTAAATGCCACATCAGCACAAGTTGCAGGGGAAATGTAATCCATGATATCAATGTGAATGTCGTTGAGGACTATGACATTTCGCTCAAAAACATTAGAAGTCTCATAGACAATATTCCCGAATATAACTCCTGTTTCAGTTGAAGAAACTTTGATATTGGCCCTTATCTGCTTGCTTGATTCTGGTGCTAGTGTGTAGTTTTGCGGGCGTTCCACAAGTTTGAGGTCGCCCATGGTTGCCAACTCCAAGCACAGATTTTGGAGGGTCTCCTTGGTGCGGTTGATGACAGTAACATCGAGGACAATGTCGTAATGATGAACTGTCACATATGCTTCAGCGTAAACAGGATCACTGAATCCTGTGAGTTGAAGAATGCGATTAAGTTTATTTGCATCATCACCGTCTTTCACAAACTCTCCAGTAGCACGCTTTAAGTCATCGTGCACCTCATCTTCCAACTCAAGCTGGCTCATACCCTGACAATTATGTGGTTCAAAAATAAATAGAAATGAGATCAATGCAAGAACTAAGTAAGGGTGGGATGAGAAAATATTATCCACTGATTAATGGACATTGTGGACAAGTATCACAAAACTGTATGCAGATGGATGAAATTTTCATGATAGCTTCTTATCATATTCAACATGGTTAAAAGATCTAAGAAACAAGCACATGGTCGAGTGCAATGGAAAAGCAGTCGACCCCTAGGAGTCAACCAGCCCACCAACTCGGGTCAAGCCCCAGGAGCCCCTTCCCCATCCCCATCCCCCCTGCCCTGGACCAGGAAAAAAATTAAGACAAAAAACAAAAGATCTAAGCAACCATACATTCAAATTGTTTATAATAAATGACAGAGTGATTTTTGGGGGGAGGAGAAATTAATTGTAAAGAACAAGAATCGTGTTGAATGAGGGCCAGAAGTACAGAGATCTAGTAGGAAAAGAAACAGAATCGGGAGATGGGAGTCATGGGACAAGGAAACAAAAGTGAGAAAAGCAGGTGAAAATGCATACGAGAAAGTATTTGTTGGCTCAATACGGACAAAAAAAAAAAACAAGATGATATGACTGGAAATGGTGTCTCCATACAAGATAAATAAGTAACAGGATATTTGGTGACTCAATATGTCATCTCCAAATAATGACAGCACAGAATCGACAAAGCCTAAAAATTAAATCAGAATCAAATGCTCATCCTTTATGGCATATTGGCATCATATTGAAAACACATCAAACCTCAGGTTAATATGGTAAATTGTTAATATTTTCCACTCAAAACAAAGAAAAATGAATTGAATGATAAAAAGGCCAGGTTATTAAGTACGAAGAGAAAGAAAATAAAGGCAATCTTTTTATTACCTTCCTGCTCTTCAAGTGGTAGAAGTCAATAAGGTCATCAGGCTGGGCATGAGTTATCTGAGCCTTTGCTTTAATCTCCTCTGCTTCACGGAACTGCTTATCAGCAAGCATTTTTACAAAACTCTGTCGGCAAGATTGCAACCATATCTTCCTTGCATCATCACCAGTATTGCAAAGCAGCCTGATGCATAGGACAATCCTATCATAAGAATCATTGTCAATAGGGTGTGGAAGAAATGAAGATTGTCCCAGCTGTAGCATAGAGGTCATAATCAACAAGGCCTGGGAACTGGCTTTGTTCACTTCAACTTTAGAAGGCTGAACCTCTTCCAATCTCAGAACAAGTTTTGCCAGTGTACATGCCACAACTGCACCAAGGAAAAAATCACCAGCAACAATCAATGATCTCAAGTTTCCAACAGATGCCAATGATCCTTGTGCAAGCATTGGAGGTGACATGGCAGTTTCCGAGGCAGCACTCTGGGTAGCATAAGTCCCATCCGCAAGAATTGCAGGCCTTCTAGACGATACTGTCATGGAGTTTGCTTGCTGGGAAGTTTTTGAAGTATCTTGACTCTCCCCTTCCTCTGTAGGGGTGTAAAAGGGGAGCTCCCCGAGGCACTGCTTAATGGTTGCAATTCCACTCTCAACTTCAGCAAGAGAAAGACAGTACTCACCAATAATCCAAAGAGCACAAGAACACACACGTGCAGCCCGGATTTGATAGAAAGTGTCCAAAAGCCTCGTTACAATAGATATTCTCAACTTCGGATTTGTTTCAATTATCTCCCGCACAAAGACAACCACATCAATGGCCGAAGCAACATTGCTGTCTCCCAGGAAATCCATCAGAAGATGCACAACAGTGCTCGCCACCTCTGGAAATTTGATTGCACAGGAATGAATGGCTTGAACAAGCATTTGCCTATACTCCCCATTTTTCTCAAGCTCTCCACCCTGAGTCTTCATGACTTCCTTCTTGAGCAGAAGAACAACTTCATCGATGTTCCTTGGAGTTATCAACTCCAGAGCAATGTCAATAGTTTTCCTACGAATGTCAAGATTTGGGCTTGAAAGTGCCCTAAGAACATCCATTATCATCTCAACCATAATTTCCCTATGTGAAGATTTAAGCTCATTCAGCCGGTCAAGCACAATAAGCTTAACGTTGTTGTCACTTTGTGAGAGCAGGAGCTGGCAGTAAGTATTCGCAGCAGCTCTGATTGCAGTAGGAGCAGAGGAGAGCGAAACAAGTGTCCCAGCACATTCATAAACTACAGCAGCTGATGGGGCAGTGAGCAATGATATGATGATCTTTATGTACTTCCCCTTCTCACCCTTGTTCGCTCTACAAACCTTGCGGATCAACTCCAACACCACCATCTGAAGTTGTTCACCCCAATCGTTGATTCTGTCAATGTGGGTGAATAGGTAATTGACTGCCCTTTCTTGGGCAGAAGTGAAGAGCATAAGGAACGCATTCCGTTTGGCTGACGGATCTTGTTCCGTTGAGATCAACTTCTCAATCAAATCAGGGGCATTATCCAGTAACTGTTCCCCTTGGGGAAGCTTATAAATTGACATCACTGCAAGAACTGCATTCCTCCGAACAAAGGGATGCCTATGCTCTAAATTCAACAAAACCGCAGGGATCAAGGGCTCAATAACTTCGGTTTCTTTCAACCGACAAAGAAACCGGAGCGTGACGCCCCTGATGTACTCATTTGGGTGATTCAGATTGTTCAACAAGTTTTGACAAATCAAGATCATTTCCCGTAGCACCGTCCCTTTCGAGTCGGTTTTTTCGATGATCTCGAAATACAGAAGCAAAAGCCTCTGAATCGTGTGATCTTCAGAAGGAACAACGTACCGGACAATGGTGATGAACAATTGGGGGATGGTTTCGCCGTTGAGTAACAGCATAATAGCTTTCTTCAGGGCGTCGATCTTAGAGGGGACGTCGTTGCCTTCTAATGCCTCCTTGATCTCATTGGCGATTGCTGGTGTCCCCTTGTCAAAATGGACAAGCAGCGTGCAAGACTTCTCCATTTTCGACTCTTTCTTATCTTCCTAACTCCAGATCTGGCAATAGAAGAACACCAATTATAACCGACTCAGATACCAACAATAGTTTCTCTCTACAAAGAAAAACAGACATGATGCGTTTAACTTCTAACAAATCAGATCTGGAATGTTGAATAACAATTCAACACCTGAACGATCACTAAACGATTTGGAACTAAAACTGTGGATTGTTAAGGGCAGAAGCCTGGAAAGCCATTGCTTCAGGCCCCCAAAAGAAATGCTAAAAAGAGCCCTAAATGATTTGCATCTGCTAAAAGTTGATTCACTCCTCGTGTGTAGATCAGACATCCCAATACTCCAGGAGTGTTGTTCATTTACTGGATCTCATACATATATTGTGTTTAAGCATCTAAATTACCCATAAAATACAGCAAATAGAGAGATTGACGAGGGAGGGAGGGAGAGAGAAGGAGAGTAATTACCTGTTGGATCCTGTTCGATCTAGTAAGACTCTGGGGTGCTTCTTCTCATTCACAGATGCGAGGACTGGTTGCTTCTGATTCAGATCGCATAGCAATTGGGTATTACTATTATATAGTGCGACGATTACAAAGTACCCCCTGGAGACTTGAAGAATCACAAATTACTCCCGTGAATCAATACATTTTATAAGTTCAACTCCCTGGACTTGTAATTGCTTTTTGTTAATTTTGTCTTTGCATAAAAAATTTAAAAAAAAGTTGCATTGTTTAGTTTTTTACCAACCTTAGTGAATTACTAGTGATATGCGAAAAGTAAAAAATTATTGTCGAAACCCATACTTTTTCAAAAAAAAAGTATTCAAGAAAAAACCTAAGAAGCCATTGCTAATAATCCAAACAAGTTTGACGCAAAACTAATAAATTTGAACTTTTTTAATAAAGACAAAGCAAAAGGTTGGGTTTTTTAGGAAAACTCAGGCTAAATAGTGGTTAGGAATCGTCCACATCCTCTGCCATAGTAGGCGAGGAAAAAATTTATTCACGGCCCCTAAACAAATATTCAAAAAATAAATGTTCTTGGTGACTTCTTCTTTTTTTTTCTGAACGTCTTGGTGACTATTTATCATTTACTTTTTTTTCATGAAATTTTATTGTAAATTAGCTCCAAATCTCTCCTGTTTTCTTTTTCACTTATTACATGGACCTGAGAGATAGCAGTCGTCCGAGAGGGTTTGCCTTGAAATTGGGCTTGAGGCCCGCTGTTTTTCCATTCCTCTTTTGGGCCGTTTGTTTGTTGGTTTTTTGTTTAACTTTTCTTCTTCGCCCGTCCCCCTCCTACGGCAAATGCAATGGAATTATATGGACATGGACTCACTTGAGATTGGGTTTGCCTTGTGGACTTGAGATTGGGCTTCAAGGGCCTTCTTTCCTTGCCTGTTTGGTTGTACTCCAGTAGAAAATTGCAACTCCCTCATTTTGCATGTACCCTAATTCAAGCTTCTCTTTTCTTTTTACATAATAATAATAATCCACTTTTGACTTGTTTTATGAATTAATTGGGCGTTTTATTTATATTCAACATCATTTTATTCGTTCCCTGGATTTACCTAATATGATTTGATAAAGAAGATAAATACTACTTTTAACAATACTTTATTCTACATACCTTATCTGCAAGTTAAAAATTCAAAGTACAGTAGATTTTATATTAATAATTTTAGGAAAGATAAAAAGGAAAAAAAAATATAAATGGTTTGATGTATGTACGTGGTGCATGTGAACTTAAAAAATTCAATTAAAAAAAAAAAAACTAGTATTAAAACTCAATAGATGACTTTCCGTTTGTGTGCGTGAAACATCGATCATTCCGATGACGACGTTAGATGGTAGTAAGTATTGTAAATGTAAAATCAGCTTCAAATGCATTTTTTTTTTCTCTGATAATAATACAGTAGTCTGTATTTCTCGGGACAATCAGAATCCAAAAGTCAAAATTAAACCAGCTTGGACTTGGACTTGGAGTTGAACTTGAAGTTGGAGTGGTGATACAGAAATCCTTAATTCACTCCGGCTTTAACGGTACACCATAGATAGTACAAGTAGGCGCCCGGTCGTTATCTAGCACACCACAGTGTCGGGCGGGCTCCCCATGTGATTATGTTCTCTCTCTCTCTGTCTCACAGTGTCGGGCGGACTCCCCATGTAACTATGCGCTCTCTCTCTCTCTCATAAAAACTACTCCTACGCATATAAAACAAGAGAATCTCAACTACCTGTAATTTCTTGAACCTTTGTTTTACTTTCAACTGCAATTACTCCATTCCTTCTCCGCCTAATGTGTGCAAAAAGTAGTTTAATTGAAGCATAACTTTCAACACACGAAATTGTCCCCTCTTCCTCTCTTTCTGTGGCCATCATCTTTCTTTCTTTACATAGAAGATATATATATATATAGAGAGAGAGAGAGAGAGAGAGAGAGAGAGAGAGAGAATGAGTTCATAATTAGAGAGAGAGAGAGAGAGTGAGGATCTGTGGAAATGGCGGTGGATCCAAGGCAGGTGTTGGCTGGTTTCTTAACGGTGACAATGTTTGTAATGCTTGGGAACATGGTCAAGCGAGACCATTTTGATTCCCTTGAAGTAACTCTCTCTCTCTCTCTCTCTCTGAGTGTTTAGTGCTCATTTCCGATGTATTGCTCTTTATCTTTTTTAGTTTTCACCAACTTAATTTCCTTATAGTTCTCCTAGATATGCTAGTTAGCCAACTTTAAACTCCCTTTAGATAGATGTGAATTTCAGGCATTCGACTCTATTATTCTCTGAAAATAGCTCTGTAAGCTATGTATGGATTTTGATATGGGGAGCTTTGTGACAAATGGATTCGAAATGACCATAATTTGAAATCGTAATCTCACTATGCAAGATCATTATAATAGTACTCCAGTAGATTTCCTTGATACTCTAATTCATCTTTCACTAGTAACCTGTGGCTAGAATTCCTGAAATTCAACAACAAATCCCTTCTTTTATGAATTCCACATCTACCCAAATGGAGCCCTATCTTCTTTCTTCTTTGCCCCAATTCGGTTTTTGGGCAACCACTGGCCACTGGCCAGGAATACTTGTATATGCCACGTTTGTAATTTAATCTACCAAGGGGAGAAAGATATTCCTTTTTTTATTTGATAACTAGTTGTCCAAGCCTGCTTATGCCTTACGCGCACTTCGACTAATCCTAGGGGAGCATAAACCCATCGTCTGCAGGTGCCCCACTTGGAGCCAAAGTAAATGCTAAGCATGGATGGCCCCAAAAAAGTTGATAGCACCTGAGAGGTTTCAAACCTGAGACCTTTAGCAGAAACAAACCCTAAGTCTCACACCTTAACCGCTAGGCCAACCCTTTGGGGTTGTATTCCTTTTACTATTGGTGGGCTTCATGTGCCTTTCATAGAGTTCACTTTTTTAAATTTGCAAGAAATTATCAGAACAAGTGTGTGTAGTGACAATTTTTACTTGATTACTAACTTCCTTTTTCAAAATTTGCTATTGGTTTTTCCCCTCCGAAAGGCAAACCATTCAGGAGCGCCAAGTGATTACGATTTTGATAATGTGAAGACTACGCAGCACAACATTGAAACACTTCCTAGCATGAGCAATGGGCCTTGGAAGGTGAATGCTGGCCCTGATCTAAAACCTTGTTGGACAAAACCAGCTTCAGGTTAGTGGGGGTTCTCTCAAATCCTAGAGAGACTCAAGTTTTCTTGTACTTCTCCAGTTTTATATTGACTTTGGTTAGTTCCACCCCTCATACTTCCTCATTTATATGGCTAACAGAAGAGGCAAAAAAATCAGAGGGTTTCGTCACCTTCTCATTAACCAACGGCCCTGAATATCATGTCTCACAGGTATCCTAATTAAATATGAATCGATCGTCTGTCACTTGGTATTGAACTACCAACAAGTTTTATCTGGAAAAGGCCCAATCATAGTAAAATACCCATGTATCTGCAGTTTATACTTAATTCGCCATTCATTTCTTATCATTTGTCTTATACTTCATCATCAGATTGCTGATGCGGTCGTAGTGGCAAGATATCTAGGAGCGACTCTTGTACTACCGGACATAAGGGGAAGCAAACCAGGGGATAAGAGGTTAGTGCTCACCGTTGAACCACACTTTTTCTGTGATTATCAAAATTCGATCCTGAAGCTCCAACATCAACAGCATCCGACAATTCAATTTCAGAATCTTTCCAGCAGTTAGGAATTAAAACCTTAGACTGCTGCCTGAACACTCCTGCAAAAGATTGCATGGACTTCCTTGTTAGCGAATGAATTCCGCATCAGTTTAAATCCAATTAGATATATGGGTTAGAGGTGGCATGCTTACAGAGATTTAGGGGATTCTGGTTAAAATCTGCTCCTCCGCTAGGCCTAGTATATGTATGTACACTTTCTCATTAAGATGCAAGAAATGCTAAGAATGCGGTCAAAAAATCAGTGAAGAAGTCAATAATATGTAATATCCAGTATTCGTCTTCAGAAAACCTGCACCAGCACCTTTATATGTCACCCAGTACCTCGATATGTTTTCTCTTTCATACAGGTAGTCTGTTATGCATATACGGAGTATAAAATTATGCATTTGTTACAACTTTGAATTTAAAAAGTCAATGGGCTAATTAATTTGCTTAATTGATATGACTAAGCCATGTAACACAACTATTAATTACTTGGTAAAATCTTACAGGAACTTTGGAGACATTTATGACGTTGACAAATTTGTCAAAAGCCTGTATGGGGTGGTGAGAGTCGCTAAATATCAGCCTCCTGAGGTATCAGCCCGGAATTTAGCAGTTGTGAGAGTCCCTAACCGAGTTTCTGAAAACCACATTGCTGAACAAATTAACCCGATTTTCAGAACAAAGGGTAACATAAGGCTGGCAACATACTTCCCGTCGGTGAATATGAGAAAAACTGAAGAAATCAGTGATCTTAATTCTTTGGCATGTTTGGCAATGTTTGGAACTATAGAGCTACAACCAGAGGTTCATGAAGTGGTTGACTCAATAATTGGGCGGCTAAGAACTTTAAGTCGGAAGTCGGATGGTCAGTTCATAGCAGTGGATTTGAGGGTTGAGATGTTGGAGAAAAAGGGTTGTCAAAGAAGTGGTGCTAAGAGCTGCTACAGTCCAGAGGAGATTGCACTTTTTTTGAGGAAGATTGGTTTTGACAAGGACACCACTATTTACTTGACCCAATCAAGGTGGGATAGCAGCCTTGATGCTCTGAAGGATTTCTTTCCTAGAACTTACACAAAGGTAATGGATTTCTTCCTTTTGTTTTCTTGCTTGCCATGCTAATCATCTCTCTTGTAGGTTTAATATTGTGAAGGTTTCTTTTCTAAATCAGTTCTTAGAACATTCAATCAGGATTTTTTACAGTGCCAAATTCCCCTTGAGCTATTTTTGGCTCTTTGATTTTAACTACACTGCTTCCATACTTCTGATGTTTGTCTTAAAACTTTGCTTTTGATACAACATAGAATTGATTACATTCTGAGTACCTCTCTGTGTTGGAGAATGCTATAGGAAGGTATTATGCCGGTGGATAAAAAGGAAAAATACCTAAACTCTGAAACTACGGAATTCGAGAAGGTTATTGACTACTACATTTGCAGCCAAAGTGACATTTTTGTACCGGCCATCTCAGGCCTGTTCTATGCCAATGTCGCCGGTAAGAGAATTGCTTCTGGCAGGACTCAGATCCTGGTTCCTGCAAATGTTCCCGGTTCTGCATCTGCACCAGATTTCATATCACCGTACGTCTCAAAGAAGAACCACTTGGCCTATTCTTGTTTCTGCTAGATCTTCATCTGAAGGGACCTGAAGATAGCAATTTGAGCAATATTTTGATACTCATATTTCCTAGTTACTACTTGTTGGTTATGGCGTTCATACTTCCAGGCAGAACTCATGTAAAGACTATTTTCTAGAGTTTCTTCAAGTGAGCAACTGTTGCCAGGGCATTATGATTAAAAGTAGTTGAAGGATTTTCAAATCATTGTTTACATTTCGGAACTTGTAGTTCGATTCCAACTAGAGTTCTATTCTGGATAGTAAGGGAAACATACCATCTGCCTGTTTTGTGAATTCTCGACAAATGCTCATAGAGACATGCTCATATAGTGTGCAACTTGTGGATTCAGAAAGGTAAACTATACTTGCTCATGTGTATATCAACAATCCAGTGAGAGCATAAACTAGTAGAAGCAATGTAACTTTATAATACGTTTCATTTACTTCTAATAATAGTATAAGGTCTCAGTGCTAAATACAGCTGTATAAGTCACCCGACTAAATTTCAAAAGAAAAAAGAATCACCGAACTATATGATGTACAAATTACGAATTGACATGAAGGGCCACGATGTGAAGTCAGTGCAGAGACTTTGCCTGTTGGCTGTATACAACAGCAAAAGCTCAAGACTAATGAAGCGCTCCTTAGTAACTGGATGAAACCGGTAGCGAAATTTAAGCACTCCGAGCAGCGATGCATCGCTGGTATGGCTTAATGAAGATCTTGGCGAATGGAGTCTTTGGAACTGGAATCAATTTTCCAACAATAGCGAGCGGCCAGCTGTAAGAAGAAAATGACGATAAATGCAAAGATGAGAATGCTAAGATTATAGAATGACACGGTTGAGTGTCTTTAAATTAAAGCATTGGCTCTCAAGCGCTTGAACTTGACATGATATCAAGTGGTCGACTAATTTTTTTTTTCTTGTTCTTTATGTGCTCATCTAAATTACCGCCACATAAGTAATTTCATCATACCATTTTTAGTTTTCACACATCGCTCAAACTTCATGACAGAAACATGCGGGTGAAACAGTTTTCCCTCGCTTTGTCTGACTGCTAGGGAAAGCTGCATATTGAAGTCCTTCCCCGGAACCTTCCTTTCCCTTTTATCTAGTTAACTAGAGTAGCAGTTTCATTACCCATGTCATCACAGAGCTAGGAATTACTCTTCATACCCCTTGCCCTTATGATAAAATAACAGTCGAGGGATAATGCTAGTACCAGTTAAGGAACCTACCCGATGATTCCAATAATGAGGGAAATAAGCCAGAGACTCCAGTTGAGTCTAACTGTTGAGAAGAAGTGGCCAAGGAACTCAATGATAAGTATCTGTTGTACAAGGAGCAGTGTTGTTAATATCCAGAAAAAAGCATGATGAAAAAAGTGTTAAGACACAAGACCTCTCACCTGTAGTACAAATGTAGCTCCCACAATCCCCACAAAAAGACGGTTTTTTGTAATTCCACTGAAGACATTCATTTGGTCTGGCTTTCGAGCATTGAACTCATTGAATATCTGTAATTGAATTAGTAATCAGAATTCAGAAGTCTTTAAAGATGGCAGCTGGACTTAAAAATTCAAGACTGCAAAGAATTGGTCGGCTGATGGCATCTATTTGTTTTGTGTCAACCCAACAACCGAGGAACTATTCCTCAAACAAAGAAATTCAGTGCAATGTTCCCCCAGAGATGGCAGCTGTACTTACTTGACAGAAGACGAATGCATTGAAAACCAGGGTATTCTTTAACTTATTGGCATGCTCCTTACTGTCATGATCTAAATTCAGAATACCCTTTCCAAAAAAGTTCAGAACAAGGAGGACAGTGACTTGATACAAAGCCTGCAAAAGTTCCAAAACTGTCAGTACCAACAATGTTTCTGATATATTCCGTGTTCTCAAGTCATCAAAGAGAGGCATCCCAGAAAAAAAAGGCAAGGAGAATATCGATAACCTGGACAATTAAGTTCCTCCACATGATATTTGTTATAAGAGGCTCCCTGAATTTTAGGCAAAAAAGAAAACAATTCTAATTAGCAGAAATATTCAACCCAGCAAACCCGTTCATCAATGTGAAAGTCTACTATGTTTCTTCCACCAAACAGACAAACCAAGAAAAAACCTGTTCAGTAATCATACAGATAGTAAATCTAGCTGAAATGGGTGATGATATTTAAGGTTATGTTGTTAATTTGGCTGAGCAAGTTGTTTCACTCAGAAAGTGTGCAAGTATGGCCCTTGTTGGTGATTTTAAAGTAATGGTTGGCAAATTTTAAATTGACTAATTTTCTAAAAATTGCGCTTCAACTGAGTAAAAGGGATGGATCAGCAAAGCAAGTCATCATTGCAGTTACAAGCTCAAAATTCAGGTATTATCAAAATCAAGTTGAAGCTCTTTAAAAAAAAAAATCAAGTTGAAGCACTCAAATTTGCATACACAAGGCTCAAACTATTTATTAAGATAATATGTCCACAAGCAAGAACCGTCTGATCGTTAACTTTCCCATTTAAACAACAATATTTTCCTTGCCAAGATGATCATAACCTACCAAGCCAGGAGTTCAAGGAAATTAGTAGAAGTGCCCATTCAGAAGGAAGGTGTATAACAGAAATCACCTACACTACGTACCAAGCCAGGCAGCCTTCCGGTATCTGGCTTGGTATCAGACCTACTAATTATAAAAACATTCAAAATTGTGCATCAACTGTATTCCTTGAGAACCTTAGTGTGGAAATCAGTAACACTACCTGCTCCCACATTTCTTGGAAGTCCTGAAAAGCCAGTCATGCACATAGCACATGGAACTTTTGATAAACATAGATAGAAAGCTTGAAGATCAACTCAAATCGACCATCAAGTTTATGGCCATTCACCATATCAAACAACATGAAATAAGGATGTTGTATATCTGACGAAGCTCCTACGACAAGTGACAACCTAATCAACTTCACATCTGACTGTAAATGGACAAGACTTCTTAAGATTTGTAGGTACTTAGTACTGCATAAAAAGTAAGCCCACAAATTCTAACCTCCGACCAACTGGAGATCTTTTCATAAGATGATCAGTGGGTGGTTCAGTTGCCAGTGCCAATGCTCCAAGAGTATCCATGATAAGATTCACCCATAGAAGCTGCAACAAGAAGAATTATTTTATAGAGAACTGAGAGATCAACCTATGGAATACTAAAATTCACGAGAATCACGTCAGATACCATATGATTACTTCACTCTGGTTATGTGAACTAAAACAGCCAGATTGACAATTTCCTCTTCCAAACAATTGATTTCATATTTTCATGAAATCTATATTTTTTTACAGGCCCAGCCAGTTATTAAGAAGTTTAACCACTTTTACGCAGGATTCCATGAAACATCATCCATGTCCAACATATGAAACATGTTCATATCTGAGGCGGCAAAATGAAAAAGATTTAGATCCATGAAGTTAGCAAGAGAGCTTCAACCTGCACTGCATTCAATGGTACATCACCAGCTGAAATAGCTGCCACAACATTGATTATAAGAGCTGCAACATTGACAGTAAGCTGGAACTGGATAAATTTCTGAATATTTGCATATACAGAACGGCCCCAGCGGACAACCTACAAGGAGACGTATCAAATCATTGCTGGCACCAGGTAATGAAGTTTCAAATACCTCAGGAATGACCAAATTAAATAGCTGAAATCTAATAGCAAAAGGGAGTGACTAATGAAGGTATAAAGTACTGTAAAATAATAGAAATAAAATGGATTTAAATGTCAGCATATCATATACACGGAAATTCATCTATCTTCAGAGATCAGATTTCAATTAATACTGTGATAAAAAAAATTACGCATCATTTCAGGCCATTAGTGCAGAAAACGTTACATTGTGTAAACAAAATAGAAGTGGCAGAATCAAAAAGTTCCGACATAAAGGTTCCTAGTCACCCGATTCCTCACGAGTGATTACGCACTATCACTAACCTTTACAACTGATGCAAAATTATCATCCAAGATAATGATATCGGAGCTTTCTTTAGCAACTTCAGTTCCTGAGATCCCCATGGAAAGACCTATATCTGCCTGAAACACAGGAAGATAGGATTTTGATCAGGTATATAAAGAAACATTGCTACCTAGTCAGTATTTCCAAATTCCCCTATAAACACCAGAAACATTGCTAGGCAGGCATTCATGGTACGAGAGAGAGAGAGAGAGAGAGAGAGAGAGTCAACCTCATGGAGAGCAGGAGCATCATTAGTTCCATCTCCAGTTACAGCGACGACTTGCCCTCCTTTACGTAATGCTTGCACCAGTAAAAGCTTGTCATTAGGAGAAGACCTTCCCATCACCTATGCACCATGACACAACAAATTAACACACCCATGTACTATATTCCCTTTCTCTTTAGGTAAACAAAATTTAGAGTACACCAACTACCGAAATTTTTGGTGCAACTAGTTCCCTTTCTTTCTCCGATAATTCACGGAATGTCTTCCCTTCAATTACATCATGTTCACCGACATCCGCGTCTGAAGCAAGTATTCCGCACTCCATAGCAATTGCTTTTGCTGTTTGAATATTATCTCCAGTTACCATGCGAACCTATTAGTTGACAGAATTTTATTCCCACCATCATTCTCTCAATTAAGGAAATTAATTTCATGAACAACTTAAAACTTCACAATAAGAAAGTAAAAGAAAGAGAAAACGCACTGGCTTCCATCAACACAACAGACACATGCTTTCCAATAAAAAGTTACCAATTACCTTGACACCAGCATTTGTGCATACTCTCACTGCATCCTTGACACCCGGCCGACAAGGATCCTAGATAGGGATATAATAGCTAACATCAGAACCTAGCAACACAACTTGGAGCAACTTATTTTTTTTTGAAAGGCAACTTGGAGAAACTTTAATCTACAAACAACAAAACAATACTCTAAACTTCGTGGTTAACGCAAGCTTCTTACAAGAAACTACAAAACCATTCCCTAGATGGCAGAAAAAGGAAGGGGTATAAAAATATAGAATCTAAATCCTTCTTTTCCTTTTTTTTTGGGTTCTGCCTTCCTAAAAAATGAGAAGCTTGAGCAATAAGGCAATTATGTTCATTTGTAATGGAATCCTATAAAATGTGTAATCATCAAAATGGGTGTTATTTATAAGATGTTCACCTTTATCCCAACAATAGCCAGCAAAACAAGGTCATCATCAGGCACATTCCATTGTGATAGTTGCTCTTCATCAGTAGGAACTTTGTCCATTTCATGTGATCTATACGCAATCGCAACACAGCGCAAGCTTCTTGCAGCCATATCATCAATAGCTTCCTTAAAAAACATCTGTGGAAAGAGTTGAGATATCACTACCCTGATTTGACAAATTTAGAGCACTTTGAAGGTTCTCCTCAGCACATCATTTATGTACTCTCAGTTTGTTTTTTTCTTTTTTTATTGGCAAAAGTCAGTTTTGGTTAGTTGTAGTTAGTGAGGTTTGAACCCCACTCAAATGCATGGGATGATGGGAGTACATGGCGCCTAACACTCCGCGACCACTCCACTTGCTACTCTCAGTTCACATTCTCCTTAAGTTTATAAGTATTAAACTCAAACATGTAATCCTTCTGTTCTCTAAAGACAAAACAGTAATCATAAACAACATTTTTTTTTTCAGGCGAATAACGTAAGCTTATTATTGACCTTATCATTCTCAATGGATTGCTGTGAGCCATTAGAGTCGAGATATCCTGCACATGAGGCTAGAACAAGCTCAGCTGCTCCCTTCCAATGAACAAGAACTTCAGAATTGGGCTGCCATTAAAACAGGAAAAGAATATTGCATTTAGATTAACCAATAGAAGACGGAGTTGACTTGCACATCAGTTCATAAAGAAGCATTACTGACAATCAGGAAATCCGCACAAAAGTGAGCACACAACTTCATCAATCACAAACAAGTGTGTGATGAAAAAGGTGCCTATAGTTGACCTCTTGCTCATTCTTCCAAGATTTACTTAATAAGAATTGACTGCAGTTCAAGTTATTTATTTCAACAAGATCAATCTGACTTGTTCCAAAGATGTAAGCTAAAAGAAAAGCAATGTCGATTGTTACATTATTGTGACTGCTTCTACAGACAACCTATAAATGATATTTGCAATTGTGGTTCATCAATTTCCGCAATGGAGAATAACTCTCTTGTACAGAAAATAATTGGCCGAACATCTGTGGTCGTCTGTATCATTTTGATAGGTGAAAAAGTTAAACCTGGAAATCATATTAAATTGTGGAGCACCAAGCATGCTGCCTCAAACATTAAAAGCTATTTTGAGCAAACAAAAATTTTGCTTTTTCCACATACTAAATATCAGACATTTAAGGTATATTCTATCACTGTACGGACTAACTTTACTGTGATTAGCACGTAAAATAGGATTACAAATGTACTTCCCATGTTGGATCCAAAATGAATGACCATTCTAGGTAGTCAGATCTCTTTTGGCTAAAAAATTTGAAGCTAAACCAGACTCATTGGTGTTCCCCTACTGAATCACAGCACATGTAGTTCTCTTATCCTCACCATACTATGCAAAACTCACTGTCGGAGAGAGAGAGAGAGAGAGAGAGAGAGAGAGAACAACTTCTCGACAAACTGCACGACAAAACCCCACCAAGGAGAATACTTTGACCTAAAACTCAACAATGTTAACAATCTCAAAAAGGGTGATTCTATTGACTAGAAATCAGAAGCCTAATGGTTGTTTAGAAGTCCATCTAATCTACTGAATAAGTTTGTAGAAGGCACAATAAAATGTTATAATGCAGGTTGCATAAAAATTAAGTGAATCCAATAGTTTGTGCCAAGACCCAAAGAAAATAGGATCAGTCATGTGTATATTACCCTTTTTAGTGCAAGACCTCCTCGCTTTTTCTCCGAATTGAAAGGAGAAACTTTTAGAACTGTAGATTCTGATCTGATAACATCAAAATTCATCCCCAACTACAACAAAAATAAGTACAAAAATAGCAATAAATCTCAAATGGAAGAATGAATCAGAACTAATAAGTTTTTTTGTTTAAAAAGTGTATACCTTGATGCCCCAGTGAAGGATAGCCTTTTCAGTAGGAGATCCAGAAACCTCTATATTTCCACCACCCTATCAAACAATCAAAGATGGATTTTTACCTTTATTGTTAGTTAAATGGAATTTAAATGATTCACAGACAAACACCTCTTTGTCTGTCACTACACAAGAATCCATCAGCCAATAAGAACAGGAACAAAGGGTTAGCCCCCACAGAAGTATAGGAGGGCAATGAACCGTTTGTGGAGAAAACAGTGTTGAATGTCCACACCCAGTCATTTTTAAGCAACATCAGAAAAAGATAATCACATGTTCTTCTCAAGCTACATGGTAAAAAATCAAAAAAGTTGACGTGCATGGTAATACAATCCAGCAAGATGCTGTTACATTGGCTCAGATTTAAATTAAACTGAAACTATGGCCCTTGATCATTTAGAATGCTGAAAAAGGTTCCATGCAGCCAACCCAAGTAGTTGGGGAAAGGCTTACTGGAGTTTTGAGCTACATACGGAGAAAGAGGAGAAGGAAGAAGCAGAGAGAGAGAGAGAGTACCTTGCTGGGGAAAACACTGCCCGAAGTATTCTGAGCAATGCCTTCATGTAGCAGAGACGAAACAACAACGCTGAACTGAGAACTGTCTTCAGGTGACGTAATCTTCTTTCTCCCAACATAAGCCTCAACTACAGTCATCTGTCGTATTCAGTTGAAATGATATAAATAAAAAGGCTTTGGTATTCAATCATTGTAACACCCCATCCCACATCAGAAGTCTACATGGATGATCTTGGGTACATAAAAAACCATGTTGGCTACTACTAGTACCTTGGGCTTAAGCATCTTGGGCCATGTGGTCTGGCTTGTGGATTTGTAATCAAGGTACTGAGTCAGTGTCAGTTTGGGGCGTTACAGGTGGTATCAGAGCAATCCGTGTACACAACCATATGGGCCCTGGACTTTGGACTTGGTTTGGTTGGTTTGGTAATTTTAGTGCTCAACCCCGCGCGAGGTCGCGAGGCTATAAAGATGGGGACATTGTAACACTCTGTCCCACTATCGGAAGTCTACATGGATAATCTTGGGTATATAAAAAACCATGTTGGCTACTACTAGTAGCCTGGGCTTAAGCATCTTGGGCCATGTGGTGCGGCTTGTAGATTTACAAGGTCAGTGGTCTCCTTGGGGCGTTCCAATCATAAACATAATTCAACCGCTCATGGAAAGTCTTTAGACAATGGACACAGAATAACACTACTAGTTTTATGGAAGAAAAGAAATGTCCAAGGATTCCCACCCCAACCTCCTAAACAACGGGAAGGAAGGGCAGCCCAGAAGTAGAATCATATATGCAGCAAGAAATTTCCATGTATGTTTGCAAAACAAAATTGCAGAAAACATAGCTCCACCCACCTGATTTAAGGTCAAGGTCCCAGTTTTGTCACTGCAAATAGTTGTTGCAGAACCCATAGTTTCACAAGCTGAAAGCCTACGCACCTGCACAATAGGAACAAATACCAAGTGGTCTTCAGAGCTACAATTTACTTACAAACACTACAGAGGGGAACCAATGATCAAGATACGTGCCAAGGCCTTGTCTGCCATCATTTTCCTCATTGAGTATGCCAGGCTGTCACATAAATCAAGTACTAATGAATCAAAGAGTAGCCAGTAACCTATATAGGGGAAAAAAGGAAAACAGAAAGAAATAGAAAGGTTCAGAAAAAAAGAATCAAACCACACTTACGTCAAGGTAACAGCCAAAGGAAGCCCTTCAGGGACAGCAACCACGACAATGGTGACCTAAAGAGTTCTGTAATTAGTGGAGAAGTCACAGTGTTGCAGGTACAAAAAAAAAAATTAACAGAAAACACACTTACTGCGATGGTAATAATTTTTACGGCTCCATCAACTGCATCACCGAGACTGGTCTTCCCCCGGACAAACTGAACTGTTCCGTCAGCATTTTTCGAGTGTCCAGAAAAATATCTAGAAGTTTATCAAGTGATATGATATTAGATGGCTGTGGATACACAATAGGACATGACTGGTTAAAGAGATAAAGTTTACCTGGCAAAAAGGACAGCAAGCACAAAGAGAGCTACTGAAAGCCCAACTATGCCGACAAACGTTGCAACCCCATTCAACCGTACCTATGATAGGTCATCCACATTTACACTTGTTATGTAATCCAATCTTTTCAATATTGAATAAGGATCATGGAAAGCAGAGCACTAGTTCAGTGATGGAGGAAAAACCTGCAGGGGTGTTTCTTCACCATTATCTTCTGAGATACTTGCCATCAACAATCCCCATTCAGTGTTGATTCCAACACCAGTTACCTTAAGATAGCAAATTATTGATTATACTCGTGATTAAATAAGGGCCAAAATTAAATATGTGTCTTCAAATAATTTACAAGAATTTAAGAATTTATTCCAATACATGATCTGTCAGAATTTTTATTTACAGTCTCTTCCCATATATATACACGTATGTATATAAACACACACACACACACACACACACACACACAGAGGGAGGAGGGGAAAGAGGGAAAACTGCCGAATTACGAAGGGGGTTTCAATGTAATAAGTAGGCAAAAGGCAAACTGATAAATAATGACGCCGACCGATAATGATAGACGTTCAATTTGCCAGCCCTACTAACCCGAAGGCAGGGCGGATTTTGGAATGAAAAGGAACTGTTAAAACCAATTTCAATTAGTTCGCAAGGCAAATACATGCATGGAAATTACAATGGGGCTTTGTCACATGTTTCCAAGGAATTGTTTGTTAGGAATAACAACTCAGAGTATCTAGGTAATAAGTTAATAACGGAACTATCAACAGGAACATAAATGATCCTACAAATGACAAATACCAAATATGGCATGTACTATCAAGTAGTAGAATAGTCAATACTTTACCAGCATAGTTGCAGAGCCATCAGCAACCTTGCAACCAGACATCAAAAATGGTCCCTTTTGATCTTTCCGAACCTACAAAATGAACAGCTCTTGAGAAAAATAAGGTAAGTAATATTAACTATATCTCACAATAAGACCTAACCAGCTTACAATCTTGCTTTCCCCAGTCATACTGGATTCATCGATGGCAAGAGAATGTCCAGAAATCAAGATTCCATCTGCTGGGACCTGGGACCATGCAAAAGTAACAATGTCATATTTCTTGTTCCCATTCACAGGTGGTAATGTAATCAATTGCATAGGGAAAAAGCAAATTTCGTATGCCTGACTAATCAAACCAACTAATTAGACTACACTCACCTGATCACCTATCTTAAGAGGGATAACATCACCAACAACAATATCATATATAGAAATCTTCTCTCTTCTACCACCTCGAACAACCTGCACGAAGATGCTTAACAATTTAGCAACCTAAGGGCAACAGCCAACAAGTAATAAATACTGAATACTCCAGGCTGTAATGGCACACACCTCTAAATGGATATTTCGCTTTTCTTCATTCAAATTTTGAAACTGGAGAGACTGCCGATAGTCGCTTGTCGCTGATACAATTTGAAAACAAAAAAACAAAAAAAGAGAGGTCATTAGAAGGGAAAACAGAATGTTGATTTCATAAGATGCTATAATCAGCAAGCCACCAAATGCCGAAAATCATAAAGCGTGGTCAAACAAGATGCTTTCCTTGCTTGAGGACAATGGTAAGCACAGACAACTGTATGTGTGATCGCACAATGAGGTCAGTGAAGTATCCAGAGCTATCAGAAACCACTCATAAAGAATGGAACACAATAGTAGATCAGAGCGTCCTCCTTGTGGGATCAATATCTGATAGTTTTACATAACAACTACCTCTTTAAATATTTCCTAGACAAATTGCAGTTGAATGAGAGATCAAACTAGTACTAGGAGAAGTAAAGGATAATGTTCTTAACACAAGTACATCATACAATAAATCCGACATCCTCATGATCAATTGCAACAATACGTTTGCAAGTCCTGAAGCTAATATCCTACCATAAACAACACATAAAAAAAAGGAGGGGGGGGGGGGGGGGGACATGTAAACACACAAAATACTAAACATAGAGTCTAAAACTTTGAAATGATCCTTGCATTTTACATCAGAAAAAAAACCCGCACCAATCAAATCGACTTTGAAAAATGGAACGGAAACAAGGAACAATAGATACCTGTAACAACTATTACAAGAAGAACAGCAAAGGCAATGCTACCCCCATCGTACCAACCTTCTTCAAGGCCCTATGAAATGCAAAAATGCAAAAGTGGAGTTTTCATGTAAAGCAGAAGACAACACTAAAAAATCCAAGTGTATATGATCATTTTAGAACATTATCTAGCCATTTCTAATGAATCAGCACATAGTGGAGCCCACCTCTGTCTTTATTCCAAGTGCCAATGATGCTATAGCAGCTATCATCAAGATAATTAGGGTTAAATCTTGCCAAGCTTCCCAAAGGAACCTCTGTAGGAAAAAGCAGACAAATGAATTACACCAAAGTAAAATAGTCCCAAGTCAAAGCAACTGCTACAAATAAAACAATGCCTGAAAGGCAAATGTTATACCAAGAAAGTCCGCCCTTTTTTGACAGGATAGGTATTTGATCCAAAAGCATTTCTTCGGTTAGCTAGTTCACTATCATCACCAGTGATTCCTGTATCCAGATTTGTTTTTAACAGATCCGCTACCCCTTTGGCCTGATGCATATGGTGATTACACTGTGAAAATTGTAAATGTGATCTGATAAAACAACACAAGAAGAAACTTTGAAATCGATTGACTAACCCCTCCATACTCTTGTAGGGCCGAGCTATTCTGATCCCTAGTCATTGAAGCAAGCTCTTCTAGTGCAATTTCATAATCACCGCATGGAGTTGGAGGCGCTACTGTGGAACCTAGCACTAAATAAATAAATCAAAGATAAATCAAGCACAATTCAGAAAACATAATGACTTCACATATAATGATGGAAATAACAATTAACGTAGCTATTATTTATATTTTATGCAAGGTCCATTGTTATGCATTTGATTAGCACATTATGCAGTAACAAATACTATAACTCATCATGTGAAAGCACTATGATCATGAGGAGGAATACATGAAATTAATTCCGTAAAGTATCTTAGGTGATTAAGGCATCTAAGCAGTAATGCATGGAAAATTTTCGAAGGAGCCATTGCTAAATCTTGTAAGTTCTTGTCTCTAATTGATTTATTCAGTTATTCTTTTGAATCCGTTAACACATGAACTGGCAATGTATTCTGAAACTCCCGAAAGACTATGACTGCATGTCGCCATCAGACAATTGACTTTGTTATGTGGCCTTTGGAATTAGTACGAACTACGAACTACCAAATGACAACTTCAGGCGGTTTTAAGGACGATCATCTCTAAAGTCTATGATGCTAAAAAACAAAGGAAAGCCAATGATTACAGCATATAGTATCGTAATAAAAACAACCCTCTCAAGTACTCAAATTGAAAGCATCAAGAAAATTTGAACATGGCCATCTGAATAAGATATGCATGTCGACTTCGAATATATCTTATTCCCACATTAGCAACACTTACTTGAAAGAATGGAAAGAGAAATCAACTATATGATTTACTCATACCCCTGGAATCCCTAGACAGAGGGGTACGAGCTAATCTTTTACTTGAGGGAAAGCTGCATAAATACCTTAGTTTGCATTCATCACTGGCACTTTCTATTAGTTGGCAAATACACAATAAAGTATATACTTTTTTCTATTTCTTTCCCTTTTTGTTTTGATTGGCAGCATTCTACTCTTACCTCCAAGAATATACATGACAAATCGTTGTCAGAATGATTTACGTACCTACCTACCTTCCATACACACTGGCACGAGTGCTTCACGGTATTATGTGAAGTCAGGCACATGGCAAACAAAAAACAATAGTAATTTCATGATTCTCGTCTATTAATTGGATTTCAAATCTGGAAAATGCAGTAGCAAGCAGGAAAAGGAAGGATGCTCATGGAGCACAAATGAGAAAGTCAAAAATAGAAGTATACAGCAATGGCAGGAGCATCATCTGCAGATCATTTTTTACCAACTTCCATGCCCTATCTATCCTCCACTTGTATTGTTTTCCCCAAAAATATCATATTTATAAACGACCATAGTAAATTATACCTTGGTCATGAATCATGATTCACCAAGTACTCTGCTGATTTGTCTTAAATCAGAAGCATCATTGAAGGTCATATGACATGAGAAATAGCACTTCCCTATTCTATTCAAGCAAGTGATAATATGCTGAACACTAACACAAATAAATTGCCGAAAGCTATTCTAGAGAGTAAATACCAATTGCTCGTTGCCCAGCCAATTTGAAAAGCAGCGCTGCCTAGTAAACCAAGTAATAGAGAGTTAGAAACTGATAGAACAATCTAAACACATTCGGAAAAACATTCTTCAGCAATTAAACATTACCCTTATAACTTGTGCATGTGCTCTGATCATCCTTCTTCGTTGCTCGGTCTCTTCTTCCTTTCCCAGGTCTAAAGTGTACCGAAATCGGCGAGAAGCATTAAGCACAAGTGCCGCTTGCTGAACGGACGAAAAGATCTTATGTTCAGGTGCTAACAGAAGACCTACCATTTATCACCCAAGCACACTATGTACACTAATAGTAAATCCAATAATAGTTGCATAAAAGAATATAAATAAACCAAATCAAACTAAGCTTTGTGTCCCAAATAATGGGATCAGCTACATACTCAAAATGCTCTGCTAAGGATTATATTCATCCTTAAATTACAATTCATATCCCATTCATCCTTACATTACAATTCATATCCACCTTTATTCAAATAGCATCCCGTGTCAATTTAGGCCTTCCTGTCCCCTAACACTTCAAGTACTTATATCACTCTTTCTTGCCATTGCATCTAACAATCTTTGAGGTACATGACTAGGCCATCTTAATTTGTTCTCTCTCAACTTATATTCAATGGGTATTAGTCCTACCATTATTTCACTATATTTAGTTTAAATTTTTTTTTTTGTGGTCTCAGCTCTTACGACACACCTATCTTAGCATTCTCATCAAAGCTACGTTCATTTTATGAATGTGTTGTTCCTTGGTTGTCCGAGTCCCATAAAGCATAGATGACCTTACAATTTTCTATCAAATTCTCCTTTCAAATTGGTTGGTATCCGACCCTTGCATGCCCACACAGTATTGTCTAGGTCGTTAAATAAGGATGGGGCAATGTCGAAACTTGGTATGCCTGTGGAGCTGGAGATTGACTTGTTTTTTCCTCCTCTAGTACTGTTTAGGTTTCAGCGCCATCTGTGAGGGCTATTGTCAATTATTTGTTTGGATCCTTTTCCCTCCAAAATAATCACATCGTAATTATTGAATTAAAGTTGTATTGGACATTTCTAGATCAAGGCAACGAGTTGTTGGTGCATGCTTGTCGTACAATATGCTTAATGCTAACTGTGTACAACAATTTGCTGTTTTAATTTATTTATGTGGCTCACATGCCACATCAATTCTATTTATATTTTATAGTATTTATGTTCGTAACTAAAATGTGGGTATTAGAGTTAAATGAAATATTGCCTAAATAGTTGGTGACTATTCATGAAAATGTTTGGTGGCTATTCATGAATAGATATGGTGACTATCCATGAATGGGTTTAGTTACCATTCATTTGTAAAGTTGCAACTATTAATGAACAGATGCCTTATTACTTCTTTGATGGAAGTATGAAGAATTGTGTCCATTGGGAAAGGGTCCTGATCTTTCTATATAAAGCCCTGTGATTACCATCAAGTTACAAGTGTGAGAAACATTTATATAGATTAGATTGAAAATCCTACCCATTGCTCTCCAAAAACAATTAGGGAGAGTTTGTGTTTGTGAAACATATTGGTTCAAGGTCGAAACGATTTCCAGGTTTCTCAAGACTTAAACACCATGGCAGAAGGTAAGTAATTTTTCCGCTGCGTATTGATTTTGATTCTCCCACATAGGTTTTTCATTTGCTTGATGAAAATCCAATAATGTTACATTGTATGACCATTCCAACCAAGTTAAATGAATGATCAAGCAGAATCCACAACAGGGAAAGACGTACATTGGGTGATACACAACACAAGCAAATTATGCGCATCAATCCTTATATACATACAAGAAACAACGAATGAGGGATAGACATTCGATGCGGCATTGTACGGAAACCTTACCCTCCATCTCTTAAGGGACTCAATGGACGCGTTCTTTGTGTTGGCAATGTCAAAAGGATCAACAAACTCCACCTCCTGTGGGGCCAAGCCGGCCACTCCCCCGGCCTCCACGTCATGCTCGTGGTCATTGCCGGCCGCAGCAGGAGCCGCGACGGGCGATGCATTCACGAAGGCATTGCCACTAGTCATCTGTACGGATACAAATCAATGCTGCAGATAGAGAGGGAGAGATGGCACCGCCGCTTAAACGGAGCCACCGCCTCGTCGAAGAATAAAGAAAATGAAAGAAGGAAACAAGGTGCGTCTCGAATCAGAGCATTCGAAAGGGCACAATAAAAACCACAAAAACAGAGGGAGGAAATGGTTCTTGTGCTTCTCCTATTGTTAGAAAACCGCAACGAACCAACAGATCTTGTTGCCATGGAAAATAACTACTGGATTAGAGGAGAAATCGGGCTGTGTGGTTTTTTTTTTTAGAGAGAGAGAGAGAGAGAGAGAATGGCTTAAATTAGGAAAACAAAATTGAAAAAGGCGTGAATTTATATCTACCTATGATTACGGGCTGCAGGAGACAGATTAAAGTTTGCAAGGGTGAAAAAGGGAAAAGCTGTCGTTTTGGATGATGATGATGATGATGGCAGCTTCAGAGAGATACGGATAGATGGTTGAAACCTTCTCGCCTGCTTTTTTCTTGCTCCCATTGACGACCTGTGAATGACCGAGAGTCAACATCGGTCCAACCAAAAAGACAATACCAGAGAGAGAGAGAGAGAGAGAGAGTGAAGCCTGCGAAATTTCGCAGAAATTTCCCGCCTTGATAGGACAGGATAGGTAGGTTAGTTCAGTTCAAACCACCCACAACCCGTGTGACGTGTGTGTGCGTAAACACACGGGAAAATTACCGGTCAGTGGAGGACGAACCCAATATTCACGACTTTCATGGTCTACAGTTCTGAAACTACTAATACATGGTACCATCTGTTTTAATCACCAATACATGGTAACCATAACACCGGTGAAATAGTGGGAACAATTTTGCCCTTAATATAAAATGGCGTCGTAACATCAAAACTCTTTCCCTTCTTTCAGCAAAAAAAGAGCACCTCAAAATATGAAACAGACTTTATGTGATATTCAAAATGACCATCACGTTAATTGAAAATGACCAAGTCATATAGGGTTCGATAAATCTGATCAACTCAACCTTTCCTAGGCCAAAAAGGGGCAAGTCAATTAATGAAAAAGACTTTTTATTATCTATCTAATAAACAATTACTTTTGTTTATAAAGACCAAGTGATATCTTGTTCAGTAAATATCATCTCTCATTCAAACTGAACTAACTTTCTTTGAGCAAAAAAAGGGCACGTCAAAAAATCAAACAGACTTTATGTTATATTGAAAAAGACTATTACATTTATTGAAATAGACCAAGTCAAATAGAGCTCGATGAATCTCATCTCCGAATCAACTTGAACGAACCTGCTTTGGGCAAACAAAAAGAGTACGTCACAAAATCAAAAAGACTTTATGTTATATTTAAAAAGACCATTACATTTATTCAAATAGACCAAGTCAAATAGAGTTCGACGAATGTCATCTCTGAGTCAACTTGAACCAACCTTCTTTGGAAAAAAAAAAGAGTACGTCATAAAATCAAAAAGACTTATATTAAAAAAAACCATTACATGTATTGAAACAGACCAAGTTTTTTAGGGCTTATAAGTGATATATAAAAAAGGGTCAAATAGACATTTCAAATGGGCACACCATGTATTTGTCAATATTTTTTCTCCTATCATGCAAGTGGTAAATTGAAGACTCCGGACCATGATATTCGAATTTTTTCCGGTCAACACCTCTGACCGGTCATTTTCCCTAAACACTACTACTGCCCTTTTACTCCTATATAGTACTGTACTTTTTTTTTTAACAGATATAGTACTGTACTTTACGGAGTGCCATTTACCACAGAGAATAAAAAATTCAATGTACTAGTCTACAAGACTACAAGACAACCAAGTAGTAAGAGAAGTGGTACAATACACATCCCTTATTTGAATGTGTATCATATGCACCCTTATTAAAATACACTAAAATGTTATGATTCTTAAAATGTTATAAATCTATTGCTAAAAAGTTACGAATCATATTGATGAAAAGTTATGAATTTTTAGTATAAAAGTTACGATACGAAATAAAATGTGATGAATGACCGGTCCTACAAGTAATTTTTCATGATGTGGCACATTATGAACCATACAATAGGTGCATATGGTACACATTTTAAAGAGGTGTGTATTAAAGACTTTCCCAAGTACTAATATTCCTTCTTTTTCATTATTCCCATTTGTTGATCTCTTTGCCAATGTCCCCAAAATATTGTCTCAATTTTAAAACCCTAGCCAAAAATTGAATATGTTTACTCTCTTATCTTACCTTCTTTTAACAAATCATTTGCTAGTAGTAACAAGAAAAAATAATGATGAGGTTCCTCAAAATAAAAATTGAAGAATAAAAGAGAAATGAAATATGACAAGAATATATAATGTTTCCTTACGAGTAATATTGAAATTCTCAAAAGAGACAGGGAGGGACTACGGTTGGATTTTACTTATTGTCTAAACGGATTAAAGCCTATAACAACACGAATTTTGAGAATGCCATTCTCTCTAACATGCATCAATTAAAATTTCATTTAGCATAAATGACTTGTATAAAATCCTTTTGTATTAGAGACAAACTTTTTAAAGAAATCCCAACAGACCTAAGTCACAAGGGTGACACATATACATACACCTCTAACCTAAAAGGCCATGTGTTAGCATGACTTGTTTTGTGCTGTTGGGAAATCGTGAAGGACCGAACCGGATCAAGACATCTTGAGTTACTAGTGGAGTACTATCTTTTTCGTTGAAGAATAATAATAATAAAGCAATGTCGTTTGGCGTGTTTGTCATGGAATAACCAGTGAGAATTTCCAAGTGGGTTACTACTCTACTATTCTCTAAGAGATTCTCCTCTATCTTTAGACATTTTGGGAAAGACTCCACCCTTGTAGTGTAGTCTGGTCAATTCCCTTTCAATTTCACATTTATTTTAATGATCAGTTCTGTTCTTATTGTAAAGCTTCTTTGAGTTCATCGGTCATTAACAAGTCAAGTCAATTAAAAATCATACAATATCGGCTCGGAACACATTTATATAATAAAAATAAGTAGACCCTTCAAATTGTAATGTAGTGGCGCCCAACTTATTTTGTTTTCATATCAACATATTCTGATCAATTATCATTTGGTATCCGATTGACTTTAATTTTCATGTCGCTAGAATTTTAATATATAGGCTTGGGTGAAACAACTCTCAATTAAATGAAAAGGGGAGAGTATTTTCAATGCGTTCCCATGTGGATCGATCTAATAAAAAAATGACTAGAAATACTAACCCTAGTTAGTCACATTAGGTAATTTAGGTTAAGTAAAATCTAGCCAGGTTAGGTTGTTCACACTAAAAAATAAAAATGTTAAGACTTGATATTACTTTCAACCTGTGAATCTTACTTTCGGGTTTCACAGGAAAGCAGATTTAGTTTTAGGTCCGTTTGACGGCATATTTTGTCTAGTCTGGAGTATTGGTAAGGATGGAATCTATGGAAGTACCAAGGAGGTACCAACTATTGCGCTATGCATGGAACCCAGCAACAAAGCTAGGGCATTTAGCATTCTCCCCATGTCCATCTTTGTCTTACCACCATATGGGCAGGCACATAGATGTTTGGTAGGGTTTGGTCTTGATCTTAAAACTAAAAGTTACTAGCTAGGTGGTTAAGTTTTTATATTTTGGGGATGATGATTTTGGTGTTTACAATAATTGTGTTGAAGTTTACGACTCCAGTTCCGGTTCTTGGAGAGTTCTCCACGCTGATCATTTTTTCCCAGAGGTACTTAATTCATGATGGCCCCCAAAACAGCACATACAACAAAAGCGATGGCATTGGTTCGCGCTTCACAATTACGATTCATGCAGGGTCAGTTGTTATGAGGGGTTGGTTCTTTCGTTTGACATGAGTAAGGAGTTGTTCCACATGACACTGTCTTCCAGAGAAATTCAACACCTTCAGGCAGTACATAACCCCCTTCCCAATGTAAACTACGGAAGAAGTACTGTAGCCTTGGCTTGATAAGGGATTCCCTTGCGGTTAGTTTTTTCTTTTCTCGTGGAAGGCCTCATGCACATCCATTGAAGTATGGGTGATGAAGAAGAAGGACTTCAACTGCGTGGTTGAGGTTGAGAAATCCTCATACAGGCCGGTGGTTTCATGAATATTTAACTGTGGAATTGCATGCCCATTCCTGGTTCATGGGCCCCTCTGGGTTTCTGGAATAAGAATGAGCTTCTAATTCGAAAATGGAGATCTGAACTTAGACAAACTAATCTTGTATGACATTGTTACCAAATAGGCTAGGAATGTGAAGATTTCTGGCGAGCGAGCGGAATTTTATGTACAAAGAGAGCCTAGTTTCAGTTAAGGGAGGATTTGGAAATTAGTTACTCTAGATTGCATTATCGTTATTGAATAAATGAGACCATGTTTTGTTTTCATTCATTTGACGGAGCTAGCATGACTGCGGTTGTAATGATTGTTAGTAATGTTTTTATTCGCCTGTGGTTTGGATGATGATGTATGTATCAGCAGCTTCGGAGAGATACGGATGGTCGAAATTTCCCGCCTTGATAGGTTAGTTAAGTTAATTAGATTCAAACCACCCGTGTGTAAACACTACAACCCATAAAACTACTACTCAATAACCCCCTTTGATTACTAGTAACTGGGTGGAAGTTCTTGACTGGTTTTGTGTACAGGTGAAGAGTACCAGTTTGAATTCTATTTTTGTCTTAAAAGTTCTCTGGCAGCAACAGTGTATATATGGACAATGGAGATATAGAAATTGTGGAATTTTTCAGGGGAAAAAGCAATGGGGCATGATCAGGTTATGAAAGGAATTGCAACTGATATTAGAGATTTCCTTAGCTTCAGGAGAAATGCCAAGCCTTCTATGGAGAACCAACCTCTGTGCAGAAATTGGGGTTTATCTAGCAGGATTTTGTCTTCTGTATAGTTTTCTTTTGGTTCTTTTGTTAGTTGATGATAGGTTATCTTTGGGGTTGTAGCCGTGCTGCTGTAAAGGGCTGCCATCCTTAGACTTTGGTTTTTGTGGTGGAGCTTAATAAAGATCTCGCACTTTAAAAAAAAAAAGACTTACCAGTTACCACAGAGAATAAAATTCAATGCACTCTACAATTTAACTATTCTTTCCATTCCCATTTGTTGGTCTCTTTGGCAATGTCTCAAAAAGATTGCCTCAGTTTTAAAACCATAGGCAAAAATTGATAAGTTTACTCTCTTATCTTTTTAAAAAAAAATTTTATTTGCCAGTAACAAAAAAAAATAACGAGGATGTTTCTAAAAAAGTTGCAAAATAAAAGATAAATGAAATATGACAAGAATGAATAATGCTTTCTTATAATATTGAAATCCTCAAAAGAGACAAGGATAGAGCAACTATGGTTGAGTTTTCTTTATTGTCTAAACGGGCTAAAGCCTATAATATTACGGAATTTTGAGAATGTCATTCTCTTAACATTCGTCAACTAAAATTTAATTTAGCATAAACGACTTGTATAAAGTCCTTGTATTCCAGGCAATCTTTTCAACCTAAAGTCACAAGGGTAACACATATATATTACTCCCTCCGTCCCAAATTCATTGTCCTTTTTTGATATTCGTGCAGTTTTCAATCGCTTATATCTTTCAATGTGAATCTCCAAAAATATGCAATATGGATCTTATTTGATAGATTTCAATTTGTTCTATAATACAAAGATGTCAAAATCATGAAAAATATTATAGATTGAAAGATATAAGCAAGAGACAAAAAAGTGAAAAAGGAATAATGGACAATGAAAATGGGACGGAGGGAGTATATTATATTATAGTATAGTATAGTACATCCTAAAGGCCATGTTTAGCATGCTGTTGGGAAATCGTGAACCAGCTGATGAGACATGAGTAAAACAAGGTCTCTTTTTAGGTTGAAGAGTAATAATTATAAAGCAATGTCGTTTGGCGTGTTTGTCATGGAATAACCACCGATAATTTCAAACAAGTGGGTTACTACTCTACTCTACTATTCTTTCGGCAGGGGAAGGGATTCTATTCTTTAGCCGTTTTGGGGAAGAATGCAGTACCCCGTGTAGTGTGGTCAGTTCCCTTTCAGTTTCACATTTAGTATTTTAATCATCGGCTTCCTTCTCATTGTAAAGTTTTTTGAGTTCGTTGGTCATTAACAAATCAAGTCAATTGAGAATTATATTATAGACTATGTTCGTTTTGGATTTTGAGAATTGAAAAAAGTTTGGGTCTAGAGTTCCAAAACGAACATGGCTTAGTATCTATTTGAAACACATTTAAGTTGTAATTAATGTAGACTACTCTTTAAATTGAAATGTAGTGTGCCCAACTCATTTTGTTTCCATGTAAACATGTTCCGATCATTTATCTTTTTTTTTTTTTTTGATCCGCCGATCAATTATCTTTTGGTATTCGATTGATTTTAGTTTTTACTATGTACGTCACTAGAATTTTATTTAATATATATTTTGGCTTGGGTGAAACCAACTCAACTCAATGAAATGAAAAGGGGGGAGGCTGGGCTTGGGCTTGGCCTTGGAAGAGCACCTTAATTAAGGTGACCCGTCTCTTTCACGTAAAAGCCCAATGTTGCATTTGCCAAGGATCAAAGATGCAAACCCGCACGTAACACATATCCAAGCCCTTGGATTTACTGAAGCCCAGAAAACCAGACGACCCGTTCAAAACCCTAATTCACACTCTGAGAGAAAGAGAGAGAGAGAGAGAGGGAGAGGGAGAGGGCTGCAGAGAGAACACAAAAACACTCCCCTGCAGCCGCGGTTGTTCTTCAGGATTGAGTGAGTACATTCGGATTTTCATTTCATTTTTGTTTTTTTAACAACACTTCAAAGTTCATGTACAACTGTTTCGATTGCAATGAAGTGGAAATGGGTTTGCCACGGGTCTCAACCTGCGTTAAGATATATGATGAGGATTGGCTGTGGTGGCCGCATTTCGTAAAAGTTGTTACCTGGTTGTTGATCTGATTATGTTGATTGCAGAGACATGTCTGAAGCACAAACCAGACCAGGGCCTGTGGTTCCAGAGTCAGTGTTGAAGAAAGAGAGGAGGAATGAGGAGTGGGCTTTGAAGAAGAATGAAGAACTTGCAGTTTTGAAAAAGAAGAATGTTGAGAACCGGAAGCTGATTTTTATCAGAGCTAAGAAATATACCAAGGAGTATGAGGAGCAGGTAACTGCAGTTGTACTTCTATTTCATAATTTCTTATAACTATTACCATCTGTTAATACTCTTAAGACAACCGTTTGTGTGACTGGTGAAATGGTAAATTATTTGTTTTTGACGCAGCAAAAGGAGCTCATTCAGTTGAAGCGCGAGGCAAGACTGAAAGGAGGGTTTTATGTGAAGCCTGAAGCAAAGCTTTTGTTCATTGTTCGCATTCGAGGGTAGGTTGGTTTTATTTGAAGTTAAATTTGGATTGTGTCCTTGGTGGAAGTCCTGCTCATCTCATATGTATTGACGTCTGGAACTGTTCAGTATCAATGCTATGGATCCAAAGACAAGGAAGATATTGCAGCTCCTGCGTTTGAGACAGGTAACTTGACACTACCTTTAGCCTGAAACCTCAATGAGGGCTTGTCATGAAAAATGGAATCTACCCCTCTGGGATATGCTTTGTACTGACTGCCCTGAATAAAAGGCTTCAAGTCTTAGATATCCTGGATACATATTAGTATCTGGTAACCATTCTGTTGAGACAAAAGGCATTCTTTACGAATTAATAGAATTGAGTTATTAGGTTTTGTTCTTTGGGCTGATATCTTTATTCATGCTGGGTAATTGGAAAAATTACATAGAAGGGCAAATCCCAGTGCGACTGTCAACTGCTTGGGTTTGTAGAATTTTTTATTTTTATTTTGTTAAGCCTGCATTGGGTCCAATATCCAGCCTTTACTGGCAAAGAATAAGCCCTCTGTGATGAAAAGCATGTTAGTGCTCCATCACATGGGTTTTAAAGCTGGAATGGTACAACTTTAACCTCTCTCCTTCTCTCCCCACCTAAAGTATGTAAATTCTTGCAACAGATTTTCAACGGTGTCTTCCTCAAAGTAAACAAAGCAACAGTGAATATGCTGCAAAGGGTTGAGCCTTACGTGACTTATGGGTATGCATCTCCCTTTGTTATACTTTTAGTGCGTGAGAATCTATGTTTGATGAATTATTGGCCAAAGGCCCAAATTATCATTTGGTGACCATGTGCTTGTTCCAGATATCCTAATTTGAAGAGCGTAAGGGAACTTATTTACAAGAGGGGCTATGGCAAGCTAAATAAGCACCGGATTGCTTTGACAGACAATTCAGTTATTGAGCAGGTTTGTGTGTCTGCATTTTGTTAGTCCTATGTGTCTGTAGCCATACGTTTTATCTCATTCAAAATGCTATTGATATGATGGTAGGGTTTGGGAAAGTATGGTATCATTTGCATTGAAGATCTTATTCACGAGATCATGACTGTTGGGCCTCATTTCAAGGAGGCTAATAACTTTCTTTGGCCATTCAAACTCAAGGCACCCTTGGGTGGTCTGAAGAAGAAGAGGAACCACTATGTTGAAGGAGGAGACGCTGGAAATCGTGAAGACTATGTTAATGAGATCATCAGGAGGATGAACTAGATTTTGGTAGAGGTTCTGTCTATGCGTTAGTGCAAGTTGAAAGGTTTTTAATTCAGTTTCTATTCTCATTCTCATTTGAAGTTTGAGAGTTTTGGATTTTTAAATCACAAAATTTTGTATTGGTGTTGGCACATTAATCTCTTCTTCTTTTTTGTAAGGGAAGCTATATCTATTGATTTATTTTGAGTTTTTGTTGGCTGTTGTAGTGCAAAAAGATCGGACTTTATTGGTCATTCCAAATTTGCTTTCATGGGCAGCCCCTCATTTTGCATATTTTCCAGAGAACTTCCAGCTGCCTTCCTGAGAACATTTTTGGTACTTGATGGAGTTGTTGGAACTTGGAAGTGTGGAGTTTGAGTTAACCTTTTGTCGCTCGCATTCACACATGGGTTCATCTTGAGCAACCGAGGAGGCCCAAAGAGACAGTTCCAAAAAGAACTTCTCTCAGAATTGCTATATGGTGCTTAATGTGCGCTGAATTAATTCTCTCTTCTGCTTTCCGTGCTATTTCATGGTTGTTCTTAGCTTCTCAAGCTATACATATCCTTCAACTTGTACTGTTCTTTACATGAACAACATTAAGGGGCACCCGCATAACAAGGCATTTTTCAAAGTGGCGGAATGATTTAGATGCTGGTCATCTTTATTATTTTTTTCGTAAAATGCGGTCATATTCTTGGTGATCTCCTGTGTTCTATCTGCTCAGCAATCATCTAATACATGTCTCGTTCCCGATCTAGGTAGTTCATCCTGGACCAGATACCAACCAGGTAGTCCATCTTGAACCAGATAGCACCTCACCAACCTCACCAAATTCCTTGTACTCTGAGGCCTCGTTTGATAAGTGTGTTGGATTAGATGGAATTAGTAAGAAGATGGAATTAGTAAGGAGATGGGATTAGTAATACTGAGTGTAATCCCAAGTGAGTGTTTGATTGTATAAGGATTAAATCATGGGATTGTGATTACCAATACCAATCCTTTGTTTGATTGGAACATCATGGGATAGGATACAAATTTCATTTTCCAATTATACCCATGGGTGAAAACTTGGTCTATAATTACATGGAAGACTAGCTCACGAATTTGCAAATTTTGGACAACGATGCAAGCAGTACAACAAGAACTGCAACTGCAGTCCATGAAGAAGTAAGCAGCAAGCAAGAACACAAACACAAAACTGCTACTTCAAACCATCAAGAAATAGCAATTCACAAAGCAACAAATAACCATTTCAAATACCAAGCATATTCAACATTATATTCCATAAAGAGGAAACAACTATCAGCATGGTATTAGTAATCTGGGAATTATTGGTATTGAGTTAAAAAACCCAGGGGCAAAGTGGTCATTTTACATGATGGAGCTTGGGATATGATTACTAATACCTAATACCCCATGGTATTAGTAATCCGGGAATAGTGTGGGATTAGCAATCCCATCCTCCTCTTAATCCCATCCTAAATTGTGCAACCAAACAAAGAGTTGAAAAACCTAAAGGATTACCAATCCTTTCCTAAGTCCTAACACACTTATCAAACATGCCCTGAAGAGAATCATATGTAGTCACAAAGTAGAATAGTAGCATGATAACTACTGAGTGTTAACACAAACAGGTAAAAACTTGAATACAGATGATCAATTCTGTAAGATTAAGCACTGCCATAGGCTTTAGTGTTGACCTTTCTTTCGTTAGGGTACATAATATGTGGAATTCCCCAATAGATAACAATATGTAAAGTTCTCATACTCTATGCTACATAGCCATCACTTTCAAAATGTGGGCCAACAATATAAGTTACCATAAAATACAAAACAACACTGTCTACCGCAAGTTGAATCAGTTGAGCTGCATAATATATTCAGCAAAACAGCCAACCTTGTGATTGTTGCACCGATTTCAAGCACTGGAAAGTGGATGCTTTCCGATACACTCAAATGCAAGACCATCATCTCTCCAAGTAAAAACGGCCGAATCTTCAAGCAACAGGAGCAATTAATGATCAGATAATTGCCAATAAAAATCTTAATGATCAACAAATCGGCCCTGTTTTCTTCCACGTGACCTATCAACTGGTTTATTCTGTTTATCCAAGCCTCCATAATTCTGTACTTGGTCATGCCTTGTGACAATTTTCAGAGGATGAGCTTCCGTGTTGAAAACCCACTCATCCAGGGAGATGACTGAAGAGGGTGAATAAAGAAGATAGAAGTACTTGAGTGTCTCAGCTAGAAAGAAGCTTTGCATCATATTGTCTTTGACACCAGAATTAACCTGGGAACACCAATAATCAGTAGCTGAAAAGTAAAATATACAGTGCTGAAGACAACACATGAGTTTTCTTTCAGAGCATATCGCTCTGAGGATCAGAAAGGGTGTTAACTGGGATGGCATTTCAAATATCAGTAACCCACACAAAAACCATTCGTCCAAAATAATAATCGTGGTTCTTCTAGGATAAACCGATGAAGGCAAAGATACACTCATAATTTCTTCGAACTCTTCTAGAGGAAATATCAAATCACCAGTCGACACATACTAGGAATTCATTCCATGAGACTCGGTTCATTAAACTACAAGAAAATCAACTACAGTGCGAACCTTGAACTTTTGTACTTAATTGCATCTCCCCACAGATACATTGACAGTTTAGTGAAAAAGATCATTCTAGCAGGCAATTTCATTTACTTTATGCAACGTAAATCATCTCATAATAGCAGATACTTGAAATTGAGCTGGGTCAGCAATGAAACAGTTTAGAGCGAGACTGAGTCTGCTTGAAATTGAAAAACAATCTGAAATCATGGGTTTGAGAAGTGCTTACATCCTTCAATCCAACATATCCCGCCTCAACACGAGAGTTTTTTTCAAATGCTTCAAATATGTTCCAGGCCCACTCTTGATATGTCTTGTTGCCAGTCAATCGCCAGAGGTAAAAGAGTGATTCCACCGTCTCTGGTCGCAATATGTTCCATGATGTACCCACACTCATGTCCTGAAAAATTGTATTGAAGCATCAAAAAAAGACCAAAGGTATCCACTAAATCCTACAGGAGCTCAAAACTAACCTGCCCAGAATAAAAGAAATAGTTCTCTCCAGCCAATTTTGTTGGCGTTGACTGATAGAAATTATAGCACGTCCAAGCAAGCTGCATAAAGAAACAAGAAGTCAACGATAGGCCTAGAACATAAGTGTTGTATGTGACATATACCTCTGAAGCAATGAATGCACAATATAAATCCCTACACTGAAAATGAACACCTCTCAAAAGCTGAAATACATCCCCAACATAAAGTTGTGCATCCAAATAACAGCACAGAAGTGTAGAAAGAAGTCTTAGTCCAAAGCACAGGAAAGACATTAAGATAACTTGAAATGTGTGTGCTTTTTCACCAAAGAAACCATGTAAAATTGGGTAGGGGAGGTTTCGTGAAAGCTGGAAAAGCATACCAAAGGAACTGGAGAATGAGAGGGAATTTAGGTGAGCGATGAAGCAACCCAGCTGGAAGCAGAGAGGCAGTGGTGGGCCTAAAGGCATCGCCTAAGAAACTCCTAAATTTCACGGCAATATGTGCATATGCTTCTGTAAGAAGGAACCTTGCTTAGAGAGTTAGAGGCAGAGGAATCAGGCCTGCAGAAGATACTGAGGAGATACTAGTGTAAGTTGACTGGTGAGATCACTTCCTTTCAATTGGAGTGGCCTAAGGTAGCTTAACCTCTCCAAAAGGTTTTTTCTTTAGTTATTAACCCAAGGCCCAGGATTCCCGCGCCTTGTACTGAGCCATTCGACATACCTAGGCTCTATCTATTATTCCTGTGAGGGGACAAAAGACTCTCGTTATGCTAGGATCAATTAACACATCAAGTAAGGTTAGATTGCTAGATATGAAGCCCCAACACTCGTAACTGCTTGGTGTTGGCAATGTAGATACATTTTTTTCGCCTGTGTCCACTGCCGTGTACAACCATTTATTTAGAATTGCCATGTCCCATGTCCGTGTCCGTATCCCGACTTAGATTGTTAGTCTTCAGGTTCCATCAGGAGTTCTTACGGGACTGGACACATATCTCATGCGAGCTGACAAGTGATCTGCTAACGTTCAAGCTACCATTTCTAGGATGTTGGTAGTTGTTTAGGTGCCTAATGCCTATATTTAGTATTTACCCTGCATTGCGTACCCATCATAAAAGTGTGGAGGCAAATGCAAACATGCAGAAATGTGTCTTAAGTGTAACCATCTAATTTAAGCATCCAATGAAATGTGAACACGCCAAACAATCATATTTTCTGCTATACTTATTTTATTTTAGGGGGTAAATGGCGTTTATGAAGATTTGCTAGACAATTCAAGCATATTTACAACAATAATTTCATAGGTTGATATAATGCTCGTGCCCCTACAGACTAAATTGTTTGCATGGAAAATGGCTTACGAGAAAAGTATGGGTCGTTTATTTTATGGCCACAGATTACATATTGACCACAGCACATAGAAATATTAGACAGAAATGAAGAATACCTCTTCTGCAAGTGAGAGAAATTTCTGAGAATCATCAGGACCAGATCCGGATGCCCCTAAGGCAATCATCCCTGGAGCAAAGCATGCTAACTCATCCATCTGCAAATGTTCATGCAATAATGCAACCATCATGAGTGAATCAAAGAAGCATCTGTATCTAACTACTAATTTGTTCTATTCTATCACCTTGTCTTTAATTGCATCCCCCGTCTTCTCACAGATGTATGTAAAAGATGACGGTGTACTTCTCCGAACCAAGCTTTGCAGACCTTTCATTGATGTCTCCCACATTTCTCTGTTTCCGGAGTTCAAATAAAGTGTTCTCATAAGAAGAGTCAAGAAAGGCATACATATTTTACAGATCTCAGTTTCCTTGACAAAAATTGGAAAGCAATAGCATGCATCAAATTTAAATCAACATAAACCAAAAAGAGAGTAAAATTCTACAATCCAAGAAATCTAAAAACAGTTTTTCCATATTTGACAAAAGCTGATCTTCTAATGAACTATTGACTTCTCTTCTCGATTTTAACCTCTCAAATTTGTGTTAATTGGACCTATGAAATTCTCAGTAAGTATCAACTTGCACTCTTCTCCCCCAGAAACAAGGATAGGTGTAGGGAAGGACATGTTCTGAGTAACAAACATGTTCACCATGACAAACTCATCATGTCTACCTTGAATTGCAGTTAATTTCTCGATCACTACAGCTACATGTCCACGACTAACAGGTCCTAAGAGAAGCATAATTTATACATTCCAAGTAGTACAAGATTAACAGCAGCTAATGAATAATTCAAGGAATGAGTTCTCACCTATAATGCTTCACAGCAGCAGTTTTATTTCCTTGTATCCATGCTTTGAGCAAATATTCGTAAAAACTGCAAAACAAATATTGCATTCAAGACCTTAAACTTACAGAAGCAGATTGACCGTATGCATTTTGGTAGGATCAATACAATGGGAGGCTGCTTTCAAAATTAACAACTAATGATGTCAAAAAGATCAGCCAAATTCACATGAAACAGGCCAAAGTACTGGACAGCTGGTACCTGTCCCCCATGGCTCCAAAAGTTATTGTTGAGTATGATGTTGTCCCTCTATTGGGATCAAGATAGATGCCAAGCAAGCCATCAGCAGGAAAGGTTTTATTTAACTGTAAGATAACATTCTCCACCTGAAACATTGATATATCTATTTCAGGTCCCTGAGAAAATAAATAACCTCCAGCATATGTGACGTAAGATAGAAGCCAATCATCTATTCCATGCAACACCAACTCATTTTAGTTACTGATGACATCGAAGCTCCATATAAGAAAAAAGGTTAAATAAGACTTCCTTCCATACGACACAGAAGTGAATTTACCATTTACCTTTTGCTGATACTTGGGGTCTCCTGTCCTTTGAGAAAGAGCAATAAATTCCAGCTGCTCGGTGGCAGAATCTGCCAAGATAGACTCGCCCTAAGAACAGGTAACAAAGTAAATTTATATAGCCAAACAAAGGGAACTGTATTGACACAAACAAAACACAACAAAGAAACCATTATGAACAAGTTGTAACTTGTTTAGACTGTCGTTGATAGAACAATAAATACATAAATAGAAGCTAAGTATTAAAGTTGTCGCGCCAAGAGTGGTTTCATGGTAGTGGTATGCCATATTCCATTATTCCCTCTGAGAAAATGCAAAAAATGGAGCAAAGATCTACTTCATGGTAACTGTTGCGGATAAAATTATTTTCTTGATCTGCATAAATATTTCAGAGCAAAATGAAGGAAAAGGATTCATGCAGATGATTCCGAATTGAGTGGGACATAAGGCTTATTTCGGTATCTACGCACATAATCCAACTGCAAACAATGCTGTCGTAAATTCTAGATACTGACCAAAACCCCTTCTGGGAACAATTCCAAACTAGATCAACTAATGTGGATGGTAGAGGTGGAAGTGGTTGTGTCTCCTGGGAATATGGCTAGAACTACAGCGGCTCATGACTGTTTGAGGTGGTCGTAAGGATTCATGCAACTGGGGAGAACGAGTGAGCAAGAGAGGGGAGGGGGGCAGGGATGAACCAGAGAGTAATGTACACTTGTCTCAGGTCTATCTGACGTGGGCTAGTTGCTCCGAGACAAGGCAATTCGAGTAGAGCAACCGAGCTCGGATCCGTAAGAGTTCCTTGGAGGCGAGGTGGCTGGCACACAAGGTAATGGTATGGAGCTACTATGATGGAGACTTAGAGAGCTTCCAAGTACCAACAACTAAATACAAGAGATAAGTCCAAATAAAGTTTCCTAAAGATATCTTATAGGAAGGCTGTGAAATAAATTCAAATTCATGCGGATGAGCTACAGTTTGTCCCGCATTCCCTCCAAACTAGTATATGAGCATGATGTTCTCTCCACTCATTGCCAATTAATGTTGAGCCTGTGCTTCAACAAGAGATCAGAGCTAGGCATTCAGACACGTTTGAACAAGGCCCCTTTGTTTGTGCCTTGGCGCACATTGTTTCGCGGTGGTCCACTATAGTGGACCATTTCTTTACCTATACACAAAGTGCTATAATCTGTCCCCCATCGTATAATTATCTCCTCCAAAACAAGTGTATGAGTCTTATAGGCCTCTCCTCTTATTCCTAATGGTTTTGAGTTTGATGTTTTAACAAGCTGAAACAAATTTCTCTATAGATAACGCAAGAGGAGAGAAATCAAGTAACGTGGAGCTCCAAAGCCAACTTAATGCTACCATTTAAAAATGAACAAAGATCACAGCTTACCCCAGTCCATGAAGGATTATGTGCATTTCCGTGTGCCAGGTTAATAATGTTTCTGGGAATGCCAGAAGGTGTATCCCATGCAGGGAGCAGTCTATCAGCAATATCTTTAGCTTTTTCAAGGAAAACTTTGTCCCCTGAGAGATCATATGCACTAAGAAGTCCACCCACAACTCTGGAGTACAAGAAGAAGAAAATTAATGGATCAGGAAGATAACTAAACACCACTCAGGCTATGTCACTAAGGAACAGTAGCACAATACATTTCTTCTGACGAAACAAAAAAAGTTAAACCTTATAAAGTAACCTTATGGTTGTCTCAAAGACACTGGCATCATAGTTCTTGTTGAAATCCAATGAGCTCGCCACCCAACTGCAATGATTTTGTTATTACTACCAAAGAGGATACCAAGCAATAAAACAAACAGAAGTAAAAGAAACAAGAACTGCATTCATACGATTGATTGCTCTATTTGTATGTCTACATACATATAGAAGAGGAGATCAGCAACAGAGAGTAGAAGAAGATAAGAGTACCAGGATCATAAACAAGTGAACTAGGATTGTAAAAAAAAGAGAAGTCATGCAACGAAGAACGAATTGGGGCAGACAAAGAGGAGAGATAGTAAAAACACCAAGAGAGTAATTTGAACCACTGAAAAAGAGAGCATGTATGAGTAATGAGCATGTTTGATGAGATACGCACTAGGAGTTAAATTCAAATAGCTTCTCCCATTTGATCCATTTAACTGAATTCTACAGCTATAGCTGTTCCCACCACGTGGAGGTAATTAAAGCATAGACAAGCATAGACTAAAGACTTTAGTTGAGTAATCAATCAATAGTTTCATGTATCAGCTTATTCCCAAGAGAAATAACTATTTGGAGAAATAAATGCAAAAGGGCTTAAGTCCTCAGCACCAGCCACAATCATGGAACCAGAGTTCAAGAGGAAGAAGTCCCACAAAAAAGAACAGGTTGGTCTAGTCCTATGAGTAAAGTGGATATCAAGGTTTTCGATGGCAGAAAATCTGAGTCAAAACAGATAAAAACATGACAAAGCAGAGTCATGGGAACAAGCAAAGGTACGAAATAATGTCCAAGCTGCCATGGATTAACATGTAGAGCTTGGTAACCTGAACACCCATCAAATTCGCAAAGAAAGTTGGCACTAATTTTTAGCATGGTCATTGGCTGAGGACCTGCTTAAATGAGACCTTGATGCCTTCTAGAAACCGGATGATGGTCAGGATACAGAAATTTAAGGATATATGAACCTGCTGTTGGAACATATAGAAGTTCATTTACTAAAAACTTCAACTGAAGATTACCCAATTCCAAATGATGTAGAAATAAGGCTCTTACTATGAAAAACCAAATCTAAGGCCCTCCCCGACTGCATTTCCTATCAATCATAGAACAAAAGATAGTCTCTAGATCTATTAGTCCAAGTAAAAGGAAATCAAGTGGGGTAAAACTGTCAAACAAGTGCGCGCGCGCGCGCGCGCAAGAGAGAGAGAGAGAGAGAGAGAGAGAGAGAGAGAGAGAGAGAGAGAGAGAGAGGTGGTTAGCTGTCATCTAAATTGCACAAGTCCCCGACTTTAAGTCCTATGCAAAACGGAATCTTCCAAAACAATGTACTAATTGAAAGGTGGTTCCATCGAAGATCAAGAATGATGTAATAACATCCAAATAGAAAAAAACATTAATCTACAACATCACAGATGGAAAAAGGAGTGAAACTCACTCTCTAGCTCTCTGGAACTGCTCATCGAGACCCATTATATATAATGTATCCAGTGAGTCTATCAGAGTTGCTCCAAGACCGCCAAAGCTATCAACACCATTCTTCGTCTGAGGCTGCCAGCAAAGAAATGCAAAATTTGGCATACATTGTGTATGAGTATTACAACCAAACCTCAAAAATCCGAAAAATACAGGATAAAACGCTACCAATCTAGAACTTCAGGGCAAAAAGAAAGCCACCAATCTGGGACTCAAATTTTGATTTTCTTTTATCAGAGGATTACTTGTCCACCTTTCTTTTCCTTGTACCCCTCTTTTCTGTTAATGACATTTTTTCCCCTGTAAAGGATAAATGAAACAACTATTTCAAGAACATGGCCTTCTCTTCACTGCTCCATGGGAAGCTTTGACGACCAGGAATATGAGTTACCAATAACTTATCTAAACTAATCATCGTCAGCTATCACCAGGCTCTACTTCTCCATAGCAACAAAGAAAAACCCATAAACCACCTTTAAGTTATTTTGAAGGTCAGTGAATTTTTTGGAGGACTCGCTGTCTCTACATCCACAAGTTGTTTGGTTTCTGTCCCTCCCCACAACTCCACATCAAGCACATAGGGCACAACCTTCACGCCATGAACTATCTCTTGCAATAGAACCCATGGATACTCTTGTAAAATCAACCCCTCAAGCTGATATCACCTAATGGACACCAAAAATAAGGGAACAACAAGCTCCTTAAGTCTCTAACAACATCACAATGCCAAAGGAAATGACTCGCTGACTCGTTCACCCTCCTAACAAGTAACACCAATCAGAAAGCAACCAGCCTCTCCTATCCAACTTATCGATAGTATGGATGGATCTGCTCACCCATGGCATTTAGTTCTGCTCATAATGTATCAGCAGATTAAAAAATAAGTCCTAAAAGCTTAATTTAAGTGCAAGGAAAGGGGGCAAAAATGCAAATACGAAAAATAGAATCATGAAGTAGAAGTGGCAGGCATTTAAGCCAAAATTATTAAAAAGCTCAAAGAACGTATGAATACGGATAGAGTTTCATACAATATTTTAATTCCAATTTCCTCTCTTGAGACTATCCACTTTAGTTTCCTCAACTTTAAGCCTATATCCTAGATGTGACTCATATGCTCCCAACCAACACAAGTAAGCGTGCTAAACATATCTTAGTGTCTCAAGCAATAGAAAAACAAGTAAAGAACACACGTGGACATGTGCCAAATTGCTGAACAAAGTAGGGAACCAACGAAAATATTAGTCAACGCTAAAACGCACCTGAAGCTCATCATTGCCCCATGCATATTTTTCATATGAACTCCATGCATGGATCATAGCGTCTTTTACTTTCTCTCTTCGCTGAATATTGATAGGGTCATCTATAATATCTTTTTTTCCCATCTTTCCACCAGAAACTCCTGTGTTAATGTTTAGCTCTTCTAGCTGCAAGTACCAATCAAATATTTGGTTCAAAAGAGTTCAACCATTTGCAAACTGAAACAACATAGGGAAGATACTGACATATGTTGCATATGAAAAGATAGCTCAAGTTAGTTGTCATTTGGAAGAGTTGAGACAAAGTTGGAGAAGAGTCAAAATGAAGATACTAAAAGAAATTTGTTGCTGTCAACGGACTTTCTTAAGTTAACTTGCTTTCAACAATCAGTTGGCAAAAAGTGCTTGCCCTGAGGGGATGGACCAAATGATGTATATAAACCTCAAACTCTTCGACATGGGTTTATAAAACCGGCAGAGTCAAAATGAACGAATCAGTTGAAAGCGGATTTTTGATCCAATGATTTAAAGACTCGCCACTATCACTACGAACAAGCTGAGTCATCGTGACTCGGTCTGAACTGGAATAAAAGAGGATTTTATCCCCAATCGGTCTGGTTCGAATTGATTTTGGGACTTTAAGACATAACTATTACAACGGTTAACACACTGTTAGCAAGAGTGAGCAGCAGCTTAAATAAAGTTGGTGAGGTTCTTGCACAAAGAGGGTACACTATTACAAACTACCCATAAAAGTATAGAGCAAGCTCTGACAAATATCTACTTCGTCCTCTTTATTTACTGTCTTTTAGTTTCAGCAGATTTTCCGATTGCATTGTTCATGTCTTCCAGAGAAAGAGGATAAAATTTGCATGGAAGATCAAATTGAAGTATAATACAGTGAGAATGATGCTGTAAAACTAGAGAAAAACGAAAAGATTGCTTACAACACCATGCAAATTAAAACATAAGGGCATATCGATAGGTAACCAGGAAAGGAGACAGCCGAATTTCCAAGGTGAAATTTAGTACACAAAGCTAAAATACAGGCCAGGAATAAGAATTTTCATCCCTTACCATATTTTGCAACCGGATTAATTCTTCATTCAACTTAGAAACCTCCTCCTGTAAAACCAAATGAGGTTTGTTAAACATGGGAAATTAGACATGATTCTCCCCACCCTAGAAATGTAATCACAAAAGGTACTTCTATCGCACTGTTTCTCGGAACATTTACAAGATGAGAGTCTTCTTTTTCTATATCTTGCAACAACAGAAGTACAAATACATTCCAAAAGACACTACTCCCGGGAAGGAACTTCATCACTCACTTACCCAAAGAAAAACCTTCATCACTCACACTAGCATAGTTATCAAAATCGCAACATAGATACAAATCCATGACTGAATCCATCATCAGTTCCATATACTAATTGAATATTCTTAACCTGTATACAATTCAAATAGTAGTCTACCTCGTCATAGGGCGTCTTGAAATCATATCTAATTTTTTTAAAGGCACGAAATTTTAAGAAGCAAAATTCTAACTAAAAAGGTGCCTTTACTTCACTGGGTGGATTGAATAAAATCATGCGCGAATTCCATACTGAAACAACTGAGTCATAAATTGTGGGAGAAACATCAACGGATCTAATTAGTACAAAACTAAACAAAAACCAAAATAAAGAAATACCTCGTGCTCAGCGACAAGAGTATGTCGATCCCAAAAGAAGAGCGAGGCGCTGACGAAGAGGATGAATAGCAGTGCGAGACGTTTCGGTCGCTTCAAATAATAGGCAGGATTTATATATCTCCATCGGTTCGACGCCGATCTTATCCTGGCCATCTCACGTAAGGAGAAATGCAGTACTAAAAAATGACAGAACAAAACCCTAGACTGCGATCATGAAGTCAGGAAAAAGTAGTCGGAAATACGATTAGTATTGGTCCGTGGATCGGGTCAATTTTCAATCGGAGGAGGGAGGGAGATCTCTGTCGGGTTCGTTGATGAAGTTTTTATGGCTCCTCCGAGAGAGAGAAAACGGAAGAAGACCGAGGACTCCCTCCGAAGCGAAGACTCGAGACTCGACTAATAACCAAGTCCAGCAGAGGCCGGACGGATGGATGGATGGACAGGCTTACCAAATCAAACTGAACGATCTAAATACAGTACAGATTTTTATAGAGAGAGAGGAATACTACACCTACGTAGGAGCGAGTACGAGATATTTACTACTATTGTTGAAAGTTCAAACATTCACTAGAATATTAGTACTAGTATTTAGTAGTAATTACTAACTAATGACGTAGGATATATTCTCCATTTCTTTAGAAAAGTACTACTCCCTCCGTCCCAAATTGATTGTCCGGTCCGCAAAACGGAGTGTTAAAAATAATACAATTTTTGCAAGAAAAAATTAAAAGTTTTTCAACAACTTACTAGATATCAATAAAAATTTTAATTTGTGAAAAAAGTTTGAATTTTTTCTTGAAAAAATTGCATTATTTTTAACACTCCGTTTTGCGGACGGGACAATCAATTTGGGACGGAGGGAGTATTTTTTTTTGTCTTTCTGAGTATTATAGTACTCCCTCCTCCCATAAACTGAGTACTTTGTTCCCTCTAAAATCACGTACAATTTTCAAACTTAGATAATGTATTTACTTAAAATAATTTTTTTATTTTTTTATTTTTTTATACTGTTCGAAAGGTCTCATCAAAATCTATCAAATAATATTTATATTGGACAAAATATTATTTCGATAAGTACTTTATTTTTAAGCTTGTAAATTACACACACGTAATTTCGTAGAAGACTAACTTTACCGTATGGAAGGTGTATGTCATTGGATCTGAGCCAGCTACCGTGCAATTTAAATTTCTGAACGATCAATGGAATCAGTGGTTCTGTAGTGCACTTCTACTAAAAATATCCTACGGGTAAGATCTAGATCATTGGTTTGTGCTCCTCATAAAAAAAGATCTGGACCATTGGTTGTAAAAATGGATGGACCATTAATTGTAAAAATGGATGGACCAGAGCACACGCTACACCACGTAGAGAGAGGGCCACACGCTACACCACGTAGAGAGAGGGCGCACTACAGGGTCCGGATCCCTACGCAATCCTTCAAAATCTGCTTTTCTTTACGATTTTCCGTGAAAACACAGGGTATCCCTTCTTCCGTTGTCGTGAAGATATGCAGATTAAAAAATTCCACAAGTATATTGCCATAAACCAGTGGTGCAACGCAAGGGGCGAGAAATGAAATGAGAATTCTAACTTTTGGTAATGACAGTGAAAGTAGTTCATTGGTTCATTTATGTCAAATTTCAGCAGAAAAACTGGCAATTATATGACATGCCAAGGGAAGGAGAAAGATCAAAAAAAGAAAAGAAAAAGGAGAGGCAAGGAAGGATGCATTATTTCAATGAACAAGCAGAAACTTAAAAGGTATGCCTATTGCACCAGCAGTTGCTCACACAAAATATTTTTCTAGCATCTATCTTATCCACAGATGATATAAAACCACCATGCTAGTTTTACATATTGTTAAATTCTCCACAAATTAAGCAACAAAATAAAATACAAAAGATGGACTGCGCTAACATACAATCTCTCCAAGGCAAGTAGTTACCACACCCGAATTATTTCAGTTTCAGGGATCTCATATCAGGAGAATTTCCTTGACATTGCGAAGCAAGCAATCATCATACATAACGTATCTAGAAAGGGGACGAATGAGCAACACCGAGCTGTCTTCAGCCTTTCAGATCCTCCCTATGCAGCCTTTTCAGATTATCATGATGAATCACTACTATTTCCAGCAATCTTAACAACCATTTGATCTGGTTCAATATTTCCATTCTGCAGAACCCAGAAGAAGCCAGAGGATTTTTAAACAACTAAAAAAGGGGACAAAGAAACAATAAACAACTAATAGAGATTATACATAGGCTTCCAACCTCATTCTGGCTCAATGAAGGATTCTGTCCAGACTGGGGTGCTGCCTTAGAGAGGTCCCTCAGAGTTCCCTGAATTCGCCAAAATCAGTTAAGAGGAATAAGCTCGAAAATTGGACCTAACTACGTGGCAACAAAGTAAAATTTCCAGCCTAAAAGAAACATGATTTTGTTCCCATAACCAATAAGCATTATGATGTTTTCAACAAGAATCTACAATACACTTTAAGAAATTACCAATGCAAACAATCAATGAGGTCACATGAGTAATGGACAACAATAGGGATGGAACCAACATAGGAGGCACCAACAAGTACCCATATTCACCTTATTTGCCCACATAAGTCCACATGCATTGCAAAGGGTCCTTGGTCCCTCAGGCCCACGACGCATCATTGGTGTACTCTTCTCGCTGACGCCACAATGCCGACAGCTGCCACAAAAATATCAAGAAAACATCACTGTCAAATTTCTGGACAAACAAAAACCAAATAAAAGCAACTGTGAGGTGACAAATCTTGACGCTACAAGATTAACTGCCCTTCTAGCACATCAGTAACAAAACAGATGAAGGTAACATTCGTAAGGAGGTAGCCATAAAGCTAAAGTACTACAGAGCATCTAATTATCTTTCCCAAGTAGGAATTGATTGATGGTTGGCCAGAATAGCTGTAACCTTTATGCATCAAGGACAAGGAAATGCAACATAAACACTTAACAAACTCCCAATTGTTGAAAAACGGTCTTCCAGTTTTTGTCAAAGTCATAGATCAAGATAAGATTCAACTGTACCTGTTCAGATGCTGCAGTGTGCAAAGCATGAACAGGTAAACTTAGCAGGGGCTTGTTTCAATGAGGAAGAGGGAACACGGAAGGTTATGCTGGAGATGTAAGCACAAAGAGACTATATGCCCTTTCATACACGTGTGATTGATGAACCTAGACGCATGAAGCAATGAATACATGATGCAACTCCAAACACATCAAACAATTAACTCAAATTGCGTGGATAATAGGACTCCAGAAATGAAACATAAAAACAAGCCACTTATTTAAATAGAAAGAACCTATAACATCGCTGCCATGCCAAAGACAGCAGCAAAGGCAAAGGAGCAATTATACCTTTTAAGGACAGACATTAAACCTAGCCCAATTACATTTTTCAAGTGAAAACCAAATCAATATACATAGTCTGTAACAGTGTAACCCCAAAGCTTTTTCGTTTTCCTGTTTTTTTTTTTAATTAGTTCTAAAGTTTCCTTCTGATTGAGAGAGAGAGAGAGAGAGAGAGAGAGAGAGAAGTAAACAAGGGGTCCGGGGCAATCAGTTATTGTGCACAAAAATGAGAAAAATGAAAAGACGGAAACTCAAACAAACTTTAAATTGGAAAGTGTTTTAATAGACCAGAAAAATTGTCAACTTACACAATATCTTGCTGCTGGGATCCACTACCGTCTGACGCCCAGGTTTGGTTTGAGTCCCAACTTGTAACTGCTGATGCAGACTCATCATGATTGGGTTTTGAAGATGTAAATTGACCTTTATTCCTCTGCATCCTACATGAGTACCACCAGAAGTGATCAAGAATAAAGCAAAAACAGATCCATGCTTTACAAAGACAAACCTTGTAAGTCCTATCTAGGTCTGGCCAAATATAAATCAGTACAAAATCGTATCAATTCAAAGCCAAAGCAAACAATGAAATGGAAAGAACGATCTTTGATAATGGCTCGACAAAGGCGGTCACAAAGCTAGCAGCAATTCAAAGCCCAAAGAAACAGTGAAACAGAGAAAGTGATTTTTGCTAACAACCAAAGTTGCTAAAGCCATCCACAGCAGCCAAATCTCAGCTTGAAATGGACCCATGCAGCTCATTAATGTTCAGCTAGATCAATAATACCTGAAGTTTTAATGGAAATTCAGAGAAGAAAAGTCGCCATACCTTAGGGCAACCTCCTTACGGACTGTATAACGAATTTTCTTGTCAAAGTTCCTTTCTTTTCGCTTTTCACGGAATCTCATCAATGAAGCCAACCTCTGAGGGACGCTAGAAATTTGTGGAGTACTGGACATTCCCTGATTGAACGAGTCATTTATTAGGGGCTATGAAAGATGAATTTATGATGACATACGAAGCTTACTCAAAAAGGTCACACATACCCTAGTATTTTGATGACCGCTCAATGGAATAGCAGGTATATTTGGAGGTACTTCACGGCCTCCCAATAATAGAAGTACAGCTTGAACCTGAAGGATCGTCCAAAACAAATTCAACACGCACTTAATGTGACACCAAGAATATGAGAACGAAAGAGGGAAAACGCAGGAAAACATGATAAAGGCAAGCCTGGCAGAATTAATGACAGAAACATGTCAATAACCAATCTTCCAAAAAGACAAGCATATGTAAAAGAGCAACCTTTATGTTGCTCCATTGCATGTAAATTGCATCCATAATATCAGTCACATAAGAGTACCAAAATGAAAGCAAAGACACAAGCGTGCTTGAACAAGACAATTCATCCAGAGTTTCTATGCAAAAGCACGAATAAATAGAACTCTATGCAAAAATAAAGCTCACGGTCTACAATCGTTAGACACTTCTATGCACTTCGCATTAAATTGCCTTTTAACTTTTTTACACCAATACACTTTCTGCCAATTTCAAGTTTTTTGGAGGTCAATAAGTAGGACTGCATTTCTGATTAAAGATGTTATGCTCAAGTACTTGTTCCTCATATCCCTAATCACATCGAGTTTCATATCCCACACTAGCTTAAGGTATGGTGAGGGACACTTCAAGTGCAAAACTGGTACTTAACCATCAAGTCCAACTTCATTCTGCATTTAAATGCTAATTTAAGAAGATAGACAAAAATCATGAATCGGAGCGCTAGTAGAAGAAATCACCTTTTCAGGCGAGACGGAGTCAAACACATAAACCTGGCCCTGGAAGGAGAGAGTAAGCTGGTTGTTACTATCACTGCCGCCATGAGCCACCATCGCATTATGATTATCAGTGAGATTCCCATGATCAGGATGAATTTCTCCTTCCATATCTTCACTTCCCCCACCATTATCATCATGCTCCATCCCATTCCCATTGCTCAAGTGGTGCAACACATGATGATCGTGTTCTTGTATGTAATGTCCAGGGTGGTGGATAGCCTGATGCTCGTCCGTCATGCGCATACGGGCCTGGCTCTCGTCTATGCCATCCATCTTGCCCCAAAAGATCTACCAAATTTTGTACGGCAAAAAAAAAAAAAAAAACTGCCTTCTGTACAATCCCAGTTCTTGAATCTTATGGAATCCACCTTTTATATACTTTATCAACTCATAATAACCTTGTACAACGCCTCAGAAAATAACCGTAATTCTGATCTCTGTCACTGATCCACATCCACAACACAATACAAGTAAACATACGGTTTTTAGAGTTTGAATCATATAAGTATGACTGCCGAACGCAAGAGGAAAAAAACAAAAAAAAATGAAATCAAGACTATCTACATAGTTTTATGCTAGGTGTTTTAAGGAAGATTCAACATTTTAGTGGTCAAATGTTTTCCACAGTTTCCGTAAAATTGTAACAATAGGGACCAAAACATAAGCGTATAGTGCGTTAATTATTACCATCCAAATTCAGGAGAAGTCTTGCCATAAATAATCAGACAAAAGAACCTTCCTCTTGGAGCTGAATAAGTGATTCCTCCAATTCCGTTATGATGATCCGCAAAGCTAATTGAGACGATCGACGGTCAGATTTCGCCGGAAGAGAGAGAGAGAGAGAGAGAGAGTGTGTGTGTGTGTGTGTGTACGGTGAGCAAGGAAATGGGACACTTGTGCAATCCTAGGGTTTCCTTTTAACGTACTCCGTGATCTCTGAAGAAAAGCAAAGTTCTTTTTCTCGTTTTGGTTTTGTTTTTCTTTTTCAACTACACGCCTGAAGAATGCGTAAAAAATGTGAACAAATACTACTACTGGATACTAGTACCATAAAGTTTTCTTTAAAAAGTAAAAATTTTGCCTTAAATTTCTCTCTCCTCTTAACAACTACTCCTGCCACTTCAAGAATGAATGAAATTACGTAGTAGGACTTGCTAATATTATCAATCAAGTAAATAATATAATACGTGTTACGTCAATTTTTAGTGTCTTTTAACAATATTAAATGGAGTTTCTGAGGCGGTATCGATAGCAAGACTAGAACTCTCCTTTAGAGTTTTCGATATAGCCTAAATACAACGATAGCAGCTTATAATCTTATAATTTTTTTCTTTTTTTCGTAGGAAATTTTTTTTGACAAGTAATGTTATATGCTGATTGATGAGTGGACGAGGGCTTTTTGACCCCCAACGTTTAGCAATTTTCCGTTGACATGAACTACTAACATGTAGTACCATTGTTGATATACACACCTAACGCCATGACCTTACTACCTTAATTAATCCGTACAAAGACATTGGCTCCTTTAGAAAATTAAGACGCCCCATCCCATCCCCTGGGAGCATTTTGTCATGTCATGTGTACTCTATCTAAACTGTATAAAAGAATAGCTTCATTTATTTTAGGGGGAGAAAAAGATACCTTTTATTTATAGGTTAGCAACACATTACATATGACTGCAAACACATTACATATGACTGCAAACAAACTGAGCTACTCATAAACAACTCGAGGCTCAACTTGTTATGGACTTGGGCTCTACTTAGTTGGTAATCAAACCGAGCTCGAGCTCGAGTTTTAGGCTCATATAGATCAACGCTCTAAAGCTTGGCTCGTTTGCAAACAAGCCACGCTTGAGCTCGAGTTTTAGGCTCGTTTAGTAAAAGAGCCGAGCTCGAACACTAGGAAGCAAGGCTGAGCTCGTTTGCACTAGCAACACAACCACACATGGAGGTGTTTCCTTTCTGCTGAACCTCCCAAAGCACTATAAAGAAAGATAATCAGACAACATATTTGGTTTTCCTCGACACAGAATACAGATCGAGAAGTTTGCTTCATTCACCAAGTGAGCAAAACTAATGATAAATTAATTGTCTGGAATAGCCAGCCTGTTTAATTGTTCTTTCTCTAGGCAAAATCACAAACTGTTTTCATTTTAGAAGGGTCAGAACTCAATTGGAAGAAATAGATACTATAATGGCACCTAAAATGATGTACAAATTGTTATCTAAAATATCCCCCTTTCCTGCTACTGCAGGAAAAGGATAAAAGTTGGTTGAAGCGCTCTCTGTACTTTTGATACTGATCAAGCCATGTTTCAAAATGGCAACTCTGCTAGTATAAAGGCATGGATAAGGCTCTGAGCAGCATGTAGTTGATCCAGCATTCCTGATACTACCGCCACCCCTTCAGTAGCTCCAGGTCTTGGATCGTGGACAAATACCTCTGCACCCGAGATCTGGTTTGCAGAAGTAACCATATAAAGTTTCAATCATCAACTGTTCACTTAAAAATGTTCATAGAAGAATAATGCCCGGATTTGAGCATACCTGCCTAATCTGATTCAGGTTACCGTTATTCTCCCCATAAACATGCCCCAGCAATGTCTGAGGAATTACAACCTCAACAGTCGTGCTAGCAGAATTTGGGGCTAGACTTCGACTGCACAAAGTAATTTCTGAGCATCAAATAAGGACCATAAGTTGATTTCACAGAAGAAAAAATCTGACTTATTACAATCAAGAGAATTAGCTTCTAATCAACTTAGAATCGAAAGATTTTCTGCTACAATTTTTCGAGTCTCCTCACCAGTTGATAATCCCCAATGACTCCACAATACTGCCCAATAAAACGAAAGCAAGAACAGACATGCTAAAGACATCACTTAGTTGCTTCTTAAGGAGGCCATGGCACCAAAAACCAGGTACTAGCATTTAAACTTGTGTGGTAGAAAAAGCTACTTATGCTAGCTTAACTCCAATGCATATGATAAATTTCATTGCCCGCAGTCTATTGACTTGAAAATATTTGGTCACTTTGAGTTTGAAACCACCCAATGGACTATAAAATGGAGAGTAACATCACCTTCCTATAGGAACGCTGCTAAATGCAAAGCCTCCCCCAATTTCAGCAACTTCCCTTGGATTGCCACGGGAACCTGCCTGGAAAGCAAGAAGAAAAAGGGACTATCTCAGGAAGATGATGATCAAAAGACCCTCATAATTGCAGGCATAATGCCACTACCTGATATGTCCACTCTCTCGGGGAGGGTTGCCAATCAAATGAAGGACCATGTCCTGGTCTCTCACTGCTGTACGGATATGGCATACGGTCAAAATAGGTTGGACCAACATGATCTGTATCATGTGAAAAAGGACGGGGATCCTGGGGTTGGGGTGGAAAAGGAACACGGTCAACACCACGAGGGAGTATGGCGGGCGAAGGGTAATGACCTGGGGAACCAGGATCATGCCTTGACCTAAACATAGGTGGCGGCATTTCTGAATAAGGGGGCAAATACTGTGAGCCACTAACACCTGGATGATGTGGTTTGACTGCAAAGATGGTTTGCCGAAGCCTGCTTGTAATCCGAAATAAAGCATCCTGTACAGACTGCAAGCTGCCAATGACCTGCCAAAAGGCACCAATCACTAAGCATCTCTCCAATTATTTTTTGGCATACAAGCGTGGACTTCTAACTTCAAATAAACAAAGGGAAATCAATCAAAAAGACTATTTAATTCCAAAAAACCATCTTAGTGTCCTAGATTTCCATTAAACAAACTAGGAAACATGCTGAAAACAACTAGTTTTTAAGGTAGCTAATGATGAGGACCATCCACAACCAGAACCTAACCGGCACCACAACGATCATTACCAAAAAACCAACCAAACTGACAAAATACAAGGAGAATAACAAGACAATTCAGCATCTATACTTAGCAGAAGGAGATAAGTCAGGCAATTCACAATTACTCTTGACAAAAACTTTATTGAAAAGCAAAAGCATAAGCAACTCTAGTGCAAATATGCAAAACAAGATAACACCTTAGGCCTTACCCCCAAAATACAAAATGCATGGAATAAAACAACAATACAACTGTAAGAACACACAAAGTTCACCAAATGGTAATGTTAGCAGCATTCATACACATTCCTACACCAATCAACTATCCAAAACCTTTTGATGCAATTTTCACAAATAATTTGAGGGTTTTATATAGTTCTGCTAGCCCATCATACGGAAGTGCCCATAGCACATTAATTAGGTAAAAGAAGAACGATAGGTAGAAAAAATGCATTAGCATGAGGTCTTAATACAAGCCTAAAATCTGCCGATCAGAAAAATATACAAGCCTAAATTCTATGACTTGCCTGGACGACTTCATCATTCTGAGAACCAAATCTCAGAACTTGTTCCTCTTGAAAGACACGTATGCTAGCACCAGTTACTCTTCTTAATTCATTAATAATGCTACCCCCTTTACCCAACAGACAACCGATCTGCTGTGAATGAACAAGAAGCCTAGCAACAACTGCAGCACCACGCTCAAATCCTATCTCCGCAATTCTACAATGCACGCGAATAACAGCATCCTGTGCTGAAGAATGTCTTTGCTCTGAGTGCTGTTACAGGAGAAAGTAAGTAAATCCATCAGAAATTTCAACAAAGAAAGAACCAAACAAAGAAAGAACGATAAGAACATTTTACTAAAAGGAAACTAAGTCATTCCACTAATATCCAACAGTCTAACGAGTTTGAAGGAGCTTAATTAGTCATATAGATCATTAGCGCACATGCCTCTCTTGCAGATATTACAACAACAGTCTCATCTGAATCAGGAGCTGAATCAGCAATCTTGATAGATGCGCCAGTTTCACTCTGCAAGACCCGCATTATGGAGCCACCTTTCCCTATCAAACTCCTGATTTTGTCAACTTGACACAACAACCTAAACACAACCTCTTCCTCAGTTACCACCAATCTGTGGTTGGGTCCAATATTCTCAGTACCTGTAAGAGAAGAATAATCCCTGAAAAGATAACCCAAATATCAAGACTCGAAAGCATAAACCTGCTACGGAAATCGGTCGACCTGGGCCATCATACCAGTTACATGTTGTGCCAGGCCTGATGATCTGGTAGCAGTAGAGTTGACAGCATTTGCCCCTGAGTTAACCTGAAGACAGCTTGAAACAGACAACAGCGCTTTCCTCACAGCCAAAAAAATCCCTGTTATCTGCATATGAAGAACCACATTACCATATTAGAAGAGAGATAAAAGCACAGTATTATACAACAAAAAATGAAAAACTGAAAACAGCACAGATACAAACAAAGTTTAAATTACAACTACCTTGGAAACCAAAACCGAAAAAAAAAAACACAAAACAAAACAAAAAAACAAAAAAAAACTGCAACGAAATCTAAGAAATCAAAAGAACATGCTTTAGTCAGATGTGAGCACCAACGAAACATGCACAGGCTATTTCAGGAATTTGAGCAAGTAACGTAGTAAAACAGCAATATGAAAACATACTGAGTGGCTACAGAAGTGAATCTAAAAGCATCTTACAAATGCCAAAAACGAGAAGCTAAAATTAATTCAGTAAAACCAACAAACATAAGTTTGAGTAAAATTTGCCCACCAGAACACCATGCATTCTCCCATGTTAACTAGCATTGCAGATGGCAGAAAATTTTAAAGTTATCAAAAGTTACATCCTATATTTATTCAACCATTTTTAACTAGAAACCATCATGTCAAGTCCACCAGAAGGGTTAGACACTAAATGGTTTTCAACTTTGCCTTTCCCCAAACCGAGCTTTGTGTCCCCATCAATTGGGGTCCCACTTCGCCTTTCCTGTTTGCACATAAATCCTCAAATCCATTTCCAACAGCCACTAGCATCATTGGTCGACACAGGATTCAAATCTTTCCGCCATTTAGTGCTTGGATGGCTGCCCAGTGGCAGAAGAGGAAGGGCAGACTACACACATTGGACGGAGTACCTATTTCTCCACACCACAAACCTTGTTGTGTCTACAATTAGAGTATTAGACTATACATGCAATATTTTGAGACTACAAATGAGATACGGAGGAAATCAAAGGTGTCATACAATGGAACATGGTAACAACTACATTATTAGGGATGCGATCATGTCGTCAAGTTTGGAGATGGCAACAGGGTAGGTTTAGAACAGGATACCCCATTACTGACCTTGCTCCACCAAGGAGGACATGTCAGCAACTCAAAAGCCAGTCACTTACAACTTTGACCCCAAGACCCAATGGCCTCTCCCCATTCCTGCCACAGCCTTAGAAAGTTGAAAAATAGACATGAAAGATCAAGAGAAGTATTCTCTACTTCCCCCTTTCTGACCTTTCAAATTGACAAAATTACCAACTTTGGCAACTACGACAGAAGATTTTCACACTCCAAAAGAAAAACCGTGAAGAGATTCAAGAAATTACTTCATAGATATGTATTTGTCAGTAAAAAGTATCCCAATCATGGTTTGAGATAAATTCACATACCTGGACTTGGGGAAGATGGTGTTAGGTTGTCTGTCTAACTGGAAGTCAGTGTATCCTCATGTGGCAACAAATAGAAGACCAGATAAGAGATGATGACTGATGAGCGCAAGGGACACAAAATGTTTCGAAAACCTATGCCTTACATGCATATCTAAAATATACAAGGTACTTTATCTACTCCCTCCGTCCTAATTTACTTGTCCCAGTTCTATTCTAAATGGATAAAAAAACTAGTTATATCTTTAAATTGGTAATGAATTTTATATCCAATATGGATCTTGTTTGATAGATCTCGATTTGTTCTATAATATAATGTTTTCGAAATCTCATAAAACATTATAAATTACAAGATATAATCAATTGAAAATTGGCAAGAACTCCCAAAAAGGACAATTAAATTAGGACGGAGGGAGTAATAGATACGGGTGGTTATTGTGGACATGATCAGAGCTATGGATAGGAAAGTTAAACCCCCAGCCCTCTTCTTTTTGGGGCCAGAAAGAATTATTTGCCAGTGAAATAGTTGGGGTAGGCGGGTTTTTAGGGAAAGATTTAACTCAAAGTGAGTTTAGGGCCGACTGGGGTTTAGGCAGTTCCAAATTGATATGCATGTCAAATACCAAATTACTCCCAATGGTTTTTGTCATGACAATTATACCTTGATGACAACTCGTTCCATCACCTCATTCTCATTTCACGAATCTCCACCAATTTGCCATGGTCGATGCAGCACATTGATGATGTTCACAACATCAACCATTTTTACAACAGTATTCTGATTGTCCAAAAAAAAAAAAAAACCCATCTTATCAACGTAACGGTCGTAACCTACGACTACATTCTCCACATTCAATTTATTCTCAGGCTATTTTACCCTCAAATCATTTTTGCCACTCCTAAGAAAGAAACGCCCCGCCCAAACATGACCACGCCACAGAAGCAATCATAATGAGTACACCATAAGCGGCATCTTGCGTTACCACCTTAAATGCAAACCAAACTTGAAGTTTTCATGGGAACTTCAAAATCCCAAAATTTTCATATTTTTGGGAAGAACTATACCTAGTTCCTTTCAATTTTAGTTTTTGTTTGCGTGAAAAATCTACAATCTACCAAACTTGTAAACAATACAAAACATTCTATTGTTTTGTTCTATAAAAGTTCCAATGTGATCCAAGTAGAGGATAAGACAATAGCTACACATTCTTTACCTAAATAGTGCTAAAAGCCTAAACCATACATATGCTAATAGGAAACATAATTATATTTCTTCCAGTGCTAATAGATGGGCTAAAATATAGTAGACAATGCTTGTCTTCCCTTAGTAGTTAGTTCCGTACTTCCGTCCATCTCCAAGATAACCCACAGATAATTGCTTTACACTTTCAAGAGGTAAACAATCACTCTGAGGATTTAGCATATTTTGGTTTGTATCACTGGTTTGCATTATAAGGAAACTCAAATTAGGAAAAGCGAAAAAAGAAACAAATTAATTTCAAAGATTCAAGCTCCAAAATTTCATTAGACCCGATCATTTCGCTTGAAAATCAATTTTATGTCCGAAATATTCTACCTACAAGCCTTGGTCATCAAAGAGAATCACTTCAAACTTTTCAAAGATGGCACCAAAAGAATACCTTCATGAGTTAGACGTGTGTGGTAACATTGCCTCTTGAATTTGATTTTATAGCCTAACAAACAAAAAATAACTTGATTTAGTAGAAAGAGAGATCAAACTCTCAATTTCTCGACAGCGAGTGGAAGAAAAAAAGTAAAATGTATAGGTCAGCCAATGATCTAAAGTCATTAAATGGATTGGGGAAGCCTGAATTGAAAAGGGTTGCCCTCATATATCGGCTTGGAAGTAATTGCATGAGCAACCTCGAAATTGTTAGTTCCATGATTTTTCTTTATTTGTCAGAGTAGAATTGTGTGCTTCACTTCCAATTCACTTTGCCAACCCAATTGGCAAAGCGAGGCGGTGAGCTGTTGACTGGCTGCTTAGTGGTAGTGGTTGGGATTTGCGGCAGGGAGGAGAGGCGGTGGCTGCTGGGGATCTTAGGGTTTGGGTGTTCTTGGGCTTTTATGTCCCCCCGCGCACGCATTTGGGCTTTTGGCCTCTTAGGTGTTTGGGCTGTGTATGGTTGGCATCTTGCCATTTGGGTCTAAGATGGGCACTTGTTGCCTTTTCCCTTCCTCCCGTTAGTCTTTGTAATCTCTTTCAAAGATTAATAAATAAATAAAAATCGCCCTTCAAAAAATTTAGTACAACACAAGATTTGAACTATCAGTAAATGTCTAAAATGGGCCCAAAGCGTTCAAATTCTAAGATTTAGCGCACATGGTTTTAGAATAATGTCCCATTAAAAGGAAAGAGAACAAATTTATTAGGAGACTCAAAGTAAACAATGAAGGCCATGCATGAGCAATGAGGTGGAAGGCGAGATACACATTATGCCCTGTGAGCAAAGTTACACACAGATAGCATAATTACAGAAGGAAACCGAAAAGGTGGTTGGAACTTGGGGATGGAAGGAGAAAAATAAGGGAAAATAATGTGGAGGAAAATCAGAGGGAAAATCAAGAGGAAATAGGAGAGAGAGTTTAACTTGTTTTTAAAATTTTCCCTTCTCTTTCTCTATAAACCAAACAATGGAAGGAAATTTTTTTAAATGACATAGATGACATACCAATCTGAAAACGAACAGAATGCAAGAATCGCACAAGCCAAAGAACTAAGAAATTGCAAAAAAAATAAAGCGTTTACCTGAATCAACTCATCGCCGGGAAATGCACAAGGCGGAATCTGATCATACTGCAAAACCCTAACTCGAGCGCCACTGTCATGCCTTATTCTTTCCACAATCCTCCCTCCTCTCCCAAGCACACACCCAACCTGACTACTCGGCGCCAACAACCTACACACCACCGCTCCCTCTCCACCACCACCTATATTATTATGACCTCCCCCTCCATCTCTCTCCTCGAACTCGCTCTCCGTAGAAGAAATCCCACTTCTTTCTTCAGCAATCCTCTCGAAAACCCTAACTAAAGCCTGCTGCCCTTGCGACACTTCTTCATCTTCACCCGCCAAGTGCGACTCGTCGCCGCTTGCGTCGATATTTTTGGCAGTCGTACTCTCTTTGTCGGATACAATAACTATCACGCGCTCTTTACATCCGGGAACGGAATCCTCGATGCGAATCCTGGCGCCGGTTTCCTCGCGGACCTGGCGGATGAATGCGCCGCCGTTTCGAACGATGCCGCCGGTCTGGCCGGCAGGGCAGAGGATTCGGAAAACGGTTTCGCCCATGAACTTGCAGCAGCAGCAGTAAAACAAGTGTTCAGGCGTAGAGTAGAAAAGTGTGTTTTCTTTGCCTCTTTTCGGCGTGGCCCAAACACCCTGGTTTGGTTCCTATAAACTTTTTTAGTCGCGTAGGAGTGATTTTTCATTGTTTATATTCGCTCCGTCCCAATTTTTTTTTTTTTTTTTAAGGATTTGTGTCATTTTTCAATTTATTACAGTATATCTTGTAATTTATAGTAATATTTTATATGATTTTAAAAATATTATATTAGTACTAAATTAATTGACATCTATTAAATAAGATTCATATTGAATATAAGATTCATCATAAATTTAAAAATATAACTAATTTTTTATCCGATAAAAATAGAACGAGAGAATTAAATTAGAACGGAGGGATTACTATACAAATATTTATATTGATCGCGGAAATATGTGTTGATGAAATATTTTATAAACTAAAATAAAGTTCTACTAACTGTTTAGCTAAACAAGTCAAATCATACTCTCTCCGTCCCAAAAAATGATGTTAATTTTTGATATCTGTACCAATTTCAATTCTTTACATCTTTTGATATGAATTTCTAAAAATAATGATTTTTCAAAGGGAAAAATCATAATGCCAAAACTTAAGTGCACAAAAAGTTTATACCATGTAGAATGTACAAGACTTTTATGCACTTGAGTTTTGACACCAACAAAAATAGTTTTAGCATTATCACTACCATTTCAAAAGTATACAATATGAATCTTATTTGATAGTTCTCACTTAGTTCTCTTATACAAAGTTTTCAAACTCATAAAAAATAATATAGACTAAAAAATAAAAGTAATGAAAAACGTCACAAATATTAAAAATTTGTCATTTTTCTGGGATGGAGGGAGTAATAAATTATGACCAAATGAAAGTCAAGATTATCTAGCTCTATAGAAGCACTTTTCGGATTAACTGTTTATTTGTCAATCGTTAATGTATAGTTTTAAATAAGAAAAAAAAACTACAAATTAAAACTTATAGGAATTTATTTTTTCAAGTCTAAAAACACTAGTCGGCACACCCAAAGAAGTAATCGTCCCCGTAAAAAAAAAGGACAAAAAAAGAAAGAAACGAAAGCTGGCCAGGCAAGAGGGCTGGAAAAGATGGTTTTGGCCCTCGTGTATATACTATTAATGCATGATCGTACCTGAAGGCACGGCTTATCAATTTTGTTTATCTAGCCTCTGGAAGGCCAACGCCCTATTTGCAAAATTCCCCAACTTCAAAAAAACAATAGCTATTTTGTGTTGATTCAAGTTAACTGTTGTATATACCAATATTACAACCTCTTTTGTTGCTCATAAATCAATGAGAGAGAAGAGAGGAGAAGAAAAGGAGAAGAGAGGGGGGGAGAAATGAAATGTCAAACAGAAGAAGGGAGAAACAAATTTCCATATTTTTTACCTCAAAAAAAAGGAAAGAATCGAAAATTAAGGGAGAAAAATAATATGAGTTTTAAAATTGTGAACCCAGACAAATGATATCCCTTGGATAGATTGAATTTTAGCCCTCACACCATTTATTTAATCAGAGCCCTTCAATATGCCACATAAGATAGTTATAAGAGAGACATTTTGCAAACTATTGTGTACTATAATATAGATATAGATGTAAACACAAGAGCAATTGATTTTCACCCACCCTTAATGTAGGTACTCCATTTCTTGTCTTTCGTTGAAATTTTTTATGTAATTTTTTCACTAAAAGTAAAAGACAACAAAAAATGCACGCATCAAAAACAAATGGAGTGAAAATCATTTTCATTAATCAAAGGCAGAAAATATGTACAACCAAGTCATTACTGGCATCTGCTGTAACATGGTTACTCTGTAACAGATACTGTACCCTACCTTCTTATACAGAATCTGGTTCTATACCCACTGGATGCATGTTTAGCATCTCAGTTCACCAAAATAAAACTAATGTTGTACCAAAAAACTAAATCAAACCAATGGAAGAATCTAAGGTTAATGCTACAACATTTTAAACACCACTCCGGATAAAATACTTTCACATCCCAAAATTGTACATTGTGTAAATGTATCTATGTATCTTCGAAGCAGGACGCTCCAATCAGCAGTTGAGGTCCAGAAGCCAGTAGCTCTATGCTGTGAGAAAAGACACTAAATCACCAATGCATAACTGGAAATATTCCTCCCACAATTCACCAATTCATAACTGGGAAATATTCCTCCCACTCTAATTCACCAAAGCCCATTTAGTCCAAGCATGATGCGGTAAGTTGGACAAGAAGCTCCACACACGATGCATCTTGACACCATGCAATTGTTCCTGAATTATTGCATTTATAACTTTGTAGTAAACTCTAGAAGATCATCAGATGAAAACGGAAAATGGAAATCAGGAAACTCTACGTTAATGGATGGATGCAATTAAAAGGAGTTTCTTACCCTTTTTTCCCCGCAAAACAGGGCGACTGTGCACAAGGCTCCCACTAAAGCGGAGTCTAAATAGGACAAGATACAAAGCCATAGCCCCATTTCTGGAGAGGCTGTTTCTGTGGCTTGAACCTGTGTGACCAGGTCCCAGGAAACTAACAATCTATTCTGTTCGCCCAAGTCGCCTTTCTTACTTCTGTTCATTCGTTCGAAGGGTTTCATGCCAAATACCCAACAAGATAGAAAGCTGCACCATGTCAGAAATTGTACCAATCTGTTAAGCCAAAGTAGGTCATCCACGAAGCAACCAATATTGTTCTCAACTAGAGAGCCATCTATGCATATCCCCTGTTTACTCTCCAATCCACTCCAGGAATCTAAATGATCTCAGTAGGAGCCTTAGCTTCAAATTGATAGTTTTCAGCTTAAGCCATAAATTAACGTTCCACAACTTTTGGACCTCGGAACAACATTCAACCACAGTGATCTACGCCCAAAAATTAAGAAACCGAGCCACGACTTTTGGAACTATGAGCCATTGCCAAACAAAAATCTAACTGTGAGAACGATATGAAGCTCACAGAAAGCACAAAGACAGTTTTCAGGCATCAACTGGTTGCTACAAATCTCTCTTCCCGGCAAACCCAGCTGAATTTTGCCTCTTTGGAATTCCATATTGCCAAGCATCCCGGGATTTTTCACTCGTCAGATCAAGATCTTCCGAGGAGTTCCCCATCGGTGGCTTTGATGGTCGGTAATTTCCGTTCTTCAATATTAACGGTGCATTTAACTTCTCATCATCTTCTGATGGCGTGCCTGATCTAGACTCCATGGGCATATCAAATGATCTATGTCTTACTCCAGACCTAAATCCCCTCAAGTTGGAGGAGACTTTAACAGGTGATGGCGCCAAAGCAAGTGATTTGGGTAGGATGAAATCTTTGGGGAGAGAATCCATGTCCAGAAAGCAGTTCCTGGCTTTGGCATCGGTGATCAATGCAGCCCAATCATCCGATTTCATCAGAGAATTGGCATTCCCCATAACCTGCAAACATCAAGTTCATTGTTTCAAGGTGATATAATTTATCACAAAGCATATGGTATAAGGACGCGGCCACGCGATTGTAGGTGTGTGTCCAAGTGTAAGATTTATTTACTTTTCATCCCAAGGACAAAGCGACACGCCAAAATATCCATATTCCTTAGTGTACCGATCTTACTTTCTGGGATAATGGTACTACAGGGCATCTAAGGGCATCTCATTCATAATATAGGGGTCTAACCCAAAATGAATTCTATGCATATTTATGGTCCATCCTAAGTTCTAACTACTCCCTCCGTCCCGGTTTGTTTGCCTTATTGTCGAAAACCGTGTCTTTCAAAAATATACTTATATCTTACATTTTATAATATTTTTTTTTTATTTTGAAGATTTTGTATAATAAAACTAATTGAGATCTATCAAACAAGATCCATATTGCATATTAAAAACATTACGAATTGAAAATTATAGCCAATTCTTTGAGAGGTCAAACGCTCTCAAAAAGTCAAAAAGGGGACAAACAAACCGGGACGGAGGGAGTATAAAATATGCTTCCTCAGTGAAACATGTCGAATATGGATCAAAGGTACTTTTCACATTTAGAATAGCTCATAAAGCATTTCGTAATAGAAAACAACATACCCAGAGAGCTCGCCTTGCACGAGTGAGAGCAACATTCATTCGACGGATATCTGCCACAAAACCCACCCCATGATTTGAGGCACGGACACAGGACATTATAATGACATCCCTTTCTTGGCCTTGGAATGCATCCACAGTATTGATATAAATATCCTTCCCTTCTTCAGAATTCAGAACACCCTCAAACTCCCGTTGAAGGCATTTCAGTTGCAGCTTATAAGGCGTGATTATGCCAACAGTAACTTTTCCTCCAGTCAATGACTTTAAAGTTCTCTGGAGATGCTCATACAATCGCAGACAAAACTGTGCCTCGTGTATATTCTGATAAGAGACTGACCCACCACGTTGGGACTCGCGACCATGCGTAATGTCGTAAAATACATAAGGCCGAAGTAAAGAGTCCTTGTAGTAAATTTCCTCAGGTAAATTAGCTACACTTTCACTATCGGTTAACCGTCCCTGATAAAAGTACCTAGAAGGGAAATCCCTTATTTGGGGATGCATCCTATACTGCACAGATAACAACATCGTAGGGCATCCAGCTTGCTGGAACCTCTCAAAAAGACTCCTACTGTACAACAATGTTCCAGCCGCTTTGCTTATAACTGTCGCAGGAAGTTGCTGGGGATCCCCAACAAGCACACAACGTGCTGCACCAAGGGCAAGGGGAGGAAGAATGGCTACTTCACTGGCTTGTGCTGCCTCATCAATCACTACCATGTCAAAACCATGAGTGAGACGAGAGAACAACCTCCGACCACTGCTTGACACAGTGGTGAAAACAATCTCAGCCTCATTTGCAAAACTTGCCTCGAGATTCGCACGCGCTTCCTCCAAATTGAAGTTCCCATTAGCACGAAACTTGCCTTCCAAAATGAGAAGGCGGGACATTTCCACCAAAACCTTATCCCTATTTTCCACAACTGCTGCTAGATTTTGCAACAAGGTATCTCTGTTCTGGTCCCTAGCCACAAGAATGTCAGGGTCCACACCAACTGACCCTTGGGCGTGACCTGCAGCCGCAGCAACATTGAGTTCTCTTTGTAGACAAGCTATTTGCTGACCCAACTGAGCTTCGCGGCCTCTTAACTGGTGCATCCACCCGTAAACCTCATCGCGACTCTTGACTAAGAGCTGTTCCGTTCTACGCTCCACAGAAACTGCCTGAGCAGCACGAGTTTGCGAATCAACACCAACACGGGCCACATCGGGCCGATAAACTTTCATTTCACCATCAATAAACCCACGATCAAGAACACGCGTAAGCAGTTCATCAGTCGCAGCATTAGAAGGAGCACAAACTAGCATTCTGGGTTTGGGACATAGTTTGGGAAGAGTGCGAAAGAGGTTTTGATCCATGCTTTGAAGAACCTCGTCAATGGATCCAGTGACAACATTGTCAGAGCTTACGTCAGTAGTCTGTTTGTAGCTTTCGGGAGCAAGCTTCTTAAGCAGTGCAGCGTAATAGTGCTGATACTGAACAAGATGTATGACATTGAGCATTCCCCATACTGTGTGTGTCTTACCTGTGCCTGGAGGTCCTTGAACTAGAGTAAAAGGCCAAGGATCTTGCTTCTTCCCACTACTTGTACCAGCAGCTGTATGCATTGCGGCCCACTGAATTGCTGCTAGCTGGGGTCCATTGAAGGTCCTACGCAAATAGTCAAAGAAATTTGGCGTGAAGGATTCATGCATTGCAGGAGGCTGCTCTTCATATTTTGGAAAGTGCTCAGCACTAGGCTGAAGAATGGCCATTTGCATCTGTAAAAAGAATGCCAATGAATTTGTTACCCATTACGTTCAATTAATAAAATTCTTTTTCCACCACTCAAAGAAAAAAGAATTTGTAAATCAAAATAAGGCAACAAGAAATAAATAGGACGCATCTATTAGAAACTTGATTCTGCTCCAACCTGCATATTGAGGCGACGGAATGCATGCAAGGCAATGTATTCCCTTTGGATAGTTGCAAGAGTACCAAGCACAGTTAGAAACCAGATGCCTCTGAGCTGAAGTTTCCTTATAATATGATCATTATCAACCTGGCTGGAAATATATTATCCATACAACAAAAAGGACTCATTAATAAAAAATGGATCGAAACTTTTGAATCTACTAACCATAAAAGAGAAAGTTTCATCCAGTAGGAAAATATGAAACACTCAACAATAATCAACCAGAAATGAGGAATTTCAAGTAACCTGTTAGGATCATAAGAGTCTCCAACATAAAAATGAAGAATTGCCCCAGGAGGATCGCGAGTATCAGGAGGCATGTAACGCCTTACTGTTCCAGCTACACGTCCGCTGACCTCAGGCTCCTCATTGTCAGCAATGTCAGAATTGCTGCTCCTCTTGGATCTCACTGGTTAACGTAAAAGGATTTAATTTCAACCTTTTGAGCTGAAAAACTTATATTCAAACTGCATAGTGATTGAATAACAGAATAAATGACTAAAAACAAACCTGTCCCAGGCTTGGGGGTTGAAAGAACTGCAACCTCACCCTCCTTAAAGGTCCATTTGCACTCATTTGCAGGAAGAACTATGACATCGTACCATCCTAAGACAGAATGGACAAAATAAGATTCAATAGTAAAATAAGTAGAATGCCAATTAACAGAAGCCAAAACAAAAAAAAACACAGTTTATGTTGCTAAGTTATCACTTCTTTTTTTTCCCTTTTTGATGACATAGGAACCACGGTCCACCCCATGGCAGGGCCACATTGGACCCTCCCGTGCAATGTAAACCTACAGGGGAACTAACACAGCAACACGCCGCCACGGCCCCCCACTTAAATCCGGAGTGCCTCCAAGGGGAATCGAACCCTACCATGTTGCAGGCGTAGGTCCGCCCTTGCAACTGGGCAACCTAGGGGTGGGTCTGAGTTGTCATATTAACTAAGAGAGTATAACCCATTAAGAAAGAATCAAAGACCAAACGATAGAATCATTCTCTTCCAACAGAGAAAGCCATTTAAGTACCACAAACAACCTATCCATATACTTACAATAACAGATCCATCTTTTTCTCCTTCCCAGCCATCTTAGATCAACCTCTCCTCACTCTTTTCAGTTACCACTGCCACCACATAGATCTTCATCTCCCAAGTCCCCCCTCTCAAAACAAATTGGACCAACCCCTTCTGAACAACCCACTAACATAACCAATCCCTCCTAACCCTCCTTAGTTACTCTCATTTACTGTCAGTGAGAAAAGAAGGGAGGTGTACCAAATGTTATGACTGTGCGTCATTGAGGATTGAATCTGATTGTGATATTTAAAGAAAAATGTATAACGAGAAAATGATATTTTCCCATGAAAAGAAACTTAACCGCATGGTAGAGAAGAACAATAAAGAAAGAGAGAATTAAGAACAATGATTTGCCCATTGCCTCAAGGCATGGAGATCCAAAAGGACAATTGTGCTAGATTGGAGGATGGCTTCCTTGTGATGCTGACAATTTTGACAAACGAATTAATATCTCAACTTGGTGATTGAATTTTGATAGTAATTCTTGTAGGCTGGTGATGGGGATTAGCTATGTTGTTGGTTGGTAGCAGTGGGGGTTAGGTGTGTATAGCTGCTCAGTGGTGGTGCCCCTGGTGGGGCTTGCGTGTAGACAACTTGTCGTGGTGTGAGCATGGATCTTGATGAAAGTGGTAGTGGGTGATGGGCCGGTGGTTGGGATGTAGGTGATGAAGTGAATTTGAAATTTGGATAACCATTGTGTTAATTCGGTGCAACTCTAGCTAAATGGATCAAAGGTCAGGCAGGTATCAAAAGATATGCCTGCAACTGGGAAATTTTTTTGCATGGCATCACGGTCTGGTACAGTGAAAATTGAGGTTTGGGGGAAAATCTGATAACATCAGATGGATGAGGACCAAAGTGCGTCTAAGCAGATACTTTGAAGACCATTTATCGTATTTAGACCTTTGATTTGCAGTCTCGCATAGTCATATGACAATCTGAAACATTTATAAAGGTTCTTTCTATACACATACTCCTCCCACACTTGTCAGCCAAATTTATGATCACCCAACATTTTAAGGAGATGAATTTTTTAAATTGTGAATACACACACACATACACCCAACCAAAATTGAAAGACAACCTTATACCCGCCAAACTTTTAAGGAGAAGACGTTTTTAAATTGTGAATACACACACTGCCACACATACACCAAACGAAAATTGAAAGACAACCTTATACCCACCCAAATAAATGCATTAACAGCAACTGATAAAAGAGTAGGCGTCAACTTTCCAAGGTCGACAGCTCTTTCAGGATATCCAGATAAATAGAAAGAGACCAACAAATTTAATGGAAGGAGTGCATCACTTTGCCTCGATAAGTACAGAAAAGTAAAATAAAAACTACATAATACTGATATCTAACAGAAGGCAGGGTACCTCTTTCTCGTCTTTCGACGCTCCTTACACGAACCACTGTATGCAAGTCTCTGGAAACTGTTTCAGTTAGCTCTTCCCAAGTGCTGTAAAGCTGTGCGCGGCATTCCTCAAAAAGCAAGGGCTCGAACACTCTAATATACTCTTCAACAGAATCAAACTGACCAGGAACACATTGAAGTTCAGCCTCCTCTGATGGACATGCACAAAAAAGGACATTTTAAAAGGTAATAGGAGCAGGCAGATAACATGCTCACAGGAATAAAACAGATTAGCATGGGAACAGACAATGATGAATGAATTGGGAAACTAAATCGTCAGAAAACAACATTAATTCTCACAAAAAAAATTTTCAATTCTTAGTAGAGCGCCAGATACATTACTAGCTTAAACCCTGCAGAGTTGATAGTTAAAATTCACAAGATACAAAAGCCATCATTATATTCCAGCAGAGCTTCTTTTATCATTACAAAACAAAAATATTTCCTAAAAATCTAGTGAGGGATAATCATGAAGCAATCGCGCATATCATTCGTGATATCAACCAGAAGAATCTCAAGAAGCAAATTAACTTCTATGGTTCAGTCATTCTTATCATATACAGTATACGCATATATTATTCCACCAACAGATCTCCTGAAGAATTGGATCCACCACATGAAGCTCGAGGATCCCCTGCTTTGTCGGCCTGAGCAATACACACCAATATAGAGGCAATACTAACGAATCCTAACAGCTAAAAAAAAGTGAACCAATCCTAGTGCACCCACCATTCATACCTAGATAAACCAGGATAAACATAAAGCACATAAACAATAACAATGATATCTGTCCAATATTAGCACAAGGAAAACAATTTCGAATGCATTGCAACTGTCCCAAAAGAAAAATATCATAGGTAACAACATAGATTTGACTTCCAAAGTATACGTGATCACCAAACTAGGAAATGATAATGGGACATCCTCATACCTACCAAAGTCATCTTAAAATGTCCAACTTATTGGTATAGTGGCAAAAATTCCACACTAAATGACAATCCAATCTTTTCTCCTCATCAGAACTGGGAATATGATATCAAGCTGGAACCCCAATACATTGTAGGTGAACCAAAACTTAAAGGTGCTTCCCTATGTAGCAAGGACACTTCATCAGAGTCCACGTACCAATGTTGGACACTTTTTGGAGACAGACACTCTCCAAACACGTGTCTGACACTCAAAAAAATCTGAAGTCTCCTACTTTTCCTCAACATTTTTTATTCGGACACTCCTAGGACAATCCAAAAAATGATATATATGTAACAAGTTTTACGCCATGAGCGGTGAGAGAGGCCATTAACTCAAATCTGAAGTGAACCACTTTTTCTCAACATTTTTCTCAAATCTGAAGTGTTGTGTCTGTGTTGTGTCACATGTCCGTGACACATAGGTCCTTCCCAATAGATTGGACAAACAGACTTGTATTTCAACCAAGTTCCAACACCTTTTATGACATGGGTGGTGAGAGAGGCCATTTACAGTTTGTGATAAGGAGCCCAGATTGTACAATTAGGAGCCCAGGGTTCTGTTTGAACAAAGATCTGTCATCCAAACAGCTGAACTAGTCAGCCAGACCAGAAGGAATGGGAAAAAAAATTACCGAAACACAGGCTTGCTAATGATAGTGGTTCAGAAAATGCCAATATTGCTCTTCCCAAGAGAAAGAGACATCACTGATTCCACCAATTTGAAACTTCATACAACATCTGTGTAATACCACAGACAAACTAGACAAGAAGATATCGGATGAATATCCCACAATACCTAAATATAGAAACTAATGGGCTAACATTAGGGGTGGAAATATTGTTTTGTACCTGGATGATGCCAAAAATTCTCACTGGTCACCTCCCGCAGAAGACGTTCCACGGATGTGTCTTGATATGGGGTGCTCACTGTAGTTTGCTTCTTGGAAGGCAGTTTTTTGGTCCCTAATTTTGCATCAGTGGAACCCTGACTGATTAGAGCTGGCTTCCTAGAAGAGATCTGTGCATTCTTGAGCTGCCTTGAGTCTGTGGGCTGCTTCCATGAACTCTGCCTTGCTATGGAAGGAGGGTTAACATCTGGAGCAAGATCTGTGCCACTATTCAGCCTCCTAGGCCGACCTAGAAGTCCTGAATTCATATCACCATTACATTCAGTTATAGAATCATTAGATTCCGCAAAAGTGTTTCCTTCACTACATGATAAATCAACCTGTTTTGGATCCTTGTTCATGGGATGACTCTGCTTCTCTCCGTTGCGTTCGGCAGGTGGTGGAATGTTACGCGACTCTTTCACTGTACGAATGGTAATGGGTGCTGGAAAGGTCTGCCTTCTTGGGGTTGATGTTTTGATAGGACCCGCTTGCTTGATATCATCCAATTTGAGGAACATGGTTTGCCTGTTACGCTTTTTTCCTAGCATTGCTTCCTTTTGTTGGTCAAACCTTGGCCGCTTTCCAGAATTATTTGCACACTTCAATGCATGAATTGCTTCAGTGCCTTTAACCTCCCTCTGTTTTGGAACGAACCCAAGTTCTTCTTGGCCATCCATGGACATATCACCCTTACAATTGCCTTCTGGATTTTGGCTATTACTGCCTTTTCGATTATTAGTGTCTGGATCCAATCCTAAAGAACTAAGATCATTGTTTTCATCCTTGATCTTTTCATCATTGCGAGACATATTCCCTACTTTTGTTGCTTTCTCCTGTGACTCTTTTCCATGACTAGTGAGAAACTGTTCACGCCTGTCACTGCCTCCATGTCCATCACCAGAACCCTCTGCATCAGACCATTCCCCCTCTTCCTTTTCAACAGCCCGAATTCCCATAGAACCTAAATCTACCAGTTGTGATTGCATTTTATCCTCACCAACAGCAATCTTTGATAACGAAGCAACCTCAGAGCCCAAATCTACAGCGCGCATCTGCTCAGCACAGACTAAAGATATAGCAGCACTTTTCGGACGAACAAAAGGCTGAAAGCCAGAAGCGGTGGATGCATGAGAGAAAGCAAGGTTATTCACTGTTTTTTGTGGACCAGGTGATGCTGCAAACATTTCAGTAGTATGTCGATTTGAAGAAGGCATGGCCCTTTGAGGCTGGAAGCACGAAGCATCTATGGCCTCTTCATTCTCCTCAGCAGGAAGTTCATTAAGATCAAAAAATGGCCTTTCTCTAGAACCCATCTCATATAGAAATGCATACAGATTAAATTGTATATCCAACCAAATAAGCTACTAACAGTTTGTGATTTCTGAGGAGCAGAAGATGCACATGACATGCCAGTAGAAGGAAAATGTCAAAACAGATTCTTCAACCCTTGAAGAACTCAAATAAACGTTGAAAGTATGATGGCTTCTGCAAGGAAAAATTCAGGAAGTTAATATGTCAATGATAGAGGAGAGAAAAGCAGAACACTAAAACAGGTATCAAGCCACTGTATACGAAGAAAACTTTCATGTAAGAATCAATCTTCTCTCTAACGATTGAAAGCCTAAAGATGTGCAACTACTATAGACAGTTCTGGACACCTGAAAAAAGAAAACGAAGTCCCAGTTCTGTACTCTTGATTGATGGGCAAGCAAAACCTAGGCTTATCTAAGATAGTTTCAAGTTCCTAACCCCTTAAACAGCAAAGTGGTTTACAAAATGAGAGAAGGATACCCACCAAAAAAAAACAATCCCTAAGGGTGCACCTGAGGCAAGCAGGAGTTGCAGCAAGTGCAGATCTTATCAATCCTCGCTAAAATAAACAAAGTATTACTACTCTGAACGAAACCAAAAAGGACAATTTTGTATCAAGCTATTAAATGATAAAAAAACTAGTTAAGCACTCAACTTGTACTACAGACATGACTACAGATCTTATCAATCCTCACTAAAATAAAGGAAGCTCCAAGCCTTCAACACAGAAAAATTCAGTCAATTTCTGGAAAGCGCTCTGAAAATAATGATGGATGAATGAAAGCACATTACTCAAACAAGTGACACCAATACGTAAGAACAAAACACATCACCTTATGTGTGTACAAATCGGTTGTGTGTGCACACATTAACACATATACATATATACACAAAGAAAATTGATTACTTAATGAACAACTGATTAGCAATGAGTTTACACCAGCAAACCTAACCACGCAGCTTTGATTCTGTTCTGTGAAAAATAATAAAAGTGCCCCTCCAATGTTCAAAACTTATCTAAATATATCTCATCATAGGCATCAGATCCTTTTAATTCAGTACATAACAAATCCCTAGTTAGAGAATCATGAAATTAGCCGCCAAAAAAACCCCAATGTGTAAGAAACTGCTTGATTAAACATCCAAGATTCCAAATACACATTACAAAGATCACCAATCAATTCACGTGAAGTAACAGAATAGCATATACAAGTACCCAAATCTAGATCAAACCCACAACCATCATATAACCGAAAGACGAAAGTCAACTCAGCCCTAGCGTTTTCAGCAATCAAACAGCCAATAATTATTAACCCTTTTCCTACACCAGTCCAAACCCTAAATTAGATTGACTAATCTCCACACAAAAAGAAACTCTCAACCAGTACTTGTAATTGCCTCCTAATAGATAATAGATCGAGCATATCCTCACTATTCTCAAATCCAAACAGATTCAACAATGCAAATATCGCAAAATGGTCAAACTATTTTCCAGAAGAAATAAATAGAATCCGAATTTAATAAAATAATCGAGGATAGGGAAGGTTTACCTCTCAGTAGCACCGAATCCAGAGAGAGAAAATATATAAATATGTAAACAAAACACAAAGTTAGAGAGAGAAGGGTTAGCTTTTGATAGAGCGAGAGAGAGTGGGGGAAGAGAGAGAGAGAGAGAGAGAATGCTAATGAGAGAAAAAGTGAAGGGCTGGGAGGGGTATATATAGGAAAAGAGGGGCGAGAGAGAGAGAGAGTGCGCGATGAGGTGCGGCTGGGAGTTACTCCAGTACAGATTTAGGCGTATAGTCGTTTTGTGTTGACGCGATTAGAAGGGCTGCGATCAACGGTTGTGATTATTGTCTCTCTTAGACATGGACGGCAAAGATGAAGTGACCCAAATTGGGTATATAATACGGTTTGAACCCCCCCATAAAACCAAAATAAAACCATAAAAAAATTTATCCAATATATAAACAAACCGAACCATTATCATTATCCAAACCGAAGTGAACAGCATTTATCAGACTGTTTTTTCCATTGAAATTTCACGTAGTTTAAGGTTTATGTAGATTAAGACGATCTAGTATCAAGTTTTGTAGTTTAAGAGGTAATTTAAAAAATGTTGAGAGTTTAAGGAGGCACAATGCAATTAAGCCTTGTTACTTAGTATTGTACTGTCTTTTTGTAAATACAAGACTTGAGCTCTCTTAATTCCATGTTTATGTGATTTTTAATTCCACGACTAATTTAGTTGGACTAGTTTATTTAGTAATCCTTCGAGGAAGGGACAATAGTGATATTGTGGAAACATATAAGAAGAAAAGGGTATTTTTGGTTGTGCGAGTACCGTACAGTTCGGGCCAAACTTGTTGGTTAGGATTGAGTGTATCGCCTGTGTACGTGGAAGTTTTGTTCCAATAAGTGAATCCTGATCGTTGATTTGTCATTAAGGACATTAAGGGTGGGCCACCGGTGTTAGCTGTGGGAGGACCATTGCAATTATCGATTGCTAAGCAATTTGAAAGGGCGCGGTTATTCGCAGCCCTTCATTTTCTTTCATAGCCCATTAAAAATTTTCAATTATGCTCAACAGTTAATTACCGAAATTGAGATACATTTTCAGTATCCAATTACCGAAATATAATATTCTTTTCAAAAGCTATTTTCCGAAAATGCATGTTCGACAGTTGTTTACTAAAAGTTGAACATATTTTCGACATGTAGTTACCGAAATATAATCTTGTTTTCAACAGCTATTTATCGAAATGTTATTTATGATTTTCAACAACCACTTATCGAAATATAGTGGGCTATGGGAGAAAATAAAAGGCTACGAATAGCTGCGCCCATTTGAAATGTTGACAAAAGAGAAAAAAAATAATAATAATAACATACTCTGTATTTGAATTTGAGTTTTTTTTTATTAGAGCTTTTTACCACAAGGTACAGAAAATTGCACCTTAATTTCCGTATCACTCTTTTTAATTATCACTAAGTCTACGAATGTGCGCTAAGAACGTTTTAAGAGTTGAGAACATCAGAGAACAAATTACCACTAAGTTAAGGTATATTCTGAGAACGCATGAGAATGTTGTTAGAACCGAGAACGTCTGAAAATGAATTACCACTAAGTCTAAGTGTGTACTAAGAACATTCTTTAAGCTGAGAATATGTGTGTGCTGAAAACGTTCTCAACTTTGAAATATCTAGAGCTGTTAGTATTACCATTAAGTCTAAGCATGTGTTGAGAATGTTCTCAACGATCAATGCAAGTATTTGGTCAAAAGTCATCAATAGTGGTGGATGAGTATTTTTAGTAGTATAAAATTTTGACTTACCTTAAGGGTGTATTTAATGATTTGGGTCTGCCTAGGTGGGAATTACTTTGCATTTTATGTATCTAAACGTAAATGGCATATCCATGGGAAAAATTATTTTATGGTCCACGTGTTTGGTGATCCAAGGGCACTGCCACATAGTGTCCTGGTGCCTTCCTCCATCACATATTTTAAGCGTGTTCATACACATATATGTATGGTGGACTTAGTATTGGTACTTCACCTGTTGGTGCCCAAAAAACACTAAATCATTAATTTTTAAAAAATGCACGGATTTATAACTTTTATATTTGCATATAGACATAACGTAACTACGTAAGAAACATGGAGTTTGGATTAACTTATCTTATCTTCCTAATTAACGACTAATTTGGTCTAGGCAATATATGAATGAGACTTACCAAAAAACAGTCCAAAAAACTTATTAGGAATATTTAAATATCCATCATCTTTATCCATACCATGTAATAATTAATTTATCCCGTCATTTTTTCATGCTTTTGTTTTCATCATTTTAGTGTGTGAATTACATTTCTTATCATTTTTACTATGATATACATATATTATGTTATATTATTTTCCTAATTTAGTGGGATTGGATTGGATTGTTTTCTCAATTTAGTGGGATGGAATTGGATTATTTTCCTAGTTTAATGGGATTTGGTAAATTTCTATATGATTGATTACTTCTTCTTCTTTTATCATGGAATATATTTGAGAAATTGATATTTTTAAGAATATAACATGATAAGTTGACCACATCTTTGCATTTTTTATTCATTCTTCGAGTCGGCCAACCAGACAACAAAAAGTCATATTTTCCATTGATCTTATTTCACGGAATATGGCTAAATTACCATCATTCTTCCAGTTGGCTAACCAAACAACAAAAAGTCATATTTTTTATTGATCTTGCACGGAACATGACTAAATTACCATAAAAAAATATATAACATGACATACTCAAACCGTTAAATGGTTAAATTACCATGACAATTACAACGTGGACAAGATAAATATCTCATGATTCGAACAAATATTTCATGGTAAATGGTTCAAATAATTTATCATGAAATGAAAATAACAGATAAGCATATTTCATGGTAAATGATACAAATAATTTACCATAAAAACTAAAACCCGAAAAAAATATACCATGTGTTGACAGAGCCGGTCGGAGATGGCATGGTGGATTTATCGGGTGGCGCTAGCTATGGTCTCAATCAAGGGAGAGATAGATCAGATTTCATGATCGCTTGACTATGCCGGTCGACAACAATGTGGTTGATAAGTAATGGTGGGCCGGATGATTGGGGCGGCCACAATTGCAGAGGACGCCATTTTGGGATTTCGATTTCGGTGACAGTGGAAATTGGGATGTTCTGGTATTTTAATAAGGGTTAGATAAGGCAAACGATGGCGACACAGCAGAGGACGTCAGACGACGAGTGGATTGCCACCCACCGGAGGACGTTGGAAGACTAGTGAATGGTGGCGGCTCTTTATGGAGGACGAGTGGAGGACTTTGGAAGAGAGAAAGAGAGAGAGATGCTTACTTATATATAATCCCACCAGAATTTTAGGGATTGAACGGAAAATCGTGGGAAGGGGTAAAAAAGTTTATGTTTTGGTCTCATTTTCCTGTGATATATATATATATATATATATAGAGAGAGAGAGAGAGAGAGAGAGAGAGAGAGAGAGAGAAAGAATCCCCTTCTCCTAAGGACCACCTAATTTTAATAAAACGAGGACCTCCCTTTCCCGATCGAATTTTGATGATCCGAGCCACTCAATGTGTTCAGAATGTGATTTTAAGGGTACACGCAAGAAATCAACAAAAAAAAAAAAAAAAACCGAAAAAGGCTTCATCTGAACAGTTTTTGTTATGTTTTTATCGAACGGTTCAAATAAAAACTGCTCAAATCAAGCTTTTCCCGATCATTTTTTTTGCTGATTTCTCGTGGATACCCTTAAAATCACGTTCTAAACACATTGAGCGGTTTGGATCATCAAAATTCGATCGAAAAATTGGAGAAATGGGGAGGTCCTTATTTTAACTAAAATAGGGATCTCCTCATTTGAAAATGACTATATATACATACACACACATAGTCATTTGAGAATGAATTTTTAAGTCTCCCAAAAACGTGATTGTTTTGGCATTCTAATCATATCATATTAAAAAAACAAAAACAAAGATTAAGAAAGGGCCAAATTGAAAGGCTTGTGTAATTTAAGGCGGTCAAGTGTGCAATTATCAAGTGTGCAATTAAGACTTTTATTTACTTTATTATGGTCTTATGGAAAAGGAAAATGATTTTGGAACTTTATTTTTTATGATGGCACTCCAAAATTTGTTTTTTAGTGGGCCTTGTTATGAATAATCTTTACACTAAAACACAAATTTTGGATTGTTATCATAAAAAAAGTGGAGTGCCAAAGTCATTTACCTATGAAAAATAACAAGAATAGTAAAAGAAAAATGTGTTTTCCGCTGCGAGGGACAGGAAAAGAGAGAGTACAAAATGGTTTCATGGATCGTCCTTCTACTACGGGCTTGCTATTGGGCTCCCATTTGTTTTTCTAGATGATGATACCAAGATGTATATTTTAAAAAAAAATCAGCGAAAGTCGATTAATATTGGTAGAAGAGTTACATTAGCACGTCGGAAGAAGAGTTGAATTCCAAATTTCCTTTCTCTTGACATTTAAATGCACCCCTAAAGCCGTGGAGCCAAAGACCTCATGGTGTGAATAAATTATTACTCCCTCCGTCCCAAATTCATTGTCCTTTTTTGATATTCGTGCAGTTTTCAATCGCTTATATCTTTCAATGTGAATCTCCAAAAATATGCAATATGGATCTTATTTGATAGATTTCAATTTGTTCTATAATACAAAGATGTCAAAATCATGAAAAATATTATAGATTGAAAGATATAAGCAAGAGACAAAAAAGTGAAAAAGGAATAATGGACAATGAAAATGGGACGGAGGGAGTAATAAGTAGTTGTGTTACCTAAGCGAATAACTCTGCTAAAATCATACGAATTCAACTACTCAGCAATCAATCCCACAGTACTGCACGTACTCACACACCGTGTGCGCCCAACTACTACTAGTTACAAGGAAGGCAGATGTACGGCCAAATCGTGTTAGCCTAATCATCCGCCTTTGATTTTTATTTTTTTATTTTTTTTTATTACTTCACTTTTGCTCCTCTAATTTGTGCTGGGAAGTGCTTAGCTTGTTAATCTGCAGTTGCTACTCTCGTCTATTTTACATTTTTTTGGTCTTTGTACATGGGAAGCTTCAGTAAAAAGAAGCTAGTTTCTGACTAAAGAGAGGGAGGAAAGAAATGGAAAAAATTTCCAACAGCTTAGATAATCTTATACTGAAAAAAACACATCACACTGCAGAGGAGTGCGAGATAATAATAGAAAGGAAATAGATGCAAAATTAAGACAGCTCCAATAACTTACAGTGACGGGAGATGAAAGAATACTATTAGACTAAACACAAGTTGGGCCAAACATCCGGTTATAGAACACAAAAGCACGAGGACAAAATGTAGGTTAACATATTTCATCTTTCCTTTTATACAAAAGTATATCTGTGGGTGGATTTTGAATTTTGGCTAATATCTATACAGAGTTGTGGCATTGATTAGGCCTTAGTTTCCTTTCAACAAGAAGCTTAGAGAAAAATGTTCCAAGCTTCACCCCAAAGGACCTTGGCTTAACTGAATTGATGTCACCCCAACTTGAACAATTACTATAATTCTGATCAATCACCGACGACCTATCTTCTATTCTCGCGTTCATTCCTTGATCCAAGCACCATTCCCCCGGCACCACCCCATTTGGTGGGCGGTTAAGGACATTCTTGTCGATCTCCGATATAACCGAATCCCCTTCTCTAAAAGGCCTTGCAAAAACTGCCTCACTTGACACCATTTCATCGTAGTTCGACATTTTCAACTCTAGTGCCTTACCAACAGTTTTATGATCCCATAGAGTATACCTCAAGTTGTTATCCACTGTGGTGTTTTGGAACTCAGGGGAGTTGCAAAGGACTGTTTGGAAGTATAATTCAAGAGGAAACAACACATTGGTCAAGTACATTAGTAGTTTCCTGGGGAAATTGTCCCATCCATGGACACAGTGCTCCACGAAGGCTCTGCTTAGAATTACCCAAGGTGAGCCTGTTTGTTTAAAAAAATTCAAATTCATTCAAAATGAGATTTGATTTTACTGACTTCTGTTTAGGCATGACTAATTTCACTCACCTCCGAAAATCTTGAATCCATCTGGCTTAGCTCTTGTTTCTGATGCAAACGAAATTGGAGAGTTCTTTTTGTAGTATAAATTGGGGTCTATAATGATCTCGTCAATGTTTTGCCTCCTGCTCCGAATCATTTTCAACGATTAAATTGGAGCTAAACAGACTTCAATAAATGGAAAATTCATCGGACAATAAAATTGACTCGTTCTTACTTCTTCCAACCACTTTTGTTTGTGTAATCGATGAAGTTGAGATCCCTTGGCAAAAAACTAAAAGCATGAAGGAGATCTGCATATAAATTAGCAACGATGTTTATAGAACTTTCACAGTATCAGGGAAACTATAGCCGAAAACATGTTTCCACTTAAAATTATAACCCACCCGTGCCATAAAAAATGTCTAATTTCACTATTCATACCTCTAATATAACTATCCATAGGTATTAATAGTTAAAGGGAAGACTACAAAGTTGTAATTTGAAGCAACATTTTTGACTCTTCAGAAAAAAAGGTTTACTGGCCATAGGAAAATCCTGCCATTATGGAGCAACATAATTGATGTCCAGCATCTGAAAGGAAGCTAGCTAGATAGCCTTGTGTGTTAAACGGTTTGCTCTCATGAGGTTGCAGGTCCGATGCGAGAGAACAATGCCCTCTTGCGCCTTGCAACCCAGCTGGCCCGACTGCGAGCTACTAGTCCTCCGAGGGGCAGTAAAACCTATGGGTGATTGGTCCGGTGAACGGCTAAAAAAAGGGGAAAAACTATATATATTATCAATTCTCATTAGGGAAGGTGGAACGTTTACCGTCCTGAGGCATAAGCGGATAATCGGAAGCGCTTAACGTGACAAACCAGTCCCAATCTGCACTAATCATAAGAAGCAATGCAGCAGCGCGGAGTGTGGAAGCAACAGCGGAGGGTCCCATCGGACTCAAAGCACTACCTCTGCCCACAACATTGACATTCCCAAATGCCTTGAACACCCTCTCAGATTGGACTGATAGAGCTAATTCCTTCCTCTCATAATCCGATGAACCGGCATCAAGTTGGAGCAGGTACAGGTTTCTTGGGTGATATATTGCCTTTACCAGCCTCAACATCTTCCTACTATCTCCATGAGTTCCAGAAATCGAATAAGCTAGGACCGGAGGGTCATTTGGCCCTTTTGATGGGATTCTCACCGAAATCGGAAGGTCTTCAAAAGTTGTTGCAGCATCAGAAAACTTGTCTGCAAAGTATGGTCTTGAAAAGGCTACCAACACTACCAAACTTGTAGAAAATCCCAGAATCCAAAGGCAGTAGCCATAGAGCAAGGCATAGAGTCTGGACATCCTCACCCAAATCGCTTATTGATTGATGACACAAATTGGAACTCAATGAGTGCATAAATTTGAAAATTCACAGTTTGGGTATTTAGCAAGGGAGTAGTTAACAGGGGGTGAAGTCTGAACTAGATGAAAGGATGGATGGGAAAGAAATCAGTTTGGAGAGAAATAAAGGTGTGGGTTGGTGCTTATTTGGTACAGATGTTAATTGTTAGTGGTTGATAGCAGGGCAAAGCAAAACAACCGAACAAATTAAAATATCTGAGGGAATTCTTTGACTATAAGCAACCAAAAGAATTAAAGAACAAAAGTTTGATTTTTCAAAGAGAGAGACCTTTGAACACATGTAATACAGGCAGAAGTTCCTCCAATGCCTGATTTCCATCTGCATTCCGCTTGTTGGTGCTGCATTCCAAAGGGACCTAATCAAAAGAGAGAGAATTAATTGCTTCTCTTTTTCTTTCTTTTTTTATGGAGATTTTTCAAGGATAAATTATGGATGGACCGAGGCGCAGATGAAAATTAAAAGATGTTAAAGAGGTTGAAAATAATTATAAAAACGATGAAATTCCGTTTAGGAAATAAATAGAGTTGTTTTCTTTTATTTGTCATGTTCTTAATTCCTTTTGAAGATAAATAAATAAAATGTGTAGAATTATTATGAATGACATGATGAAAAATACGGAAATTCCAGGTAGGAAAGAGCAGGTAAGTACAATATTGTAGTAATAAATCGCATAGATAGATCATAGATGTCGCATAAAAGAAAAGAAAAAAAAAATTATTCTTGCTTTTTGTATGGCTAACGGACACTTAAGGGGATGGATTGACCGAATAGATTATGCAATAAGAGATGAATGAAAAGACATCTTAAACAATTAGATGACGGATGGTACAATGATTATATGCCGTTGTTCTAAAGTCATATTTGTCTCTCTTCGTGTAGGTTCTGGCGGCTGAATACAACTCGATGATAAAATTCATAAATCTCACAGTGTGTCTCTACGTAACACGATCAGTGGAATACGGGAGTGTCAAGTATGAATCGAATTGCCCACATAATATAGAAAGTAATAGAGATATAAAAAAAAAAAAAAACTCAAGGCTTACATAACAATCCAAGGAGACATCCTTTTTATAGGATAACAAACACATTTTCACAAGAGTTATGTCTTTTCACTCAAAATAAAAGGTCGATCACATTTTTTAGACAAAAGAAATGTCCCTGTAATAAAATATTTCTTTTAATTTTCAAGTCCGCATTATCCTTTGTGATTATTTGAGATTTTACTTGGATTCAATATTGATTACTCATTATAGATAATGCACAAATTGTGGAAAGAATAGAAAGTAAGTTCCAAATTCGATACCATACTAGTAACATTTTCATTCATCGCCATCGAAGCTGCAGGTGAAAAACCAAACACAGAAGAGGAATTGGAGTTGCCATCGTAAATAGTATAATATAGAGTCCAGTAAATATTTAATTATTTGTTTATATCTGTTTAAAAAAAATACAAAGAGGTTAACTGGTATTGGCTCACCTAGGGTAGCAATGAAGATATGAATTGAGTACGTTCACCAAAATGAAGGAAAGAAAGAAAGAAGATAAATGAAAAAGGACAAACTATCTACATAATAAGGGAAGAGGGTTTTTAAATTTTATCTCTCTATAAATCCTAACTATTAATTTGCTCCATAAATTCTACGGCTCTCCCCCCCTCTCTCAAACAATAGTAATTGCACAATTGTCACTAATTTGATCTCACGTTCAAAATTCATATATACAATATTAATTGCACAATTGCTACGGCTCTTCCTCTTAAACAATATTAATTACATAATTGTCATTAATTAGATCTCACGTTGCGCCGTGCTTTTAGGTACAGGCAAACCCTAGTATATATATAACCAAACAAGAATTAAGGAAGAGGATTTTGAGCCCAAGCACTTCACGAATTGTGACCCAAACTAAGTAGTATGTCAATAAGCAAATTAAGGGACCCAAACTGAATCCAACGAGTCAAAATTGATCTGGGTTGGATTGGACTATACTAACCCACAATTTCACTTAGCCTAACAAAATTAAAATTAGCCTACACAATTTTGTTTGTAAGTTTTCCCCTTTATTTGGTCGGGAAAATGACTTGCACATCAACAACAGCAGCAGCAACAAAAAAGTTCAACAATTCCCATTCATTTAGCACATTATGCTTAGAAAAATCCGTTTTTTTTTAATCTGTTGGCACTTCTTTTTTTGTCTTTTATTTACGTGAAATTTCTAAGTTATGTTAACCTCTTGAGTCACCTTTTCTATTTGAAGGGCAAGTTGGTAATTCCACGTGAATAAAACAAAAAAGAGAGTGCCATTGAAAAAAAGAAAGCGTTAAAATCATTTCCCTTGTCTTATAACGTCTACTTATGGAACAAATTACTAGGTGTTACTCAGCATGAAGCCAACAGGTCCAAGTAAAATACTAAAATCACTGATCAGAATCGAAATAGAACCCAGCCCGCAATAAAACAGATCAGTCCCTCAAGAGTCAAGACGTAAGAACAGAGGCCTAGTTGGGCCTAAAGAATAGGGGAAAATGACGGTTAAGGACATGTTTTTGATAATTAATATCCGTCAAGAACATATTAGAAATATTTGTTAATACTGAAAATGTTTTTTGCGGGTATTAATTATCAAAACACGTCCTAAGCTATCATCTTCCCAAAGAATAATACTCAAATAAGTCAGGATTATTGGCTGAAAATGACTGAAAAACTATTTTATTTGGCTTATTTAGTTTTTTTTAGCCAACCCAATCTCTCTGCTCCCATCACCTCCCTCCCCAGTCTCCACCAAAATAAAACGGAAACTCCTAAATTTTATTTGACTCTTTCTGTTTTGTAGATTCAATACTTTCATGTTCATTTTGACAAGTCAAACTAACATATAAACATTCTTTTTCCCTTAATTGTTCTTAAAGTGGAGTAATAGCAATATTATTCTTATAGTCTTTGTTTGGGATCTACGAAAAGGAAAGGAAATTTTTTTAAAATTCACTATTTTCGTTTGGTTTATAAATAAATGAGAATTTTTTTAAAAAAAAAAAAAATCAAGTTTTGAGCACAGTATATTTTCGTTTATATTTTCTAAGCACTTTCATCCTTAACCATTTTCATTTCTTTTCCACAAATTTCAAAGAGCCCATTAAAGTGTAGTACCGATATGTCCTTTTTAATGTGAAGGTAACCTCAAGATTGGCCGAATGGCTAAGATTTAAATCTTAAACCATCTCCAACCTTAGGGTCAAATTTGAGAATGTCAAATTTTTTAGAAGGCTAAGGTGGCAATTTTGACATGATAAAGTTGATATCTTCAAGACATCTACTCCAACAATCGTGTCAAAATTATTATTTTAGAAAGTTTTGCAGAGTAAAATAATGAAAGATAAAGTTTGACACCAATGTCAAATTTTACATGAGAGAAGAAATGTCAAACAACATATACATTTGACATTTTTTGTTGGAGATGTTTCACAGATCAATTGTTTCACTTGCATGCCATTTCAGATTTGAAATTTGGAGATGCTGTTGTAGAAGTTCTCCTCACATGTTTGAAACCTTTTTTAGGTGTTGTCAACTTTATTTTAGATCAGTCTATACAGAGTTTTACTCAAACTTCAATTGAGTCCTTCGTAAGTGGACGATGTGATTGGACTCCCCAAATTTAGTCAATACGTGCTTAAGCTGACCCACACACCTTGACCTAGTTTTAAAAGAAAATTGTTTCCATTTTTTGATGTGCTAATAATGATATGTCCTTACATAATTAGTTTTTGCAAAGGAATCAAATTATGGAATAATTATCAAGAGATGTTAAGCTTACAACAAAATTTTATTACATACTTACAACTTCCTTACACGTTCTGATGGAAGCTTAAGTGAAACAAAAAGAATGTACTAGTTCAAGTGAAACAAAAAGGATGTGGTGGGCCCCAGTGATGATGAGTAAGAATGATATAAGTATGTTGTAGAATTTTTATTGGGAAAATGATTTTGCCACTTCCTTTTTTTGTTAACGCTACTCTCTTATAAGTGTAATTTTTTTTTTGCCAAATAATACACTTATAGGAGAGTGACGTTAACAAAAAAAGGGAGTGACATATCAGCAGTTTTTTATTGTTATTGTAGCGGCTACTGGTACAACATCTAGGGCATAGACATCGCGTGTTTGGGCCCGTTTCAGGTTCAATAAAGATAATCGGAACCGCTCATTTTGTTTAATATATTTTGTGTAAGGTCCTTGTAAAAAATTAGCTTCATCCGACATCGACAAAAGCGTTTACGAAGCATCCAAAATCACTTTAGAAATTTTTTAAAGTAATTTTGGACGCTTTGTAAACACCCTTATCGATGTCGGATGAAGCTTATTTGTGGAGACCTTAAGAAAAATATATTGAACAAAATGAGCGATTCCGATTATTTTTATTGAGCTCGAGACGGGCCCAAACGCCCGTTGTACATGCTGTCTGTGCCCATTTTCTGTACAAGTAGCATTTCTATATTGTAGGCGTAACATTTTTGATAAATAAACTTCTTTTTCCGAGTTAGAGCATCTCCAACCTTGACTCATTTTAAGACCCAAATTAAAATTTGGGCAAAACTCACAAAAAACTCTCTCCAATCTTTAACCTAAACCCTTCTCCATTATGAGTTTTACTCATTTCTTTTCCCAAATTTGAGACAATCCAAGTCTCTCCCCATATTTTTCTACAATATTTCAACGACTCTTTTTTCATGCTATTTTGAGAGCATGGTGTCGGCTATCCTAAGCTTGAATACCTGCATTTCTCTCATGGCCGCTGCCACCCAAACGAGTTCCTATAGACGGAAAAGAATAGATGATATATGGATCAAAGTTCTATGGGTGGTAGGGGTGTGCAAAAAACCCCCGCCCCGACGGACCCGACGGGTTTCGAGCGGGGCCGAACATGTGGTTCAGTCGGGTACGGATTCATTTTTTCAAAAAATCAGTTTTTGGTTCAGATCTCGGGGTGCTGTTTTTTCTTACCCGACCCGACCCAAAAAATCGGGCACGCAGACGATTATCCCTTCTCGTTCGGTTCGGGGCCCAAAAATTGATACCCGATCAGTTCGACCCGTGCACACCCCTAATGGGTGGTGGTAATTGGTAGACTATTTGGGTAGCTGAGGGTGGTTATGAAGGTGGGCCGAGTTTTTCTTCTTATTCTTCTTCATAGCAGTCAGTCACTCTCAATCCCAAATCAAATTTGTTCTCTTCTATTATTTACATTATAATTGTCATTTAATACCTAAAAAATACTGTAATATATTTGGGTAAAAAATTATTTTGCCATTGACGAGAGCCTAATCCAAAATAAGTTCTTACTCAAAATTTGACCTAAATTTGGGTAAAATTTTGGGTCTGAGGCCGGAGATGCTCTAAGGCCCTTGTTTTTCTCAGTGACCTCGGAAAGAAGCTGATGCAAAACCAAAAAGGTGCAGCTATGGTTTCAGGAACCGTCGATTCGATTCACTGACCATAACTTCTGCCCTCTAGGGTTTATCACTCTCTACCTCGTACCCCTCAACTCTTTCTAAGAGACAGGTTCAATTATTTCCCCCCGCCCCACCCTTACAGTCGCATGGAAGCTCTAGCAAGCTCAGTTTTCGTTTCCAAATTATCAGAGACGATTCCGGTTATTTTTGCACCCCATTCTTCGATCAGATCACCAAATAAACTTATCGGGTCTCTGAAATTTCGTGATTCGACGCCGTGGGTTTGTGGGTCTCGTGTTCTTGCGCTTGCTCGGGAAGCATCAGACGGAGGCGATGAAGAGATACGGTTTGAGAATAATGGGTCCAGTTCAATTTCTGAAAAGATTGCATCTTTGTCTCAGGTACCTCATAGAAAGAATTCAATTCAATTCACTTATTTCGTTCTTGCTCTGTTTGGTTCTTGAAACATCTAGAAATTGAACTCCTTTTGGAGTATAGATGATGTTAAATTCTCCTAAACTAAGGTTTACACAGCTAATTGGATCTGTTTATTCATTTGTTTGGTTATTGTCTGCCAAAGTTGATGAAAGCATATTGCTCAGAAGTAAGTCGTTCGTTGTTTTGCTTGGTTTTGTTTGTTTTGAATGATTTCATTCAGTTAACTTTCTAGAAAATGAAGATAAACTGGTGGTTAAAGTGCTTCCCTTTTGTTATTTTAGAAGATTTTCAGAAGTGTAAGTATTTGTGTATGTGCCTCAGCAGACACGCCTAAGGCAAAATAGCTTGTGATTTTGCTGGTGCTTCTCCTTTTATTTCCGATCTCAATAGTGTAGCACCTAGGCATGTTTGATGTAGTTGTCTCTACAGTAGCAACCAATTTGTGGAGCGTTGTCATTTTATGATATAGTATGTGATTCTATAATTCAAATGGTTACTTCAGCTTCGTTGTGATGCCTCTCTCATATACTGTGAAGGGTGATCCGGACTACAATCAAGAGGGTGAAAAGGAAGCAAATGAGACACGAAAGATGGAGACACCTTTAATCGTTCCATCCGGAAGTGGAGCAGGGGGAGGCACAAGGGCTGGGCTATTCAGAACTCCCATATCTGGCGGAGTCCAGAGTGCAACGTCAGCTCATGGCTTACCTCGACCTGCCTTAGCAGTGCGCAATCTGATGGAGCAGGTAAAGGGGTTAAGCTTTTATCCCCCTAATTACTAGTGCAAGTAATTTTTTTTTTAAACGGTCTTTGTCTGTATACCTATGTAGTTACTGCCCACCTGATTCTGTTATTGTGATTCCTGATACCCGAGGGTTATTCCTTCATGTGTTAGAAGTCCTGTTTGTGGTGGGCTGTGAGTCTGTGACTAAATTGAGTTGATAAGTTTAAGGTTTCTCCTTTCCACCCCTTCATGGTCAAAGGAACCCTGCTAGATAATGTCTTAGATAGTTTGTCTAAGCTTAATTTGAAGTGGCGTTAGAATTTTAGAAGAACTTATGAGATACGAAAATAATATTATTCTTACCAATAAACTAAATGGGGTCTGTTTTTGAAGCCACGAGTTTTAGGGGGCCACCTTAATGGGTTGCTTATATAGATGTACCCTTTTCTATGGAATGCATTGTTATCCATGATGTCAACGATGATTCTGTTTTTTTTGTTGTTGTCGCTTAAGAATTGTGGATGTTTATGTCCTTATTTTTTGGTTTTATGATCAAAGGCTAGGTTCGCTCAGTTGTGTACAGTAATGTCTCGGATGCACCACAGAAGAGAAGGATACCCATTTGGTTCACTGGTAGATTTTGCACCAGATTCAATGGGACGTAAGTCATTTTAGTTTCAGTATTTGTTGCCTATCCTTTCACCGTTAACACTTTTCACTTTAGTCTCGACCCAACAAAGTCATTATCTGCTGCTGCATTAACACTCTGACTTCTTTCTGCTTGGCTGGGCTATTCAAGCCCCTTCTATATTCACATTCCACCAGATTACAATTATTAGAGTTTTATTCTTGGGGTAAATCTAACATGGACGCTTGATTCTATGTGGGTTCATGTACATGGGTATTCTAAACGCGACAGATATTTTTTAGCAACCATGATAATTTTTAATTTTTTTTTTCCATGTATGGCTTGTGGGTAAAATTTAGCTTGTTGTTCTATTCATGGTAGCTGTAATGGAGGATTCAGGAGTAAAGTGAATTAATCTAAGTGTTCATCTGTTCAAGCTTGGCTTGGCTGCTCAGTAAAATTGCCTCAGCCTTGGCTGGTGTCATGTAGAATATAACTTTGATGTTAGAGCTTGACTTGATGGATATGGCGAGTTTTTCTCCTTCACTCTGCTGATCACTTTGTGATATATGACTGTACTTTTTAATCCACCCCAGCAAAATATTTTTGCATTCTCTGTTCCCCTGATAAATCAACCTAGTTTTCAAACTCTTTCGAAAAGAGATACTACCTATAAAAAGTATCCTGGACAACCTTGCCAAAGCTCATGAGCTTAATTAGTCAAGTTAGCTATTTTTCAGACATGACTCCAGTACGTTTTGAATTGAAGGGCCCAAAAGTTTTTTCAACTCGCCCCTAAGCCAGATGAGCCGAAAACCAAGTCAAGTTCGTGAGTTGAACTTGACTAATTAGCATGTTTTACAGCCATAGGAGAGCAGTTGCTCCCTCTCTTTTTTCACATATCACAAGAAAGTCATAAATGGACTGCACTTGTGCCGAAAAGAACTCACTCTCCATTTGTCTGTTTGATATGTTTTAATGTGATAATTTGTTTCCAGATCCAATATTTTCATTTTCCCCATTGGCCATTCACACGCGAAATCTGTTGGCTGACCCGAGATGCACCCTTGTTGTGCAGGTTTTTTCATTTTTACCCACCTTAGCAATATTTCTTAGCAGCTTTACATTTATGGATTCTGTTGACAGTTAGGTTTCAATCTTGATAGATACCTGGATGGAGTGGCTTGTCCAATGCGAGGGTAACCATATTCGGTGATGTCTTCCCTCTTCCTGAACACGACCAGGTTGCTGCCTGAATATATGCATAATTTTGGTTTTACTTGATTATTAACTATGCATTGTCACCACTTCTAAGAAAGGGAAAGACACATTCTTATTTTCCCTTCTCTCCATGCGACATATTTAAATGCTGGCTTGGTCTGCTTAAAACTGTAAGGTGAACTTTTAAAGGTTTCTAAAGGGAGGAAAAATTGTGAAGAGAAAAGGAAATAACGTCAGACCTCGCATGAATTAACCTTACTGATCATCTTAGGGGTCAATCAAAGGTTCAGTTTTTGTGATTTTTTCCCCACTTGGAACAACATGACGAAGTTGAACAATCAGCTTCCTTTTTGTTATTCGACGGTGTAAGATTCTCTTTTAATGGTACATATTGAACCATTCAACCCTTCCTTGTGTACTCATTTACTAGTCAGAAGACTCAAGATAGGAAAATTGAGGATAACTAGTTGTCTTTCCTGATTTTAAAACTCCACCATTGTTAGTTTTTGTGGATTTTAACGATCACGATGGCCTTCATGTTGCTAGGAATGGGCTCATAAACAGTATATGATCAAACATCAACAAGGGCCTTCTCAACAATGGGGGAACTTCTACTATTTTAGGATGCAGAACATAAGGTGTGGTTTCTAAGTCTTATGGAGTGTATCAAATGTTATGAATATGGTGTATTTTGTTTCATAAGATGAAGAAGACTACTGACATGAAATTTGTGTGTTGTCTCATAATTGCAAGGCTTGTTAACGAAACACACTCTCTCTCTCTCTCTCTCTCTCTCTCTCTCTCTCGTATATGTATATATGCGTGTGGGTGGCTCCTAATATGCTCTTTTACATGGATTCCCGGAGGTTTTACATAGGATTGGGTGGGGAAAAAGAATGTTATATACCGCCCGACCAAAAAGAAAAACCATTTGTTAACATGACAAGCTTATGTAACCTTTTTTTTGTTTAATATTGCCCAAGCAGTGACATATACTTCATTGGAGGCTTTGGCACTGTTGCTTGGGTTGATGTCAAGGAATATGAGACTCTTCAGCCTGATAAGATCGCAGTGGATGGGGGTGAACAGAACTTGAAGGTGGGCTTCTTGGATTCGATTAGACATTATCTCAAGTGCAATCATCTTAAAACTAAGGTGTTGAGTAGAATACGTATTTAAACATTACAGCAGAATACTTGTTTAAACATTATAACATTCGGAAGAAGATAATATGCACACATATGGGTAAATGTCATTCGCATTGTCACTCATGCTTTTGAATCTTCTCTGGTTGTAGGAGCTCAATGCTATCTTTTCAAAACCCCTAAAAGAGGTATTGTCCAGTGAGATGGAAGTAGATGATGCTGCTCTTATATCAATAGACAGCAAGGGAATTGATATCCGAGTTCGGATAGGGGCCCAAGTATTTCTCTTTTCAACCCATTTGAGTATTATTTCCGTTCATTTACAGTATCTTTCCTACCGTTTTCATAACTTGCTCTTGTTTTGTTTTTTGTTTTCTTTGTGTGTGCGTGTAGTTCAACATGCAGAGATTATCCTTTGAAGAGGGGCATGCAATTGAAACTCTAGAGGAAGCTAAGGCGGCACTTTGGAAACTAATCGACAAGGGTCGAGTTTACAATTTGCCAAAATAACAAAAGTTTCACAATTTGCGGAAATAGAAGTATTGTTATGTGGTGTTACTTTTTCTTATTGTCAGAGGTCCTGTTTTAGGTTTTTTTTTTTTTTTTTCGACTTTTATTTTTGGGACAAGGTATTTTGATAATAACTACCAGTTGTACCCTGCAAAATGTGTAGTATAATAGATATGATGATGTCTGTCTTTGTTTTGCAAGTCCTTTCTTGGAGTTATTCATGAATTTGGGTTGAGCCATGTGCTTTTTCTGATGAATGTGAAAAAAGGAGTTTTTAACTATTTATTGGGGAATAAAACTGGAGAAGAGGAGAGGGCGTATCTCAATGGGATAGATATTGAAAAAGTTGGTGTCATGAAGCAGATATTTTTAGCAGTGAGGGGGACAGATTTCCCTGCCGATAATGCATATTGGCTGGGAGGGTTTTGATTGTTTTGAAAGAGGGTAAGAGGGTAATTCCACGTATCAACTCACCTAGGCAATTGCTAACTAAGAAGAGATATAATGGACACACACACACAATACCCAAACTCCTGAACGCTTTAGACTTTCTGTGTCTCGGGCCAGACTGCAAGTACTAATGAATAATGGGTTGGACATTTGGATGTTTCCATCCTAAAACACTCCATAAACCAAGCTCTTCCTGTTGGGTTTGATTACAAATTGTTTGATACGAGTTTGATTAAGAAATGAATTTAACTTAGGTTTTGTTCCGTTAAGATTCTTAATTTTTTAAATATTTATTTTTTGTTTTACGAGATATGTCATTTTTTTACAATATATTATATATAATATTTATTTTAGTCAATGCAACACACCGTTAACACAATTCAAAGTTTTGGCTCGATTTGGCTGGTTTGTGGCAGAGTCACTACTCATTTTGATGGTAAAAGTAAAAGTAAAGCTTTCCCAGACCAAACTGCGGCCCCATCACTGATGCCAATGGTCCCCCGGTAATGTAGTTCATCTGTCCCAGTCCTTTTAAGTCGTGTAGGTTGCCTCTTTGAGTATCCACCACCCTAGAAATAACAAGACAATTTAGGGTCCCATTCGGCAGCCTAAGCCCACCACGCACCACCTCAGTCAAAGTTTATATACTAATCTCTTCCAAAATATATCATTATATGAGCATACAATTGATTGAGATTTAAAACTCGATTCGATTCGATTTGGTTTGGTTTAATTTATGTATACGAATTCGACCAACTGAGACTTATGGGGTTTTCCCTGTTTTAGGCATGCTAGAATGTTAGTTGTGTTAGTAAGTTTAATTTTTCTTCTCAGAAAAGTCTATAATACACACTCCTTAAAAGGGTGTACCATATGCACCTATTTTAAGGTTCATTCATAACATTTTCGTATGTTTCGTAACTTTTGTTTTAGAATTCATAACCTTTTAACAGTATGATTCATAACATTTTGGTATATCTCGTAACTTTTATACAATTCGTAATTTTTTAGTAATACGATTCGTAATATTTTCTTTACAATTCATAACATTTTGGGAGGTGCATATGATACACACCTAAATAAGGGGTGTATATTGTAGTCTTTCCCTTTCTTCTCATATGTGTTCGATGCTCCTCTATTAGCTCGGATCCAAACGTTTCCATAACCTAGTTATTGGTATGAAGGCCACAATGGATTGATAACTAGAAATGGAGTTTTGGTAAGATTAAGACCTATGCCTACTCCTCCAACCTCGATAGAAGATGTTTCAGATCTTCGTATTTGAGACCTGAAAACAAAAGTTAATGCATTTACAAAAGAGTGTAATTTTGTTTTTCATCTTAAAAGAGGGTGAACATTACTCTCTCTTTTACATTGGTTAAAATGGTGTGGATTCCACCATAAAGTGATGTCATGCTTACCATGCAGTATACTTTTTGTTAAGCATAACATTATTTTGTGACGAAATCTACACCGTTTCAATAAATAAGATTGAGGATAATAATCACCATATTAAATGAAGGATGAACAAAACTCAAGTCATCTTGTATTCATTCCTCCAAACCTTTGAGCTTGACAGTTTTGTCCGTCTTTGTTAGAATGGATAAAATTTGGAAAAGTAGGCAAATTCATAATTGGTAAATCGACATTTTTTACAGTTCTTCCACCAGCAAAAATTCCCCGACAAGTGTGGACAAATGCAAATTTTAACCAAAACTTTGGTCATAAAACAACAAAAGAAAAGAACTGTGAGGAAAGAAAAGAAATGGGAAGGAAAAAGAAAAAAGGTACTCAGCCCTCAGAACCGGACCCAGAAATTTCATCTTCATCTTCAACAGCAGCGATCAAGAAACAGACAACTTCCATGGCAGAGAGCAGCAGTAGCAACAGCTATGGATCTTGGTCACCAATAACCCACATGGCCCAAGACCACCTCTTCTCAATCCTCCTACTCCTACCCGTAGACTCAATCCTCTCTTTCTCCATGACTTGCAAGAGATTCAAGTCCATCACATACTCTGACACCCTTTGGGAATCAATCTGTAGGAGGGACTGGGGTCCCACCTCTGTTGATGCCATCAAATCGTCTTCTTCTGCTGCTGGTGCTGATTCCAGACACCATCACCTTCAGCTCCCATGGATGCAGCTCTATCGACAGGTCTATCAACTGGACTCTGTCTCTTGCCATAGACTATCTGAACCCGAGTGCGATGAGTCCTTCCCAGGGCCCAGAGCTTCTCATTCCTTCAATTTTGTTTCTGGGTGCTTGGTTTTGTTTGGTGGGGGTTGTGAAGGAGGTCAGTTCTTCTTTAAGCACTTCCAGTTTCTGTTTCTCTATGGTATATTTACTTATGAATCTTTCTCTGATTAATGGTTTTAGGACACAAGATGGTTGCTTTTGTGATTGTCTTTCTTTCATTGTTTTCCCTTTTAACACTTGAATTTGTGATGCAAGTGTTGGATTTTCTAGGCAGGTTGCATACAAGCTACTTGAAAGAACTTTTGAAGTATCAATCGATTTACTGTGTCCGCGTTCTAGTGTATTTCAGGCGTTTTCCCAATTCTTGTTTGTTTATGCATCTGGGTTATGTTTTCCCTTTCTGGGTAATCTTTAACTTGATTTAGGTTGGACGGGGCTGTTTGATAAATCTGAAAAATGAAGTACTGGAAACTGAATGCTGAAATTTTTAAGCTGAAAAGCTGTTTGATAAATATATTAAGTACTGAATTAAAAAAATAATGAATTAATTTTGTTCCAATTCTCTCTTAATTTACTAACGGTCACAATATACTTCTGGTAATGGTGGAGGAGTGGTGGTGGTGAAGTAGTGGTGGTGGTGATTGAGTGGTGGAGGTGGTGGTGGAGTGGTGGAGGTGGTAGGAGTGGTGGTGTAGTGCTGGTAGTGGTGGTGGTGGTGGTGGTGGAGGAGTGGTGTGGTGTAGTGATGGTAGTGGTGGTGAGTAGTGGTGGTGGAGTGGCGGTGGTGGTGAAGTGGCGGTGATGGTGGTGGAGGTGGTGGTGGTGGAGGAAGTGGTGGTGGTGGAGTGGTGGAGCCGGTGGTTGTGATGTGGTGGAGGAGTGGTGGTGGTGGTGGTGGTGGAGGTGGTGGTGGTATTGGTGGGAGTAGTTGTGGTTGTGGTATGATGGTTGAATGTAAATACACAAAAATTCAGTCAGAATTTAGTAGCTCAAAGTTAATTTTTTTCAACTTTTTGGTCAATATTTTAAGTGGTACTTAATTTGTTAAGCAATGTAAAATATGATTATCAAATCTACTGGCTCACTTATTACTTAATTGATTCAGTTTTAAGTTCTGAATTTAGGTTATCAAACAAGCTAAAGGTTGGCTTATCAAACCTACTGAATCATTTATTGGAATTACTGGTTGATGGCTTCTACATACTCTTGTTTGACACGAGCCCGGTTCACTGCATGTGAACTTAATAACGATGGCTATATAGGGCGACCCTTTGATTTTGGTGCTTGCACTTATTCATAGTGGTTTCCTATGATGTTCTTCCTTCGGTACTCTGTGTGTGCATCCTTCTTTCTTTTATATTTGGTGTCTCCTCTGCTTAGAAATCGCTGCCTCAGCAAAGCTCTGAAGGCATATGCCGACAGTTCCCCATTGTCTATATCAGATGAGTAGTAGATCAAAGATCATACACTGTTTAAAAGCTTGACAGCAATAAGGAGCTAATACTCATGTAGGTGCAAAAGTCGTTGTAGCCGATGAAAGTGGATAAACAGAGATGCTTCAAGACACGTTACTATGTCGCTGTCCTTAAGAAGATAATCGCCCCCACCAATTCGAGAGAATTCGGTGTGCACCGGGTTACAGTGAAGCCATCTTCAAGATAAAATGAAGCCCAGTCTCCAACTGTTGTCTAATTGCGTTATGTACAAACGAAGAGAGACCCGAATACCTTCGGATTTTGCAAGCCCGCCAAGAATAAATGTAGGAGATAATTTTAGAGAGAAATAACAATTAGAGTTGATCTAATTTTCATCTCTCTAATTGGTAGAACCCCTTGCCTTATATAGGCACGAATCATGACTGATAGCCAAAGATCGCATCTCTTGATTTAATCCCAATTGTCATATCTTTTGATTAGATCATGTCTATTCATTTAACCTGAATAGATGCATCTTTTATCTTTAAATCCAATAACCATGTCCATTCATATAACCTAAATAGACACACCTTTTGAATTAAAACCGTTCACCAATATTCACATTTAATATCCATTAAATATTTTGGAAATGTTCCAACAACTCAGAGGGGAAAGTCTACAATACATACGCCTTAAAAAAGTGTACCATATGCACCTATTTTATGGTTCATTCATAACATTTTAGCGTGTTTAGTAACTTTTGTTCTAGAATTCATAACTTTTCAGCAGTATGATTCGTAACATTTTCATTATGATTCATAACATTTTGGTGTATCTCATAATCTTTATACGATTCGTAACTTTTTAGCAATACGATTCGCAACATTTTCTCTATAATTCATAACATTTTGGGGGGTACATATGATACACACCCAAATAAGGGGTGTGTATTGTAGTCTTTCCCTACTCAAAGACTAAGAACTCTCGAATTTCTGCCACATTGTTTCGCATATTAGCCAATTAATAAATGGTGTTGAACTAACCACGTGACATCTCGAGTTAATACCTTCTGGACTCTTTTTTTTGCATTTGGATCTGTATAAACTGGATCCTTGGAGTGGTTACCGGCGAGTAGTGAGTTTAGAAGTAGCTTCTAGGGATGATGATTGTTTTTCAAGGGGCTCCCTTTTCTAGACATACTTGATGAAGTTAGTTCACAGGATTGCTGAAGATGAGGCTGCTTGTCTGTGTTAGTAGGCTGCTTTTCTGGATTAGTAATAGCATCATGTTATCTTGTGTTTGCCTCCATTGCATCCGTGGGAGACTAGTTTGATCAAGGATTGGAGAGGAAAAAAGACGCGCTAGCATCTTGAACTTTATTTGATCCTTTGAACCTGCCATATACCAGAGCTCAAGAGTATCTTCCACTCAATGCCAACAGTCGAGTGTGGCTAGGATTGAGTGGTCAACTTTGTCACTCACTATTTCTGTTGCAAACCTGAGAAGTGCAATAGGTGATCTTGCCTGCACGCGTGGAGACTGGGGTTCTGTTGATACGCTAGTTTTTGCAATCATAATTAGTTCAAACCTAGAAACTGCCTCTTATTTCTCATTGTTATAGAGTGGAAGCTCATTTTAGGGTCTTAACTTTCCTCTTCCTTTGTTGGGAGGTTGTGTTGTTCCATACTTGCTCGGTCACTATTCCTTGTCCCAGTTTCATCGGGTCATCATGCTATAGCTTGAGGGGAAAGTCTTTAATACACACTCATTTAAAGTGTGTACCATATGCACCTATTGTGTGGTTCATATTGTGCCACCTCATGAAAAATTCCTTATAAGACCGGTCATTCATAACATTTTATTTCGTATCGTAACTTTTATACTAAAAATTCGTAACTTTTCATCAATTGATTCATAACATTTTGGGAATCATAACATTTTAGTGTATTTCAATGAGGGTGCATATGATACACACCCAAATAAGAGGTGCGTATTGTAGCACTTCCCTAGCTTGAGATAATTCAACCATTGATCATCAAATAGGGCTGGACCAAATTCCAAGCATACCTCCTCTCTTGCTTAGAAATGACTGTTCCAACAAACTTTACAATTGTCTAAGGAAATGTAACTTGTAACTAGAGTTATACTATTAGTTTTTTATGGTGAATGCTCTTTGTCTAGTTTTTCCTCGATTTAATAACTAACAGTTAACATTCTCTTGGTTTTAGGGCGCCATCTTGATGACACATGGGTGGCATACATTGGTAATGACTTCAAAAAGTCATTGAATTGGCAGAAAATCAATTCAGGCGTTCCAAGTGGCCGCTTTGGGCACTCATGTGTAGTTGTTGATGATTTTATTGTCCTCTTTGGTGGGATCAACGACCATGGTATCCGCCAGAATGATACATGGGTAGGTCAGGTGGCGCTAAATGAGACGTTTGGTGTTACCTTGTCTTGGAGGCTACTAGATGTGGGTTCCACCGCGCCTCCGCCACGTGGGGCCCACGCAGGATGCTGCATTGATAACAAAAGGATGCTTATCCATGGGGGGATCGGATTATCTGGAGTTAGACTTGGAGACACGTGGGTGTTAGATCTCTCAGAAAATTTCCTTTTCGGAACTTGGCAAGAAGTTGTGACTCAACCATCGCCTACAGCTCGGTCAGGACACACTTTAACCTACATCGGAAAAAACCAAACAATTTTATTTGGAGGGAGGGGATTGGGTTATGAAGTGCTTAATGATGTTTGGCTCTTTGATTCAACTGGGGGTCACTTGAGATGGCTGCAATTATTATTTGAATTACAAAACATCCCGGGAGGACTATCCCTCCCACGAGTTGGTCACTCAGCTACCCTTATCTTGGGAGGCCGACTGCTGATTTATGGAGGGGAAGATTCATTCAGGCGAAGGAAGGATGATTTCTGGTTACTAGATATTAGTTCAATTCCATCTGTTGAAATACAGCCCATTACTGAGAAAAGGAAGGGCTTGGTAGGCAATATGTGGAAAAGACTCAAGTCCGGGGGTTATAAACCTAACTGCAAGTCTTTTCATCGAGCATGTGCAGATCAGTCGGGCCGTTATTTGTATGTGTATGGTGGAATGGTGGATGGGGTATTACAGCCTGTGGAAGCTTCTGGTTTGAGATTCGATGGGGAGCTTTTCCTTGTTGAACTTGCGCTGCAGCTATAGGCCCAAAAAAAAAAATTTTTTTTTTCTTGTAGAATTAAGGCATGGTATCTTCGCCTAATGTAAGTCCTGTACATAGTAGCTTATGATGTAGCTTGAACTTTGTTTTTTGGTACACAGCTTGAACTTTGTTGGTTATGTAGATTGGGTTGATTACTTAATAATCACCTTTTTATGGCTTCCTCATCTTCATATGACACTCATGTTTTGTGTGGGACAAGCGTGGAAGAGGATGCTTTAAAAACAGGTGCATTGGTGGTGGTTTTTTTGTTTGTTTGTTGAGAAAAGCATTGTTTGTTAAACATGTACTTTATCTTTAGTCTTTTCTAGTGAGACAAATAATGACACTCTGGTTTTGCCTTGATGAGAAAGGAAACAAGAAGAGAGCCCCTGACTGGATTTTGAAGTTGATCAGTTCATTTGCAGCCTAAACTAAGTTACTAGTATTATTCATCATGCTAGCTTATGATCGAAGTAAAAAGACTGTATGATAGCAACCATACAATGCCTGCTTGAGAGAGTGTTGCGTTTATCTCATTGATAAAAAACTGATGACCAGACATCTCAAGGAGTCGATTCTTAAACATAACACGTACTTTGTGAACGAAAAGAAAAACAATGGACTTTGTGAAGCTAATTCATTATGTTCACTCTTTTCCTATGCTTTTTGTGTGTGTGTGTGTGTGTACTAATCCCTCAACAAGTCCAAGATCCTGACACAATTAACAAAATAAATCAGAAGTTACAGCCCTATCAATAAACTCGTAGCGTGCCCTCAGCAAATACCACATGCCACTCCCTTTTTCTCTAATGCCACTCCTCTTCTCTCACAATACAAATCACCTAATATAGACACAAAGAGGAGGGGCATTAGAGAAAAGGGGAGTGGCAAAATCACTCCCATATTTTAATCTCAATGTGTATTTACCTGATCTGCATCCTAAATCTCAACCAGGTCCACATGTAGTCCCATCGTCTGAGCTTTGAGAAGCAGCACACATTACACAACGAGAGAGAGTTCAACACCCCTTTAGAATGATGGGGTGGCAAATTTGATACATTGATATAGCCTCACGAATACCAGACATGGTTCTACTAATTTACACAAAGATTGCAAGCTAAGAAACCATAAACAGTAATCTTTAACTCCCTCACTCCTCCCTCCAATATAAAAACAAAAGAGGAGAAACAAGCAATCTTTCAAAGAGGGAAAAGAATAATTAGATCAACAACAGAAACAAAAAAAAATTGATGGCGATGAGCTAATACACGATTAGACAGGCAATCTGTTGGTCACAAGTGCAATTTAGTCCTCCACATCTGCCCGATGACCTTCCTTGGTGCTGGATTATCTGGTCCTCTGTCCCGTTGGCCAGATGTGAAGTACAACCATCCATTCCAAAACCCGACTAGAGTTGTTTTCACACGATAAGGAAGTTTTCCAGTTACTGACCATTTCTGCAATTGTACGCAAACCATGACAAACATCAAGGATCCACAAAGAATCAGCAACAAGTGCAATGGCAGAGGAACGTGCAAAATACATCCTAAAAAATTGCACAAGAACTTCATCAATTCATGCATTCTGTCATTCAGATCACCAGCTATAGTTATTTTCTCATGCTCACAAGGATAGGTTTAAGGCTCAGATACCCTGTGAGGTATTTTTGGGATGCCATAGGATCCCGAAAAACAATCCGGCTCTGATGGCTTGGATTTTTGCAAGAGTCACCTTTAGACATTGAAAACTCAATATCGCTTACCAACTCTGCAGTTTACAACCTAACCCATTGTAAAAGTTTTAAGTCCAGTTGAAATCCTTGCATCCACAGCGTTAATGATGTGCACATAAAGGGTCCTTTAATCAGTGCAAGGGCAAGTGCAAAAATTAAGTCAATGAAGGCATTTTCCATAAAGGGATGTGAGTAGCTTTCAGCAATTCCACAGGAATAAATCTCCGTCCGTATAAGGAGATCAATATTTCTCCGTCCAAAATTTAAAACAAAAAAGAGACGAAAATTATAGTTTGTTTTTCCTGCATGTTATGCACAGTTGAATATCCAACTATCAAGGGTTGAGATGTAGGGAACTAGAGCCAAGTAGGATGAAGTAGATGGAAAACTCAAAGCTCTCTCAATTATGTGTTTTGGAAAATTTTTAGGGGAGAAGAGAGCCCAGCAGCATATTTTGCATGTATCACGATTATGTTGCAGTTAGCAAACATACATAAGAGCATATTAGCGGTCTGGATGTCAAGATGGTTTTCTTAACAGGTCTGCGTGTGCTGATTATGGCTGCAGCCACTTCAAAAAAGCAGGTAGTCTAACAAAGGATGAAAATTCAATCAGTTGTTAGGTATCCTATTTCGCTTTGCAAAAAAAGTACAAGCAAAAAGCAAAAGAAGACCACAAATGTTTGTGTGCAGCAGAATTTGGAGCTTCTAAGGAATTCAACATCAATGATTTGTACAAGTTAGCAAAGACAGCCAAAGCAACAGGTAGCAGCCAAAGAATAATATGTAAAAACATAAAACTGCATATTGTCCGTGAGTGCATTGTGCATGAGTGCATAAAATGCATAACCATAAAGAAACAGTACCATTGTATCCAAATCAAATTGCATCACTTCTCCAACCAAAGTCATCTTTTTGGTCACTGGGTGCTTATCTGTCGTGCCTCCAACAATAACGATAGTATTATTAACAACAACCCAAGCAAACTCGATATGGGAATCAGGCTTTGGCATGGGAGGCAACACTTTCCACTTCATCTCATCATCTAGCATATAGACATCGCCATAGACAACCTGTAACAGTCAAGAACGAGTAGTCAGCATGACAGGATAGATATTGGCCCCACCCCGATTGTGGCGGGTTTCCGTCAAATTTTTGGATAACGGGTGGGGTCGGGGGAAAATTAGAAAAACCCGATCGGGATGATATTACCCCACCCTGTTACCTGCCTGAACCCGCCCCGAAATATTGTTATGTATGAAATTATATTTCGACCATTGTACTTAACAATTATGCCTCATTTTTTAGGGGGCGGCAACGGGAGCACCCACACATTACTGGTCAGAGTTTTGGACAGGGTAGGGGCAGTGTCGTAGTTTTTGAGTCAGGGTGAGGGTACAGCAAAACCCGCCCCGCCTAGTTGCCATCCCTCATTCTACACACGTCTACCAAAAGAAAAAAATAAAACCGCAAATTTGATTTTGCATTCATATGTCATCTTACTATCTTCCTGATTATTCAGCACATTGTGCTTCAATTGTAGCACAATAACACAACCATGCAACGCTGACATAGCACCGTTATGAACTGGTTCAGTTTATTAGAAATAAGCACATCTAGAAAAAGTCCAACGAACTTCGATGTATTATAGTCCAGCTTACATCACGGAAAGCGCAGATAGATGAGAAAAGAATACAGAAGCATGCTTCAAAAGTCCTATCTATATAATCAAAGTCCAATACTCAAATACCATCAGATTACCTCATTCCTTCGAGAGCACTTATAAATAGGTGAGCCAGGTTTGGCCATAAAGTCACCTTCTTGTCCACCAATAACGTACAATCGATTATTTGCCGTAACACAAGCCCTACATGAATGTAAATATTTAGTTAAAGCGTAATTACGTCCCTAAATCCCTGCAGAAAATGAGGTTTGCAAAACACATGTAATGCAAAAAAAAAAAAAATTTAAACATCTGTTTCGATATTCCTGTAATTCATGTCAACAATGTTACTTAAAAGCATAAAAATAACACAGGAGAGCATGAGGAATGACAATAAGAGTTTAATAAGACAGTTTGGCAGTTCCAGATGTTAGGATTTCTACCACGCGAAATTGATGAATAATCAGCTCAAATTATTTAAAGAAAGCAAGCCTAAAAAGTTTGGTACAAAATAAAAATGAGATACTGGTAGGAGAGGAAAATTTTAACCATGAGATGAGAACTTAGGCCCCAGTCCAAAATTCCCAAGTTACAGAGTGCGGACAATAGAAGAAAAGATATAGGTGAGAACTTTTTTTTTTCCTTTTGAAAGGTAAAACAAATTGGTGGATGAAAATCTAAACAGCACAACCATTGGAGGAAAAAGTAATCTCATAAGAAAACACTGATATACATTCCTCAAGAACCATTATATAGAAATGCTAGTACAGAATTGTTTCCTTAGCACAAAAGCAAATGATAAATGAATATCACACTGGATAAATAACTTTTTCAGTGTTTTTCCTATCTATTGGTAGGTAAGAATTTCATTTTTGGTAGTCACTCTTTCCATCTGATCAATGGCATGTCACCCTATTACTTTCCTGATACTGGCCATCATTTAACAACTTAATTCATGCATCAACTGAATGGATTTCTTTCCATTTTTGTATAATGTAATTAGTAATCAAAAGATAGCAGAAAACACACCTATGAGGTCCACCACGAGGTATGGGTATTTCACTACGCCACTCTTTTTCTAAAGCTTTGCCATTCTTCACTGCAAGACTCCAGTGCTCTAATCCTGGTGTGTATCGATTCTCTTTGCTCCCACCCATCACATGTAGTCTACCATTCCAAAGTTGGGTAGCCGGTGCATACCTGTGTCAGCAAGTTAACAGTTGTTCTAGTAGTAACAAACAATTGAACTAAATGGAATTAAGTAAATCTATTAAGTTGTCTTTATTTCTTTTTACTGATACTAGCGGGGCTATCGTGTAAGTTCCAGTTCACCAATGGTTCCGCATATAATACCAATAAAGCTTTTAACACGACGAAAGAAGAAAATACATACATAAAAAGATATACCAAGCCGCAAAGACAATCCTCCAAAACATTAGTACATTGCGAACAACTCACTACAAATATTTCTCTATTGAGTCCCAGAAAGGCCATAAGCAATATCGTGAAACAGAGATATCCCCTCATAGCAATCAGTGTTGATAGCGAAGCTAACATACACAGAACATCAAAGTAACTAGGCAATAAAAGCAACCAAAATTCAATGTATGCAAGAGAGAGAGAGAGAGAGAGAGAGAGAGAGAGAGAGAGAGAGAGAGAGACAGAGAGAGACAGAGAGAGAGAGTAATGGGCATGCCTAAGCAACAAATAACCTAGAAACTAGTTACTAGTGTAACCATATTTTTCTTTGCTTGTTTCTTCTTTTCCTCTTCGTTTAAGACCAGAAATCATAACTCATTTGTGCATGAACTATAGATATTTGCTCAAACAGGTTCAGGGAAGCACAAATGAAGCTGAAATCACTTACTTCCTATTTGAAGAAACAATGACAAGAATCTGGGCAAAAGGTACAAATGTACAGGATAACAATTAAATAGTTTACCTATATGGAAATAGCTAAGGTAAATTTCAGCAAAGAAATGAATAGGCAAGACTAAGATGGGTAGAGAAAGGGAAATTTTGATTTTGGACAAAGTTACAATAAGTTAAATGAACATCAAACTAATCAAAATCACTGTGGAATTAAGAAAACATACGAGAACTTCCATTCTAGTTGGCATTATGATTAACGACACACACCTAGGCACCGGTAAGTTGGGCATGTCTTGCCATTTCTTTGTTTCAGTGTCCAGCACAAAGGTACGTGCTGTTGGACCCCTACATTGTGGCCCGTATTGGCCGGTGACCACATAAATATATCTCCCATCTGTCGCCATTCCTAGATGTGAATGCGCCATTTCTTTGGGCATATCAAACCTTCCTCCCCATGTATTGTCCGTAAAGTTGTAGATATCAACATGAGAATGTACCTATATACACATAAGAACAACAAGAAGTTGAAATTTAAATGACTTGTCACCCCAATCAGTTATAGCTCTAATAGTTCCATGATCGACTCTTTATTCAAAGATTCCCATGGACAAAGTCACATGATAAGCATGTAAATCCATAAACTCGACTAACTCTTCAAGTCTTAACATTGATCAATCAAGAATCTTCGTTTAAATAGGTAAAATACAAAGGGTAGACAAAAATTAAGTTTGTGACAAAAAAAAGAGCAGATGGCAGAAAGCAGAAAGATAAATGGTGTAGAAGCTCACGTAGTCAATTGTGCCGTATCCAGCAAAGACGAAGAGAAGATCCTTGATTTGTAATGCTGCCCCGTCAAGACGTGGGACGGGTGCTGCTGCCATCTCCTCCCATTCTAATTCCGGAGCCGGTAAATCAGCAAAAGTTGCTGACAAGACTCGCTGAGGCACGGCATCTTTCTGACCCTTGGTCGCGGTGTTGTTGTGGAGATGGGGAGGGATAAAGAAGTTGTGGGATTCTTGGAGAGGCCAATTAGATGAAACTCCATAGAGGTAGGCAGAGGATGAAGAAGAAGCCCAAAGAAGATCTGCGATTAGGGCGAAACCGAGAAGGGCAACGCATATGAAGACGAACTTGGTTGATTGGTGTTTCCCGAGTGTTGTTGTCCTTGCCATCTCATCTGATCCCTAGAAATGATGATCTCATCCGCGTAAGTATGGCGTATGTGTATGTGTACATGCAGGCAGCTAAGCGGCAGGGTAGGGTAGGGTGGGTAGGTTCACTACTTTCGCGGCTGCGCAATTGTCACTCTTCTTCCTCGGGGAAGAGTCTCGCGAGCGGAGAGAGAGAGAGAGAGAGAGAGAGAGAGAGAGATGCAGGTTAGCCCAGCCCAACATATTATCTTTTCTTTTACCCAAAAAAAAAAAAACATATTTTCTTTTCGGCGACTGTTGTCTTTCTTTCTTTTCAATTTTCATGTTTTTTCTAGCGACTGATGTCGGTGCATATGCGTTACCCAATGAATATTTTTATGGGAGGGTAGGATGTTCAATGCAATACTACTGCTCCTGCTATTTTATTATTAGCCCAGACAATAGAAAAAAATGAAGGTTCACGTTTTTTTGAATTATGTTTTCGTACATAAAACGGTCTCAACGCTAGTTATATTTTTGGAATGAATTTGATCAAATTATGCAAGTTAAAACCGAAGTGTCTTTCCTGTTCTGGGTGTTGTGCTGTTAAAATTTTAAATTAATTCATATATGCCTTGAAAAAAAGTAATGAAGAGTCATAGTTGCCCCAAACATATAGTAAGCGAAAAGAGTATCGAAGGGTACCAAATAAGAAAAGTTGCGGAAAAATAACTTGAGATGGAGAAGAAAACTTATTAGTATGGGCGAATGACTCTGTATTTCGTGCTCGTGTTTCAGAGGTATTTTCAAAGAAGAAAGGTCCCTTAAATCGAGATCCCTCACATCAAGTTCTCCGGTATCTTATCAAACAATTAAAGTACATGGTTGATCTCGACGTCCAGATTCCCACCACATTCGATCCATTTGCTGAGGCCAACGACGACTCTGTAGAGAAAGCGTGCATTCACATTCGTATCCAGCAGAGGAATGGGAAGAAAAGCCAGACAGCAGTGCAAGGTCTGACGAAGGAGTTGAGATTTGAAAAGGTCCTTGAGGATCTCAAGAAGGAGTTCTGTTGCAATGGTACCGTTGTGCAGGGCAAAGAGCTCGGCAAGGTGATTCAACTTCAGGGTGATCAGCGGAAGAATGTCTAATTTCCTTGTGCAGGCTGGCATTGCGAAGAAAGATCAGATAAAGAGACATGGTTTTTAAACCATTGGGTTTGGATTGATGCATTTGTGTTCGTGTCCACTCGCGTGGTGTTGCTAAATCCTACATACGTATACGTGATTCTGCAAGTCATTCTTGTAAAACATGGAACAGGAAAACAAACAGATATTGGAGAACATTCTCTTCTTTATATGCACAAGGTAGTCCAAAATGGCTGAGAAAACAGGTTAATAGAGTGAATTAAGTCAGATTGGGAACAACACTAGTGTTAAATCCTTGTTATGGCCAAAAACACAGACATCAACCTTAATTTTGATTACCCTTTTCTACACCCACGGGTGAAAGTATCTTTGATTTGTAAACAAAGTTTTCAAAAGTGAAAAAAACTTGCACATCTGGCGAATCTGCAAAATTCATCAAAGTTTTGTATGAAATCTGATGTTTTCATACAATTCAGAGACCTGCGCTACCCCCCTACGCAGTTCAGCAAACACGAGAAACTCAACCTTTCACTTCATAAAAATTTCGCCACTGCTACAATCACAAACATTCCCATTACAACACCTTCCCAAGCTCTATGGAAAACAATGAAACATATCCTACTAGCTATGCACAAAAATATGAAGAAACACTTCATCAGCCACAGTAATTGCTTCCGATCATCATCATTCTACTGCCACCACCTATATTAGGGAGAGAACAAACTAGCAGTATTTTACATAGCAATGCACACACTAGTTACACTGGTATAACATCAATCTTTGATGCATCCTCACATCTCAATACAATACCCTCAAGGCTAGCAGGAAGGATACATTTAGCCCATTGGCATCCAGTGGTCAATGGCTCTGGTGGAGGGACAATCATAAGTACATTATCATTCCTTTGAACGACTCCCATAACGCTAACCGTGCTTCCCTCTTTGATGTACCTACCAAAGCACAAATTGCAGTTCACAAGGTCAAGAACACACTCCAACGAAAAAAAACCTTGATGCATGAAACCCAAAACCTTCAACCTAAAAAAATGATGGCTTAGAACTGAAAAGTAGCATCCAATTTCAGACTTCAGGTACGACCTTGGGCTACAACTATGCTACAACATAAAAGAAATTCCAAGGGCCCCATGCTCGCTCGTACATAAGGAAGGGCACATGACCTATAATTGCAAGTTTTAAATGTCCCATGATTTTGAGTCAAAACATGGAAACATTCACCTAAAATTAATTTCCACACACCCCTTTGAAGCACCGCTGTTGATTCATCGCTTTGGATTACAATATCTATCAACAATAGAACAATAATGAAGGTACTCCTTAACAGAACAGAAATTTTACCCTTCTTTTAGTCGCATTACTCGATCATCACTCGAAAGATTTCTCTCTGCCAACCACCTCATGAATTCTGGAGATAGATCTTTATTTAAAGGGTGGACATCAACAACAATAGATTCCTCCACATAAGGCGTCACCCTTGCACCATAGCCAGTCTTAACCAATGCTCTCAACCCAGTCTGGAAGTCGGAGATGTAGAAGTCAACAACATGACTCTGCGAAGAAACATAAACCAGAAGTTCATTTCAAAAGAGTCTCATAAAACATCTGTGGCTGTTCAGCCAAGATCTTCATGACACCCTAAAGTTGTAAGTATTCAAGAGTAGCCATTTCTATCCATTACGAATGAGGAAATATATCTATGGCATGAACATTTAACTTGGAATCAATCCAAATTGCTTGATTATTCATGAACTATAGGAGTAATAGTATTCAGATTATAAAGAAGGAAAATCTATCCATCAAGAATCAATATTACAAAGCTAATATTCGGATACTCACTTCTGATGATCTAAGCCCCCATGTAAAGCGACGATGAGTAGGGTTGGCAGCTTTTGAATCCCATCCTCGGTACTCATATAAACTCGTAGAAGTATAGACACATCTAGGAACTTTTTGGAAGGATGACTCCAGAGGCATATTTCCACATGTCACCACCTTCAAGAATAAAACTAACCAACTTCAACACTACCAATTGCCGTCAATTAAGCATGTATAAGAAAGCAATGCATACCTGGTGAATACTACTAAGACCAACCCAAACACACACAAAAATATCATACAAAACTCAGTTTTGATAAATGTTACAATTGAAGATAGTACACGTGTGAAACTAAAAATGTTCTCATCACAATTCCCAAACTCGCATCACAAATAGCTCCAGTCAACTTTTAGTATCTGATAAGTGTCATACAATTTGAGATAATATTCACCAAGCTATATTCCTAAAACTCGTCTATAAAGTTCTATCAGACCATCAGTAACATGGAAACTGAAAAACTAAACAAGGAATAATGTAAATAAGCTAAATGCACAAAGGTCTAAATCTCCAGTTCATGCCACAAATGAAAGGTGAGGAGGGTGAACAAACCAAGGTCCAAGACAAGAAAGCACGTACCCCAGACACCTTCACATATTCGCCATTTTTCGCTCTTCTAAGCTCAGCATCTGGGTAACGAGCAATGAAACCTATGATGGCCTTTCTTCCCCAACAAGAATTCCAAGTGAATAATGCACCAACAATTGCAGATAAAACCACAACAACAATGAGAAGAATAGCATTGTGGACTGCACCAAGAATGAATCCACCAGCAATGAATCCCATCACAAATAGAAGAATTATTGCCCAGAGGATTGGCTTTGGGAAGTTCCTCCTAAAGGAATACTCATCATCTTGGCTAAGAGTTGTCACAGCCTGGTTGTGAACAACAGAGGAACCATGTACTTTGACAGATCCCATTGAGTCCAAAGGACCAGAAACCTTCCTTGGCCCCCCAGAAGAACTTATTGGGCCAGAAGATATGGGACCCGAAGTAATGAGACCCGTTGTAGGGAGAACTGGAGGTAAAGGGCCTGAATTTTGGCGAGACACTGATGCTACTCCACCAGGTTGAGGGCCAGACAACTTCTTTATGGGTTCACCATGTTTATTCAGGGGCCCAGAATTTGACATCTTTATAGAAGTTGAACCAGAAATGCCTGCAGATGATACAGGACCAGATGTGGTATAGCCAGCCCTAGATGCAGCATTAGAGATTGGTCCAGAATGTGAAGCCGCACCTCCGAATGATCCGGTCCTCGAAGGAGGACCAGTCATAGGTCCAGATTTCCTTGACTTGGAACCTTCCATAGGGATATCAAACATCTTCCCAAGTTCTCCAGATTTCTTGATATCACCGCCAGTATAAGGCATGGCAGTTGAGCTCATAGTTGGAGCCCTTTCTTTTGGCTGCTCTGGCCTTCCTGATACATACAGGCCGCTGCTAAGCTTATGAGATGGGAATCTGGAACCCATGGGATTCTTCACGTCAAGGCAGTAAATTCCCCTAGTAGTGCGACTTGTGAAACTTAAGGCCCTTGCATTAATGAAACGAATATTCAATTTAGACATGTTTTATAATAAGAAAGATACTTCCCCAAACCGACCTCAAAACAAATACTGCAGTTCGACATCAAAAACCCATAACTGATAGAAATTGACAAATCTCTTAAGCATCCTCCATACCCTTAGCATAAAAGGAGGAGTGGAGCAGACTTCATCGTGTAGCGGGCGATCACAGGATTTCATTGCAACATGACAGCAGAAAGAAGATTACAACATCAAGTAAATTTCAATGATATGGTGTGAAAAGAAAATATTTCTATTTTTAACTTAAAGCCCCTTCTACCGACTTAACATAAATTGGGTTAAAATAAAACTTCTGCCCATAAAGGACATAATCTGGTGGGTGCTTTATTGATAACATATATAATGCAGAAACAACGTAAACCCGGAGCTTGGAAGGAAAGAACCCTTTCAACCAAGTCAGAAAGTATAAGCTGTAGAAGGGAAATTTTTAAAGATAAGGTACGAAGAGATAACAGCATTCAACAAGATAAGAGGGCAAAATCAAGAGACCAGACAGTTAAACCTTACAGCCGCACGATTAAAACATAAAATACCAACTAAATTCAGATTCTCGGATTCTGTTAGTAAGAACACACTCAAATGAAAGCAAATAAATTCAATGACATCCCGATGTTCCCAGAAAATAAAATTCCATAGCAGTTATAATGAGACAGACAGCCAGATGCGCGCGTCGAGACAGGCAGTGAAACATATAACCTAGCATATACGTACAAATTCGTAAAGATCAGAAGCTAAACTAGAAGCTTAACTCACTGCTAAAGCCCGCAAATAGCCTATCCCAAAGCAAAGCCTACCAAACTCTCCAACAAAAAGCATTTGCTGAAACCCAGCATTTTCCAGAATCCACACAAACCCAGCATTTTTACATAATAAATTTCACCTAGTGTACTCTACAACGCTGCTATCTGAAGACCCCAACTTTTGAACGAGTTTCAGAAAAGGGGGAAAAAATAAAAACTTTGACAGAGACACAATCCAAAAGCACCCAACTTCGACATCCCAAATCAAAGAGGAAAGCATACCCATTTCACCATTTGATAGTAGTAGCAACGGGTGAGAAAAAGATAGTGATGGAAAGAAAGGTAGATTTTTTGAGCTTGGAAGTACCTGAGGAAGAAGATACTAGGATCGAAATCTGACAGAGATTGGAGATATGATGTGGGTATGGATAGATGGATGGAGGGTGGGTATATGGTCGTACGTTAGTTGAGAAAATGGCGTGATCCCGTCGCCATCTGCCTCTCTCCTTCAGACAGCCGCAACAAAACTGGTGGGTTGTCTTTCTCGTCGGCAAATACCCTCAAAACCCACATACATACAGAGAAAGGAAAGAAAAGCAAAAAAGCAGGCTTCTTTTTTTTTTTTTTTCCTTTCTTTCAAACTTGAAAAGATTGAAACACACCTTCCACCTTCCCAGTCACACTCTCCTCAAGTTCTATGGCTGATTCAATGACAGTTGCACCCCTATAGTTCTGCTAAAATTCCAACTTCCCCGTACTGTAATTGTCTGTCTCTGGAGTAGCTTAAAAAGTTGTCCCTTTTTTTTTGGGCGGCGCTATTCGCAGCCACGTATTTTCTTCCACACTCTGTTAAAAAATTTCAATTAGACTCGACAGTTAGTTACTTAAATTAAGATACATTTTCAGCATCCAATTACCGAAATATGATATTTTTTTCAACAGCTATTTACCGAAAATGCATGTTTGGCAGTTGTCTACCGAAAATTGAATATATTTTCGACATGTAGTTACCGAAATATAATCTTATTTTCAACAACCACTTACCGAAATATAGTGGGCTATGGGAGAAAATACGTGGCTGCGAATAGTCGGCCCCTTTTTTTTTTTTTTAAACTTTTGGAACTCTAGTGCCTTTATTGGTGAAGAAGATAAGCCAGGAGGTTTACTGGGGTTCTTTACTTTTTGTGAAGCTATTTAGGCTATTACAGAAGGTTTTTCTTGGGCTAAAAAAATAGAGCAAGCATGATAACATTTTACTGCTGAAAAAACTAGTTTTTTATTTTTATTTTTAAACCATCTTGTACCTTACCATTCATGGCATTCTCAAATCTCAATTGAGTGAGATATGTAGGAGAAGACAACGGTTTTACTCTTTATCCATCCAATAGCTCCCAGATCTTAACTTCCAATAGATTCTTATGAGAGAGTCAGGATAATGTAATTCTAACAATTTAAATCTTGCTTTGTGTCCCCTTTATTCATGATCAAATAATGGAAATGAGTTAAAAATTAATAAATAAGGCACAAAGTAAAGTTTCGGTAAGTAGAGATCTTACGTTGAACTGTTACAGAGGTAAACATGGCATACAAATTACTGTTCTATAATATCTTGGCGAGATATACGCAATTGAGCAGTTGAACAACGAGGAAGTAGAATTCGACCCTTATTATTCAGTAAATTTCCTTGTATTAGTATAATTTTCCTTAACACGTTTGCCGAGACAATTACTACGGAGTAGTATCTATCAAAATCTTCCTTTCATAGATCCCACCTCGAGCAAGTAGAAGGGGACCAAGGCAGTGACAGGGTACCAGGAACCAATCTTCCTATAAACAGATACAGTATTTCCTTTTCAGTGCAGACGACAATTAACTGCATATCTCCAGTTGGTACCAAAGAAGATTTCCCGTCCACTTGGCCACACTTTCCTTCAGATGACTGTGACAATGGAAATAACCCGAATATTTTCCTTTTCCTTCACAAGATAAGGCAAGGATTATCCTCAAGTCAACTAAGCAATCAAATCGAGACATACTTGTTTTGATGGTTTTGTTTAGTAACAACAAAGGAAGACAGTCCTCTGCCTCCCTCAAACAGACACTGTGACGAGTCACATTACTTGGTGAACCCCACCAAGTGATATGGAAGAGTTGGTGAATCAAACCATAAAATGGCATGGCCAAGGCAGCGGGGTTAAAACCATCCCCTCCGTCGGTTTTGAATTCGAGTCGATTTAGAACTAGATGGTTGGATTGTGAGGGTCTCATGTCCACTTATATATCTCGGTGAGATTCTGGTGATGGGTCCCGTGGCATAGAGATGGACAAATATTTCCTCCCTTGCCACCTACCGGATTACCGGGTTAACTTTGACTCAAATCCAGACATTCCAGGCAGGTGGGTTCCCCAATGGTCATGCCCAAGAGGGTCAACCACACAGGTCGCCCATGACACTTTTTTTGGTCTAGCAAAGAATCGAGCCATAAAATAGGCAATATCCGCAGCATATAGCTGAATATCAAGATAAATGACAATGGGAAACCAATAATGTAAAAATATCAACTGCAGCTGATGGGTTGAAAGCGCGCAGATTTATACTGTCAATATGATAACAAAAGAAGTTTTTAAAATCACTTATTCTCTCAGTTAATTGTGCCCCACATTACAACTCAGTATCCAATAGGGTGCATCCAAAAGTTTAAAAAAAAAAAAAAAAGCATAATCAATCGATGGACACCAACACTTGTCCTTCACGAAATCAACCACTCAAACTTTGATGAAGCTGCAGCCAAAAGGAAAACAAAAACAAATTAAGACGTGAGCAACCATTCATTATGATATTGTTAATGCCATGATGACAAGATTATAGCTTGGATGTCACTATTTCATCATTGCTCCTGAGCAGAACACAATTATTTGGGAAATTGTAAATCTCAAGATCAATACCATACTGAAGACGTTTCCACAATTTTGCTAATTGATAAGAGGACAAACTATTATAAGCATACACACACAATGGACATGGTACATCGGTTCCAAAAGATAAAAAGAGGACAAACTATTATAAACGAGCACACAAACATAGACACGCAAGGATGGTACATTAGTTCCACAAGAGAACGGGAAATGTCACACACGTACAAGGTCACTTTCAATGGTAACATGTACAAAAGCATCTGGATATAGAATCATCAATGTGACAATCCTCAGAACCTCAATATTCTATTTTCTTTCTAGTTCTAAAATTCTGCATATTGCAAGTGACATCATATCACAAAACTACATTTCCCAGCAAATCTGCCGCAACATGTCTTCCCATTTATATCTTCTCGCATATTCTTCTGCTTAATAGTTAAATAACTCACTAACATGGCTAAGGACTCAACTAAGGACTCAACCCAGGTATGCCAGACAGATTGGGGCTATCCAAGCCCAGCCAAAGCTGGATTCAGAATTGCCCAGGATCAAGCATACAGCACAGGCAGCCTAAACCAAGCCCAGCCATTCTCAACTCATTGAGCTCAGTTTAGGTTTGAGTTACCCGACTTTTGCACTGTTACCAACTCCCAAGCAAAAGCAATCACCTTTTCTGAATATCAAGCATGAAGTGCTTTTCAATTATATCTCTACAAAAGATCTAAAATAACTACACTATAATGTAGTTTTGAAAGACATTAAGATATTTATAAGCCTGGACATACCCTAAGCTGTGCCCTATATAATATCAAAGAGTTTTACAAAGTCCTTTAATCTTCTTTTACAAGTATGAGAGAAGCCACTTAGTGCACAAATAGTCACAGTTGAATCTGCCTTCAGTTCTACCCCTCCTATCAGCCTCCACAACTGGGGACTACATTACGCAGTATCCGTTTCGAAGTTAGAAACAACAGGCCAAAGGCTACTAACAAAAGATGAGCCTGACAAAGTTAACAATCAGTCAATCACTGGCGTGAGTCGCATGACACTTCATGAATTTCTAAAGCGATTCCTCTGGATATTTGATATCAAGGAAAGGAAATCCATACGTTCACTTCGTATGTCGTGTATATCATGACCCCTTATCAGTAGAGAACAAGCTTTCTCCCATGAAAATATTCCCGAAATAAGAACTGACTATCAGATGGGTAGTTCAGAGGGGGACCAAAGGCCTTTTCATGTCATGAAGATGAGAAAGAGAAACAGCCCTCAGATCAAGACCATGTGCATCCTAATAGTATTATTTCCAACAAAAAGCATAGAGGTATAAGATGATAAAAGTATATAACTCAAATGTTTCAAAATCTCGGAAGGAATGGTACCCACATTAAAAAAAATGTTTGGTGCTTCATACATGTCATGCAACATTATTAGTTGCTTTTTAAGAGGAAATATCCGCGACTTTTTCCCAGAAACTGACTAATAATCAGTAGCTTAACCCCCTAACCCAGAACAAGTTGGAAGAGTAAGCAATAAACATTTCACTTTTCAATATCCCAAAAATAGCTTGACTTGGGCTGTTTCACCCACAGGGAGCACAGTCAGAGAGGCAAATAATTAAGCATGCAGTTTAGTCCATTCTGGTCATCTTTCCCAACCGGAAACATGGGTTCACCAAACTTCTAGAGTAAGGTTTCCTGTTTTTTCCTTATCTCCTGTTTAATAAACAAGCATCAGCAACAAAATTGTCCCAACCTTCAACCTGGTTGACCTTGGTCTAGAGTCTCTACTGTCTCTCGCAATCTTTGAATGACATCTGTCAATTCTAGGTCTCATCTGACAAACAACTCTAAGTCCTTATTCTGTCTCCTGCCCTTCCTTCTGCATTACCCGTTTATGAAGGAGTAACACCAGTGTTCTACTCCCTCTGTCCCATTTTTATTGTCTTTTTTTGATGTTCGTGCAGTTTTCAATCGCTTATATCTTTCAATGTGAATCTCCAAAAATATGCAATATGGATCTTATTTGATAGATTTCAAATTGTTCTATAATACAAAGATGTCAAAATCATGAAAAATATTATAGATTGAAAGATATACGCAAGAGACAAAAAAGTGAAAAAAGAATAATGGACAATGAAAATGGGACGGAGGGAGTTAAAGTCAGTTGACTAGTCCCCACCTAGGCGTTAGGCGGTGGTTTGACGCCTAGGCGCTAGCGGTTCGGTGCCCCTTTCCGGCTGACTAGTGCCTAGCGATTTTTAGAACATTGAGTAACACAACCGCATATAACACCTATGGACACATGAGGCATACAAGGTCCTCTGTAGAAATAAGATCAATCCAATAGCTCCAATTAGATACTGCATATTACAATAATAATAAGAACCCCCATTGCTTTACAGGCGACACATATTCTCTTGTGCGGTATGCCACGATAGGAGATACAAATGTAGTATTATGAATCCAGCGTACAAAAGTAAACAAAAGACTCTCTTTTATCTGTGACAGTTACCTATGAACTCCATAATTAACCGCAAGACCACAGAACGATAACAAAACCAAACATTTGTTTATCATGTGTCTCAAAAATGAAGTCTTAGATTAGTTAACCCATAGTTCAAGAACTTCCATTTCCACCAACATATAATGCCAAAATTCACCCCTTCGTTTGGGAGTATTTTGCAGCAATACGCAAGTCATGTTTCTGAAAAGTTTGGTTCAGAAAATGTTATTGGCTTTTCATATTCACATCACGCATTGAAACCCGTCTTTTTAAATCCTAACCCCTCCCTAGATTTCAATTATCAATCGTTTCTAGGTTACTAATTGCGGATCAAGCCAAAATGAGTCGAATCTAACCAACGCAATTTATGGTCAAGAAAGTACCAGTGGCCATCAGTGAGCACCGCCGTGTTCCTTGGCGTGGTGCTGTTGATGCTCGAGGTGGCGACGCTCCTCGGGGAGAGCGACGAGGTAAGAGAAGATCATGCCGCCAAAGCAGACGTGGTAGAGAGGATCTATCGAGCTGGTCTGGATGTACTTGGCGTGGTAGTTGTCCAACCCCTTCTTGACCGCGTTCTTGACAAAGTCAATGGAGAGCATCGGCTTCACGTGGCTTGGCACCTCGCTCACCTTCAGCCCCCTGATCTCGCTGTAGAACTTCCTCATCGCCATTTCCGTCGGTCAGATGTGCCAGTAAGCCACAACCCTAGCTTTTCCCCTTTCTCGTGTTTGCGGATGGATGATTTGGAGAATTTGGATCAGTCTGTTTGGAATTAACGGAAAGGAAAGGGAAAAAACACAAGGAAAAAAAAGTAGTAAGAAAAATGTAAAAAAAAAGAAGAGAAAAAGTATCTTTTTTTTTTTTTCCAAACAAATAAAGAGAAGGGAGTTTTTTTTTTTTTTTTAAATTTCGTTGTCTTTCTTTTTTGACATGCTCCAAAAAAATCCTTAATTTTCACCGGGAGGTTTACCATGTAATTTTAGCAAGTTATATTAAAATATATTTCAAAGAAATGATTTTTAAAATATGAAACAAACTAACCTACGCTTAATTGAAGTAGGATAATGAATAGAAGGTGTATTAATATTTAAACTTATTTGTTATTGATATTTATCTCGAACTATGGGAAATTGACATTGACACTCTTTTTTTTGTCTTTTAATAAAAAAAAAAACACTTTCAACACTTTTAAACGAAAAAGGAAGTACAAATAACAAAAAAGAGGATGTGAATATCAAGTTCGGAAGATGATAAGAAAAAAAAATCAATTTCGGAACTATTTTGTAAAGAAAAAAGGAAAAATGACGGCTTAGAACGTGTTTTTATAATTAATACCCGTTAAAGATATGTTGAGAATATTTATTAATGCTAAAAATATTCTTGACGAATTTTAATTATTAAAACATGATGTTGGGCGTCATTTTCCCGAAATAGTTTAGACTCTATTTCAATTATATTTGGACTTATTGAGATAGGGCGAGTCCAAGAAGCCCAAAATGCTCAATTTGAAAATCCAGCTTCTGACTCCAAAAATTGCGGCCACGAGGTTTTAAAAGGGAAAACATTGCGTCCAGGACGTAATTTCTAGCGGGCATTTGTCAAGGTCAAAATCGTTTCATGAAAACGCGAGTTCAAGTCAAAGCAAAGAATAACGATCTCTAGTAGGAGTATTTAAAACGCGAGTTTTTGGAAATATTTACTGCTTTCCCCGCATCATCCTTGGTAGAGCTGATTACGCTCTCCGATTTCTTGTCAATCCCAAGTCTCCAAAGCGATCTGTTGTTACAAGTGGAGTGGAGGAGTTTGATATTGGTGTCGATTGATTGATTGGGAATATCATGGAAGGCGTAGTGGGAGCTCAGTCGCAGCAGCCTCAACAACAACAACAACAAGAAGCAGCACTAGCACCACCCCCGCAGAAGGTTGTAGAGAGGTTGAATCAGGCGGTGCAGCAACAACTCAACCTCGATTCCGTCAAGACTCGAGCCATCAGCCTCTTCAAAGCCATATCTCGCATCCTTGATGAAATTGACCTCCTTGCCCGCTCCAATGCTGTCCCCAAATGGTATATGCGTTTTGTTGGTTGGACCTTGGATGTGATCAATTGTGCTACATTATTTGCAACTTCACACTTTACGACCATTGCCTGCTCCGACTCTTTGAATCATAAAGACGTTCCATTTCAAATACATGCTGCTTCCTTTATTTGTTTTGCAAACTACTTTCGTACCTTATCTTTCTTGCTTCCACTATATTTCAGTCACTCTCCCCCTCCATATGATGTTATGAATGTAGATTGCCAAACTGTACTCAAGATCCCAACTTGAGTTTGACATACTTCTTTCTTCATTTGTTTCCCAGGCAAGATGTGTTGAACCAATTTTCTATGGTGAATCTTGAGCTTTTTAACATCGTGGAAGACATTAAGAAGGTCTCCAAGGCTTTTGTTGTTCATCCAAAGAATGTTAATGCGGAGAATGCTACAAGTATGTGCTTATTTCTTCCTCCACGTTGCAGTGGCACATAAGTGTGACATCGCTTTGATGAAAAAAAAAGGATGGATGGTCCAACTTGCTTCATATGATGGCTATTGTTTTCTATTCCAATCCTTGTCAATAAAACTTACTGCATTGCACTAGACTGAGTAACAATTTTGCATTTATAATGCCTCTACTATACGTGTCTCATGAGTTGTGACCCAACTTAGGCCTGGTCTATCTAATCTGAAACCCGCAAATCCCTACCCCACCCCACCCCACCCCAACACCCCGCCTCCGTTTTCCTTTCTTTCCTTCTTCTTGGTTAATACTGAAGCTTGGAAAGGATGTTTGAACCCTTCAAAGGATATGTTTTGGTTTTATGTTTCTGTCAGTCATATTTTTTACGTCAGTTTTAAGATCCATGGTTGAAATACTGCTTAAATTACCAAAGGTATTCTGAACGAGGTGGAAATCAGTACTGGTGAAATTTGGAATAGAAGAAGTTCATCGTTCAATGATATGCAGGCAGAGAAGTTTCATAGTCTTTATCAATGGCTTATTGGCATGCTTCTAATTGAATGGCCATTGTGCAATTTTTATTACTTAGCGTGAGCCGTGAAGTAATGGGGTTGTGTGGATTGTGGATACAGTTCTGCCTGTTATGCTGTCATCAAAGCTATTGCCTGAGATGGAAATGGATGACAATGCCAAGCGGGATCAGTTGTTACAGGGAATGCAAAATCTGCCATTATCCTCACAAATTGATAAGTTAAAGGTGATTAAACAGAAATGCAACAACTGGTTTTTCTGGATCCTGTTGATTTATTACTCATGTGTGCACCATTCTACTTCTACAGACAAGGATTGAGATGATTGGAGCAGCCTGTGAAAGTGCTGAGAAAGTTATAGCTGATACTCGTAAAGCCTATTTTGGCACGCGACAAGGGCCAACTACCATTCCAACTTTAGACAAAGTTCAAGCTGCAAAGATTCAAGAGCAAGAGACTTTACTTCGGAATGCTGTAAATCATGGTGAAGGTGTGGTTCTCGACTGACTGTTTCATCATAGGTTTTTTGGGAACCCTTTTTTTTTTTTGTTGTAACTTTTGTCATCTAATTCTGGCTCCTTTCTTAAGTTCAAATTGTGCCAAGGAGAACAAGCTGGATGTAGGAGCTGTCTAGGAGTACTTATCTTTCTGTTAAGGATTTAAGATTGGACGATTTATGGTATAAACTAATTATTCACTGTTGTATCTAACATGTTGCAAGCAGTATTCATTATATCCTGGGGAGAAGTAAAGAAAGCTTGGGTAATATGTGACCTATTACCAAATCTCTGTAGAGTACTGAATCCTTTTGACATCTAGACAAGCGCTGGAGTTCAACAGAAGTTGAAGTTGGAGCAGAGAGTGATACTAGTCTAACGACCTTAAGGATAGTGTGTTGTGTGAAAGTTGTTTAAATAGGCATTTGCAGTGTGAGAGTGTTTGGTACAATAATTCTAGTAGCCTTCTTTTGCTTAGACTGATAAATATTAGTCAAACAGAATCAACAGATTGAGTTACGCTATAGCTGAGTCAAAAATAGGTTTTGTGTATAGTAATGAATGCTCAAGAAGTCAGAGCTGTACAGAACTTGCAGCAAATTTAATCGTGTTCCAAAATTTCATTGTCTTCCTATTCTAGCCTCAACGTCGTGCTTTTGCTTGAATCTTGGCTAGAGCCTCAAGCAAATTCTGTATGTGTTTGTAATGGATTGAGTTAAAGCTTGTGTTCCCCCAAAATTGGCTTCATCTGACTCGGTATTCTAGCTCGAATTCTTGTGCCCAACAATTAAGTTTTTGTAGTAAATCCCTTGTGTATTATGTCCTTTTGTGGCATATTTTGACGTTGAGGTAAAGAATTGACGAGAAAGAAAGAAAAGAGTTGTGGCCACTCAAACCTTCCAAACAAGGCAATACTTAATTTTCTTGTAGTGATTGGGTGTTCGTATTACTAGAAGAAATTATTACAAGCTTTCTATAGATTCAAAACACATGTAGTGATGACTCTTAGGATCCATTCGTTTGACCGGATATGAGCATCAGATTGGACTAATTAGCCGAGCTGACTACATATTCTGTGTTTCGTTCAAATTGTTTTGGCCCAGAATAAACATCAATCGGATATATATTGCCTAAAGTGTGGGTCTACAATCCATGGGGGGTATGGTATTATCCGATCTCTATTGATCCAGCAGGGTAATATATACATGGGATTATATATCCCTTCACTAATAGTCCCTTGAAACAAACTGGCTCTTGGTCTCTGGTGTTTATTTGCATTGGTAAAGGCACTCCCTTTATCAATCTAATCCAACCATAATGGACAACGTTGATTTGTTTTTAAGCTGTCATAGAAGAGGGTTTATGTGGATATCAATAGGTGTAAACCAGGCTGCATTACCAAGAAAAGGGACTACCTCTAAGCATGAATTGTTGTGCTACAATAATTTGAAATTGTCTGCTTTGTCCGGTAGTCATTGAACGATGACAAAGTATGACAGAAAAGTAATTGGAAAGATCCAACAGCTACCAAAGACTCTTCTCCTGGAACAAAGAGAGTTTAATTCATGTGGAACTCTCATCTCTTGAATCCTAGTCCATTATTGTCTCACCAATCTACAGCACACCATTAGTTTGTTATCTCAGTTGTTTATGATTACTTCGTTTTTATTTCATATAGATGGCATGTTTGTGCAGGTTTACGGATAACTGGAGACCAGAGGCAGATCACATCTGCACTTCCACTGCATCTTGTAGATGTTCTCACTGTGGGTGATGGTGCACATACTTTTCCTGATGCATCTGGTAAGGTTTATTGTTTCTTATAGGGCATGAGTATGAATATCTAGTACAGAAGTTCGTCTCTTAATGCTGGTAAGGTGGCATTGGAACTGTTCCTTTCAGGCATGTATATGAAGAATACTCCTCCATTATCATCAAACGCCGTTAACAATCAGGGTAATTTGTTACAGGTTAGCTTGTTAGACCTCACCCTATAAATTGCTTTTTTTCCTGCTTCCTGTCTGTACAATGTTGCTTGAACCTTTTTTGACGCTGATGAATCTAATTTTACTTTTCCTTTTTGACTCTGATGAATGAAATTTTACTTTCAGAATAAAAAAGGGATAACAAAGTCACTTCAGAGTCCGATAGTAGTAGTTTCATGACCTTGAAACTTAATCTTGTTTTTCTTTTGCTTTGTTCTTTCTGTCCTTGCCATTTCTGTGTGCTTTTCTCCCCCTTAGTTAATCTTGTGGATCCTAGTTCTTGTCTCTTTATTTGCAATACCTTTAGTGTCCATATATTTCTGGGAATATGTTATGAAAATTTTCTCTATAGGGCATGTTTATGTTGCTCTTACCCAACAACTTCAATTTAGGTTTCTGGAGCACAACTCATTGGAAGGGCAGCAGCTTCTCCTTCTGGAAGTAATGTAGCCACCCCCTATGATAATACAACAGCATCTCCACTACCGTATGCCAACTCACCTAGGTCAGGCACGACCATGATGAATGCACCTTCTCCTCAACAACAATCACAACATCAACAGCAGCAGCAGCAGCAACAACACCAACAACAACAGCAACAACAGCTGCAGCAGCAGCAAAGGCAGAAAATGATGCAATTACCTCAGCATCAGCAGCAACTTCTATCTCAACAGCAGTTTAGGCAGTCTTCACTGCCTGGAATGGGACAGGTATACACTTTGGAGTAATTAAAACTGTATTTAGAGTTTGGTGTTTCCTAAGTATACACTATAAGATCCTCTTCTCTTCCTGCACGTCTGTTGATTTCAGGAAAATTGTTTCACTGGGGTGCGTGTGTCTACAGTAGCCCCTACCACCACCTACCCTTGCACTGACAATGTACATTTCGACATTCTTTTCTTTTGGGTCGGGCTCCCTGACTTGTGATATTCGTTTTCAAGTTTTAATTCTCAACGATGTTCTGTATATGTTGAGTATGACATTTTTTGGAGGTTTGGTAATTGTCAAACTTTGTTGAAGGACTAAAGTGAGGGCTAGAAGTTCTGAATTTTCATAATTTTCACATGGTTAACTATCATAAAGCTTGCTTTGCGTATGAAACATGGTTGAAGTCTCTTTCTCTCTCTCCCAGTAGCTAAACCTTGGAAATCTTGCCCTAATGCTTTTCATATCCTCCTCTTGTCATTATTCATTTTCAATTTAAAACGCGGAGAGACATCCAACAAATCTTTTCGAACTGTCGATTATTTTTTCTGTTCTTGGACCATTTTTCTCCACTAATTATTATTTCCATCCATCAAGCCCACTGTTACGTTGTAAGTCAAAATATATTAGGAAAAAATGCATTTGTTTCTTATCTCCTTATGCTAGTAGCTCAACTAGATCTATGCTCTGTAACATTCATTTCCTTTTTCATGGAGCAATGGATGTCCTAAAGTTGCAATATTGTTTCTGCAGAACCAGTTGGCACAGTTGCATGATTTGCAGGGTCAGACTCAACAGAAGTTTCAGTCGGTAACTTTCCAGTAGACTTCCTTGTGTCCTGTTCTTTCTTTATAGATATGTCTCTGGGACATATAATCTTGTATGAACACACAATTGGCAAGCGCTTGTTGGATGCACACGAAATTGCTATTTTGGGGAGGACTTAATGCTAAAAAACAGAGTTACAGTACTTGGATCCCCTTCCATGTAGAAACAAGTATATTGTTATGGAGTTAAACTAGTGAAGTTGGAAGCATGTTCTTTCTATTGTTGTAGTAGGGTATGAACAGTGCAGAGAATGGTTTTACTAGTACGAGGGGGAAGTGTTTAGAATAGGGAGTTTTCTTTAGGTCCCTGCTTCATTCATTATATATCTTTCAGTCATTGACATTTAAAGTGCTGGGATTAAACTTGAGATATGTTAGTTAAGGCACTTGGAATACAAATGACCTATCTCGAAATTTATCGATTGGTTAATGCACGGGGGATGTTGAATAAGTAGTAGTTAAGCAAGCAAAGTGCTTTTTTTTTTTCCCTTTCTATATTGGCATTCTTGTGAAAATAACTGAATGTGCCAATGCTTTGCTCAATTAGTTTGGTGGTTGTTGGAAATCAGAATATCCACTGACATTTCTAGATCTGCACCCACCTTGTCCGAGTCTCTTAGACTCTGCTATCTGCCAACAGCTGAGATGTGCGAAGTCTCTAAAAAATGCCGGACTCCCGCGCTTGCGTCAGATAGTCTTTAAGAGTTTGCAGTTTGAATGAGAGCTTGCAGTTTGAATGAATTATATTATCATTGTTGTATCCATGTGGTTCCATTGATTGATGTACTTATATTTCCTATGAGGCTTACAAACTTTCATTAGTCAGTGCTTGATCAATACTTTCTGTGTAGCAGTTACATGGTCAGCATCAAATGCAATTCTCTCCGCCATTGGGGACCCAGCAATTTCAGGGCCGGCAGCTGCCTACTGGACCCATTCAGCATGCCATTGGTCAAAGTCAACTCAACCAAGGGAATCAGTTGAATCGCCAGTTAAACCAGTTTTCTAGCCCTGCTAATACTGCAATGTTTAATGCTGCTCAGGGTACTCCAAATACCCAAATGGTCAGTTATTTACATGATTCATTTTATTGTTTTCACTTCCTTTCATTGAATTCCTGTGCGTTCATAAAGTTTCTATTTCCCATTTGAATGAGGGATGTGTTTAATGACATTATACTTTGATATGGTACATGTGCTGGGTAATTTTTACACGAACTTGACTGGTTGAGTTGTCTCGTGACACCTATTTCCCACATTCATTTGTTTCCTTTCTCTTTCTTTTTTTCTTGTTTCATTGCCGCCTTTCCTTAGAGAAGCTACTTTCACTGAGACTTTTACAACGCTGTTGTGAAAGATTTTCTTCCATTTAGCCACCTATGTTGATTTCTATGATTGGTGCATCTTGTTGTTCCCGGCATTTTGTTGTTCTTCTGGAGGGTTTACATGTTTGTAGGGTTGAATGTGTGTAGTTTCTGCAATACGACTTGGAAGTTTGTTAATCACTTCTATCCTATATCGCTTTTCCTATTCTATAGTTTACCCCTGCTCATCTACAGAAAATTTACATTGCTTGGTGAGCAGCTGTTCTTAGTGACTCTAAGAATGGAATGTGGAGGAATGCTTGTTCATAGTAAGCTGTGTCAATCACAAATTAATGGTGCCACTGTTGTGATGTGTGTTGTCTTGTAATGGTGAATAATATCTCTACAAGTGTAAACTGTTCACCCGTTGGTATTTGTTTGGTGGGAGTTTGAACATTGTACGTTCTCTTCGATTTTTTCAAATCTTGTTTTGTTAGTGTATCTTGTTCTTACTATTTCTTGTGCCAATTTTTCATCCAGTTCAAATGTTCAAAGAAGGTTTCTGTTTTCTCCATTAACTTGGTGTCCCCAAACTCTTCGGTCTGCATACTAATTACACATGTCCATCTCTGTATAAGTTTAGCAAAGAATTCTTCTTGCAGAAGATGACAGCATAATTACTGGGTAGTGTTGCATTGGTGGATATACTGTATTCCCATTTAGCACCATCTATAGTTGAATTCTTTTCCTAGTGCATAAATTTCTTCATTTGCAGCGTCTGTTTCTACCTTCTTTTTTTTGCTAAAGATAGTTTGAACCAATCTATGATAATCTCGCACAGAATTATGTGTTATTTGATGTTTTTCTTTCAAAATGGGGAAAAGTTAATATTGTGGCAATCTGATCCATATTTTTGTGCATGACAGATGTCAAACATGTCAGCTTCAATGCAATCACAATCACTTCTACCTAGAATGCAGGTGACACTTATTGACTTTACCTCTCTTTTTGTATTGCATGAGCAAGGCAATGCTATATTAACTAAAAAATCATGGGACTGTAACACGAACCACAATGCAGTGCCATCCCCTAATTGGTAATAAGCCGCATGGGTTTTTTTTGCTTTAAGCCTAGACCAAATGGAAAGAACGCAATTCCATTTTAGCTGACATAGTTGGTGGTAACTTGCTTTTCATGCTGAACAGTTGTCAGATATTATTGCAAGTCAAGGTAGCTTTTGCATCATATGTCTGTAGGATTTAAGCAGAGCGCAAAGTACAGGACTGAAGAAGAAGAAAGTAGATCAAGCAGTGGAAGTTACTAGAATAAAGGATATATGAATCAATTACCCTGATTCAATTCATATTGAACTTCATTGCTGTTTCATAGTAGAATAAGGGCAATTCAAAAGCAGGTTTGGTTGGTTAAGAACTCATGGAGACATGAACGTTTACATAAAAAAAACTAAGGGAGATATACTAGTCAAAAAATAAAAAACTTGGGGAGATATAATACAGTTGGAACAAAAGTATGTCCATGTACCCTTTCGCATACTGAGTTACCCACAAGCTAGTGACAGTCTTGACACTTCAGTCGGCTTTAAGTACTTAGGCTAAAATAATGGCATGTCCATTCAGTATTTATGGGTAAGAGCTCTACAAATTGACTGATGAATTAGAAGATTAAGAAAGAGATTCTCGAATATTCGTTGGCAAATGCCAGCCTTCTTCAGAAGTTTGAATAATGAGTGCTGCGGTCTCCTTTATTGAATAAATCAGGAAACCATCAATGATCTGCTTTCTGTACCGTACTTCGTCTAATGCTATACTAAACAGTTAACCTCCCTCCACTTTGTTTTTGCGGCAGACAGTATAGCTTCTCTTGTGGCTAAAATGACTTAGGTATTAAGTCGACTGACATTTCTTTTTCTCGCATATTTTTCTTCCATGCCTCATTCTCTGTAAGTTAAGTTTGAATTTGGTTGTTTTTATTATCATTCATCAATCCCCTGATTTAGTTTATCTTGCCCTCTTCACTTCTATCAGTTTGGATTATCTGGTGGCAACCGGACTCATGCTTCCCAAATTCTGAGTGATCAGAGTACGAACTTCATCCTTTTTGTGTCAACCTCTTTGTTCAACTTTTGTAACAATAGATTAAATTCGCGGGTTATTGTTTTTCGAAAGCAAAGAAGTGTGGTTATCAGATGCGTCATGTGCTTTCCCATGACACATTACTTAATTATGAAAGTGAACTCAATTAACTTTTACCGTGTTGCGGCTTTTCTTTGCAGTGTTCAACATGGGAGCAGCCAATCCTGGCACAATGATGCCCATCCAACAACAACAACAACAACAACCACAACAGCAACATGGTTCACAAGGTGCGTTTGGAAACATGGCGCAAAATGTTCAGAATCTACAACCTAATATGGTTGCCCTCCAGAATGCACAACAGAACTTTCAGCAACAGAGACAGCAAAACCAGCAGTGATTCAATGTATACCCGTTGGTAATGCTAAACTGGCTTCATGTACTAAGGGCCTCAAAGTAAACACAATGTTACTTTCTGTTATTTATATGATAACAAGAAACCATGGAGCTGGTGATGCTTCTCCAGTGCCTCCTCGATAACCTCAATAATTGGTTAATGTTCGATATCCTAATCGTCCAAGCAAGCACGTGCCGTCATTTCACTAATGCTGGTTTTGCATTTTTGTCTAATTAGTTTCTGTACACCGTAGCTGATGATGAATAATCTGCCAATATAACATAGTTTCCTCGTTGCTTTCATTTATAATCACCGTTAATGATACTCCCTCCGTCCCTTTTTAATTGTCCTACTTCGTAATTCCAACTTATTAAAAAGACATCATCATTATACCTTTCATATCAACTTTTTCCTCCACTTTCCCTACTTACCCATTATCATTACACTTTTCCTCACTAACTTTTTAAAAAGGAATCTACTTTTAGGGACAAAATAGACAATACACCAACTCTTACCCACTAACTTTACAAAATGGACACTTATTAAGGGACAGCCCAAAATGGAATACTGGACTATAAAAAAGGGACGGAGGGAGTACTACTTTCCAGATTTCTCTCAATGGGAGTATGCGAGATAAAAGGAAACTGGAATTCATTTGGAGAAGGAAAAATATTCTTACTAGTATAGAAGAGGTAAAAGAAGATTGATTTCCGTACGATTGAATTGTTGTATAAGTTACACCCAATTACCAATACAAGATCCTTGTCCTATAAAGTCAGCAAAACCTCCATTGATGAATTTGAAACAAAAAAAATTGCCCCGGCCAAAACAGAAGTCAATGTTGATGAATTTGGAGTAGTTTTGGGTGTTTATATACTGGAGTGGTGGATGTAGATGGAGTGGGATTATCAAATCAAGGCGACTGAGAGGAGCAGTTGCAGCATCTTAATACCAGCCATTCCAACCTGCATATATAATTCACAAAAAGAAAGAATAGATTGCTGAGTTAACTCAGATGACACTTGGCATTGTAAAAATACTAGATTGCCTTTCCTATCCTAGACTAAGTACTAAAAAGACTGGTAGTTGGAATTTGAAAGGCGGTCTTCTCGTATAATCCTTCTCCTACCAGTCAACGAATCTCGATCGAGGAGGTTTGTCTTTCTATCAGAAAAAAATCATGGGCCATCAAGGGAAAACAAAATTCAGCTTTTTCATTTTGTCGGACAATGTAGAGTTGATTGACATGAATGGCTCGATACATCATTGTTTTCCTGAGCTAAAGACCAATGATTCTGAAACGAATTGTGTTTAGTTACTTTCAACCATTGCCTTGCCCGCTAATGGAAATATTGAACTCTATGGCTAAGTAGGAATCAAATTTTTTTTTGAACGGCGGCTAAGTAGGAATTGTGCATAGATTAACCACCGTGTATTTACGGAAGGAATTTGTAAATGTCAGCTGAACAAGTGAGAGAGATGGGAGCTTACAAGTCTTTGAGGCATGAACTTTTGGAATCCGAGTCATCAGCAGCGGCTGGACGATCCAATGAGAATGCCGAAGCCGCTAGGCGTGGGGTGGACTTGTCGTCATTTGTAATTAGAAGTGGTATGTTCTCGGCAGATGTATGGCTGGAAGGAGGTGGAGAGAAGGGAGGGGAGGGAGATGGAGATGAAGAGAAGAAATACCTCTGGTGGTTTGGACCAACACTTACTGGAAGAGGAGATGGAGGTGTGGGAGGAGATGATGATGGGGATGCATACCCATTATTCATCCTCTCACCAATAATAACTTAACAATGACTACCATCTACACAGGACTCTCTCTCTCTCTGGATTTTTAGAAGAGATCGTTGAAGTTCTTCATCAAGGACTAGCAAGCACATTTGCCAATGACTTTTTGAACAGTAGGTATTCACCTAATGGTCACCGAGCCAACTCCTCAGCTGCTTAACTCCCCCTGAGGTTGCGTTGTAACAATTTAGACATCCCCCAACTACCAGTTCAACTAGTTCTGCAACTGTCAGTTTTCTCACTCACACTAGCAATCTTTTAGTCTTCCTCCAATACAAAATAATATGGAATAGCAAGAAAGAAAAAAGCCAATTTCACCTTTGTCTGATTAGTATTCTTTGCCATTTTACCGTTTGGTAGAGGAATGCATGAGGTACAGTACAGTACAACTAACAATCATGAGCACAATACAGTAGGAACAACATTAAAATTGACCATTTTGACGTCAACTGTTCTGACCAGAAATGTCTGCTTCATCGTTCCTTCAGGAGTCCGAGTATGGGTACCAAATTTTAGGGGTACCGCATGTGGGGCCCATTTTCTGGTCCCACAAATAATGGACTCCACACGCCGTTGTACATTTTCGGTGACCCTAGCATTTTTGTCTCTTCAGCCATTTCCAAAAGTCAAACATCAGCAACAGTTTGACTAAAAGGATCCACAGACTCCGATCCACTTTAGAGGAGTAAAAATATGTTCTACTGGCATGCTTTTTTGAGTCTTCAACACGTCGAAGTAACATTTCTTGGGAAACTTTCTGAAAAAACTGGGAGCCAGCTGTTATATTCCTCCGTATAAGGCCCATTGTTCACCAGTCGTCCTGAAACGCACAGCAAATAACATGTGATGGGTGTATAACTGATTAATGGGATACAAGGAAATTGCCAATGTTTAAGACCATCACATGAACACTTGTTGGATTATGACTTCGTGGAAATGCCAAGATTTGTAGCTACTGCCCAGTAGCAGTTACAGTAGTTGACATCAGTAAGATGGACAAGAAGAAAAGAGGAGAATAAAGAAGCAGAGAAAAGCTGAAACTGCACCTTATCTTTACGGCTGTAAGCAACATAAAGAGTCTCAAATTCTAGCTGAATGTCATCCGAAAGAAGGCAGTGAGTTCACACCCTCTCCTGCATGTGTGTGCTTTTATGCCAAGTTTAAACAATGCTTTCTAATAACGAGGAGGAGTTGACAAAGATAATATCCAAGATGGAATCCAAAAGATGGCATTTCATAAGTTCCGGGACTGATAAACTATCTACCACATCGAATGCTCTAACAAGGAAGTTCCGTCTGTCCTTTCCTAACGTAAAATATTAGCTTAATAGGTGGAAGGCAAACGGTAAGAAGATGGTTGGCATGCACAAAAAAGAGAAGAAACCACGTTGTCTAGCATGGCCCGTTGATAGGTGCATAAATGTGACCATTTACACCCCCTAATTTACTCTTGTTATGTTTGTTTATTATATTATTTGGAGTTTGATATCCGTTTCCCTTGTTTAAGGACCCACGGAGCCGTTGGATATCAATTGGAGCTAAATCGAGAATTTTACCCGTGCCAATCAAATTAGTCAAAGAAAGGAGACCAAGATTATATTGGATATTGAAAAAGAGAAGCACTGGATAAAATTCCTAAGCTACGTTATGGAATTGGAGCGTGAAACTGAATTGGGTTTGCACGTGAAATCTCGGCAATCAAACGTGAGTCAATGGGCCCACTGATTATAGCTTTGGAAAGGAATAATTTGGAGGGCCAATACAAATCGTATACTCTGGCGTTATAAAAGGGGCAGCAAGGGCTTTGTTTAAGAGATCTTTTCGACACATAACAGAGAGCACGAGCACGACAGATTCGGCAGAAGCTTCAATGGAGTTCTGTCTTTGCTCGATCATCCCCTTCTTGATGAGAGGCTAAATCCTTCGGCTTGGTAACGAGGAAACTTTCTCTGAGTAATGTAATCGTTTAATTTCAACAGTATTTGTATGACTTTGGGGGATGATTCATAGTTTTTATGGAAGAATAGATTTTTCCTATTCATCTACTGTGTTTGTATTCCAGATATCAAGCACCATCATACAATAGTTTTCACTTCTCTGGGATAGTCTCTAAGATGGGTTATACTGCGTTAGATGGATTGTGCCGTTGATTAAATCCAGTGAGACGATCCGCGGTATGTTGAGATAGCCTTTACGGTGTATGAGTCCCATGATCCCTCTTGATGATTGTCGATAGTGATTGCAAGCCCTAGCGACAATCTTATTTGTTTATGTTGAAAAATTACCCTAGATTTTATTACGATTATATTGCAAGGGGAAGGTGGAACCAAAACCCCAGTCTCTTCTCTCTTGTTTACAAAATCTTTAATCGCTTCTAGTTAGTTTTAGTTTACTCAAATCAAATCACAAATCCAACTTCCATTTGTTCTCCGAGTTAAATTAGAAATTAATTGAAAGCACCGCAACTTAGCTTTTTACTCTCCGCGGACGATCTCGGACTTAACTGCTATTCTTCGGATAATTGTTAATTCTCTATTTTATAAATTATATTTTTGGTACGAAAATGATAGACCACCCGTGTGTCTGGTATCAATGTTCAAATTGTTTTAACAGTAGCTTAAGCACAGACTTGAGGTCCAGATAACCACCCGTGTGTCTGGTATCAATGTTCAAATTGTTATAACAGTAGCTTAAGCACAGACTTGAGGTCCAGATACCCAGCTCTATATGTGCTCATGTTAACCATAGGGACGATGGGCAGACCAAAGTAAGAGAATGAATATAAAAAATGAGGACCCATACCAGAAATCTGGTAACCAAGCGATGGAAAAGGCATACTACGCTAGAAGACACCAGGTTTTGCTAAAGGAAACACTGTTGCACCCACTCAATCATAGACGCCAGAAAGGCCAGGAACTGACAAAAGTATTAAGCAAGTGAGCTATGAAAGCAACAATCCGTATCTGCCTTATTTTTACTGTTACACAGGAATGACTGAATCAAGCTCAAGGAGGGAAGAGGGGGAAAATGAGCGGAACGAGAAACAGGCTCAGCATGCAAATACGAAAGTTGCCCTTCCCTTCTTGGAGCACCAACTTGAAGTTGGTAGCAAAGGTTCTTTTGCGAACTATACAACTCTGCCAAATGGTAGCTTCAGAAAGGTTCTTTTGCGAACTACACAACTATGCCAAATGGGGCCTTAATCTCCCAAATGCAAAAGTATGAGAATAACCGTATTATAACAATTCCTAAGCTCGAATAGCGGTCTTCTAAGAAGCACAGATACGAGATACGGATACGCGGATACGTGATTTTTCCAAAAAGAAGGATACGATACGTTGGGGGATACGTTGAATATAAAAGTAAATAAAAAATATATTATATATATAAATTTTAATTTCAAAATTTTTATTAATGTTTAAAGTTTTCTATTACACAAGTTCACCATTTCACATGCCGAGAGAGATTTATTTACATATAGTTTTATATATATATATATATATATATTTACATACACACAACAAGAGAGAGATGTGTGTGTGAGAGAGACGAGAGACTTACAAGGTTGTCGAGAGAGGATATCGTTGGTGTGTTTCTAGTGTCGATTGGTGGGGGAAAAAGAAAAATATAGTTCTACTTGCAATTTTAACCCATATATATTTACCCTAGCGCGTATCCAACACGTATTCGCGCGTATCCAAAACGTATCGGGATACAAAAAAAAAATTCTAAAAGAAGGATACTTTAATATATATATATATATATATATATATATATATCGGATATGTATCCGGAGCGTATCCAAGAGTATCTGCACGTATCTGAAACGTATCGGGATACCAAAAATAATTCTAAAGGCAGGATACTTTAAAAAAGCGTATCGGATACGTATCCGGAGAGTATCCAAGAGTATCGGTATCCGATACGGATATGATACGTGATACGGAGGCCAAAATAGAGTATCCGTGCTTCATAGGTGGTCTATTTCAAAATTCAGTCAAAAGGACAAGAATAGAACCATTCTCAAAGTCCTTAAATCTTACCATCCAGGTAGTACTTGCAGGGGGTGAGCATCCTCAACGAGGGTAGGCAAACTTGTAGCAAGAAGTAGCATCCATCTACAAACATTTAAACGCAAAATAAATACACATACTGCTACAATAACCAACAACAGAAAATAGATCACAAAGTATCACTTGGAAAGTCCATCTGCAGCATAAGCACATATCCTAATGCCAATTCAGATCATGCACCACATCTCATAACTTTTACCTAATTGAAAAATATGACACTTTTCCCAAGAACAGTCGAATAGATAAGTGAAAGGCATTAAACTGCAACAAAATAATAATTGCGCCTGACTATAATTCTATTTTCATGCCATGAAAGAGAGGAGCAAACTTCACAAACTTCAAGGCCGTGGTCCAAAAACTGAAATCCAAAAGACTATTTTACTCCAGATTAGTACAACCATCCATAAAGACAACATAGGTGTTACCTTGAAAAAGCCTGATCGAGCCAATATCATCCATCATCCATAGCCTTACAAGCTTCGCAGAATAGCAACTACACCATCTGCTTAGATGGAGTCAGTTTCCTTCCACCTCTACATCTCAACCAACTGAAGCAGCAACATCAGAAATCTCATCGGAGCCAGATGTGTCAACTTCTCTATTATCACTATCACCCAAATTACCACTTACATTCACACGAAGAGCAAGTCCTTTAAGTAAGAGCGCCCCCATAGCCTTATCAAGCACCAACTCTGAATTGCACATCTCAACGAATAAATAGAGCGCCGAACAAGAGCGCCGAGATTTCAGGAGGAGATTCTTTACCTGATAAAATGCTTTATAGTCCAGTTTAATACCTGCGTCAGTCATTTCTTGTAGGATTTGTCGAACCATATTTATGTCTTTTTCCCTACAGAAACCAGAAAGCATTATTTTGTATGTGTATGCATTTGGAGTTACACCCACATTCTTCATTTGGCTGTACAAACTACAAACCTCTCCAATTCTACCACCTCTGATAAGTCCATGAATCGCAACTGTATATGAAAAAACATCAAGAGGGTATTTCTCTGCAACAGCTTCCCTGAACAACCTGATAGCTCCGAGAAACTTACCAGATCTTATCAGCCCATCTAGGATTATGGTATGAATGTGAGGGTCAAGACAATACCGGTTGCTGACAATTGCACGGTACACATTGAGTGCATCACCAATCCTTCCCATTCCACATAGTCCGCTTAGTAATCCAGCGTAACTGTATCCATCAGGTTCAAAACCCCTATCTATCATGTCATTATAAAGCTCAACAGCACCAGCTGGGTGACCAGCTCTGCAAAAATAACTCAAAAGGTAGTTACAGACCACAAGGTCAGTTTGTATGGCAATTCCATCGATCAGTATGGGTAGAAGGTCAAATTGTCTGGACTTACAAACAGCTGACATTACAGAACAAAGTGTATAAGAGTCAGGCATGAGTTCTCGTTTTGGAAAACTAAAGAACACATCAAGTGCATCATCGTACCTCCCGGTCTTAGATAGACAATCTATTAACACATTACAAAGAACCAAGTCAGCAGGACATCCCTTCGATTCCATGGTACTAAGGATTCGTAATGCGTTGTCTGGCATTTTTGATTCCATAAAACCTTTGATTAAAGAGGTGCACGTTACCACATTTGGTGAACACCCAAACTCAACCATTTTCTCAAGTAAATAGCCTGCCATAACAAGTTCACCCGATTTGCAAAACCCATCAATCAGAATACTCCAAACAGTCACAGAGATAGTATTACCCTGACAAATCATCAGAGCCAACAGTTGCAATGCCTCTGCCAACCTACCCACTTTGCAAAAACAGTTCATCACCATTGAACAGTTACCTGCATTGAGATAATACCCCTTCCTCAACATTTTCCTGAGCACATCCCTGATATTTATCAAATCATTGAGCTTGCATAAGTTACAAATCGCAATGCTAAATGTCAAGAAATTCAGGTCCTCAGTCTCCTTCAGCATTTGAAGGGCGACATCAGAGCATCCAACCTTGAACAACACATCCATAAAAATATTACGTGCATAAGTATTTGGGGTGTAACCATAACTTATCATCCCCTCAAAAGCCTCAAAGGCCAAATTATACATTCCTCCGTGCCAAAAAATTCTCAGCAAAAGCAAGAAAGTTTGTGGCTTTGTGACACATCCAATTCCCTCTAATTGATTAATAATATGATTCACTGTAGGCAATCGTTGGAGGAGCCGATTGACTACATCAGCCATGTGATCGAACGCAGCTCGATCGTGGAAATAATCAGGTTGGCGAGCACACCAGAAGAAGAAGCTGAGAGCAATCAAGTCAGAAGGGCAGTTGTGAAGAGTGGATTGAACTAACTGAGGTGTGAGTATGGTTGTTCTGTAACTATAATGGATTTGTTGAGAGTGTGTTGCGGTACAGAAAGTTTGAAGCTTGTTGATAATAGCACATCCAATTGGTGATGAAAGTTTGTAGTCAATTGACGCGAAAGACGGTGTTTTCATGGTTCGACGTGAAGCGGAGTGTAATGATTTCCAACTCAATCTCCATATCATTGCCAGTATACACTTCCACAACGGACATCACAAAACGCAGCATACGGAAAAGCTGCCAGAGAGAGAGAGAGAGAGAGAGAGAGAGAGGTGGTATGAGGCAGGGTTACAGACGACTATAACACAAAGACAGGCAAAACTAGGTTTTGTGCTTCAAACATAACTATTGTACTGCCAAAAACCCTAGAGAGAGAGAGAGAGAGAGAGAGAGAGAAGATGATAACTAACTGCTCCAAATCCAGTTGTGTTGGAGCGGATCCACTACAATTTGACTGTTGGAGGGAAGCCCAGCCCAAAGCTTCAGGCTCTTCTTTTGCAGTGATCCAGGCCCAACCGCTGTCCAATCCGATTCCTATATAAATAAAGAAACTTCTCTCTCTCTCTCTCTCTCTCTCTCTCTCTCTCTCTGTGAAGTCTGAAGCGAAGGTTCTGGAACAAGCAAGTGTAGCGTTCCAGGTAGAATAAGTGGCGGACCCAGAAATTTGACATAGTGGGGGCACCAATTTTTTTTGTAACCGCAATATACGAGTTACAGTTAAGCACATTTACTCCAAAATAATTTTAGCATTCATGATAAATTAACAATTTTAAAGGATATATGTATTTTAATAATTAGCTACCCGGGCAAATTTGCGCACCTTGACTAAATGCATTAAAACAACATTATCACATGTTCATTATCTATTTTTCTATTACTAACTTTAATATTACAGTTTTGGGGCAAAAAGTATACAAATGCAATGTGGAGGTAGACTCGAACCCACGAATAATATAAAAAATAAGGTTTTTTTTTTTGACAAGATAAAAAATAAGGTATAGACTACTATTTTCAACCTTTTTGGAAAAATAAACACACACACACATTACCTTTTTGGCTTTTTCTATTTGCCTTCTGGGAAAAAAATACACACACGCACATTGCCTTTTGGGAAAAGGCAAAAAAATACCTGCATGAGAGCATGGGAGAAGTCTTGAACCCACCACCTCTTGCTTAAAAAGGAGAGAACTCTACCAATGCACCAACCAACAAGTACTTACATACATTCAACATAAATAATATATATACAAAACTGCAAAAAAAAAAAAAAAATTTTAAAGGGCGTGGGGGCACGTGACCCCACGTGACCTATGGTGGGTTCACCCCTGGGTAGAATCACAACTGAACTTATGGTTCGATGTTTCTCCTCAGAGATTACTGCAATCTATAATTGGGGATGTAGCAAGATTATACATTAGATTAGATAAGATTTGCTCTGAGATTTTCTGGGTTCCTTCATTCTCTCTCCCCCCTTTTAAGAATTTCACTCACCTTATTTCCTTTGGGCTAATTTCGCTTTAAAATCAATTAGTAACTTCTTTTTTTTATCTTTATTAAAATATTTAAAAAAACGCATTTTGTTAATTTTGTATTAGACTTTTTTTTTTTTGAGTTATTAATTCGTTAGGAATCAGAAAATTATTAGTTTTTTTTTATCGAAACTCATAAATTTAAAAAAAACAAAAACAAAAATAAGTTATCTTTTTTACTTATATTTTGTCTTTATTTAAAAAATTATAAGTTTTGATTGTTTACTTTTTCAATTTCTCTCGATGAGACGAATCAATAAGTCACAAACGTTTAACGCAAAACAAGCAAATATCAAAACAAATTAAATTAAATAAAGACAAAAAGATAACTTGACTTTTTAATCCAAGATTCCCATTCGCAAAGTATCGTGTTATTACTCCATCTTAAAGTAGCCAAATTCAAGTGTCCTGTTATCTTAAAGTAGCTAAATAGCTAGGAAGAAAAAAATTCAAAAATATTTTTTTAAGACCCTACAAATTTATAATTTCAACAAATAAAATAATTCAATTTCTAGTTTGGAGGCGAAAGTTAAGTGAATGGAGGCTTACGAGTCCGTGAGTAATTAATACTACTAATTCAATTCAGTGGCGTAGTGATCTGACACCCTTCTCTCTATCACACACGTATTTAGGTGCGCTCAATAATTTCTTCAATTTCTTGTTTGAAGGTGTTGTGCTCAAATTTTTGAGCTATGGTATTGTGTGATCGAGGCTCCGTTTGTTTGGACGTAAAATATTTTCTGGTAAAATGTTTTACCTATTTTCCGGTGTTTGGTTGTGTAAAAAATGAGGAAAATATTTTACATGTAAAACATTTTCCATCAATTGGATGAAAATGACTTACCCTTAAATTTTCCGTAAGTTATTTTCCGAAATGAATCTGCTGCCTTCTCTTGCAATTCTCACTACTCAGTGTCCTCGACTGCCAATCCTGACCCACGTTCAATTCCAATAATCTCATATCTATCCACCGTTTAAACTCTACATCTCCCTCTCTACACTATTTTGTTGATTTCCGAAAATATTTTCAAGTGCCAACCAAACACCAGAAAATAAAAGTTTGAAGTTTATTTTCTAAAAAAATATTTTACATGGAAAACATTTTACTTCGAAACAAACGGAGCCCGAGTGTCAAATGTGTGTGACTGTGTGTGTGTAATGGACAACGGATGTTGAGAAACAAGAAGACTGATGATATAACAGAGAGAGCTCCAATGGTTACGGAGTCTGTCTCTACCTAATTGATGTAGTAGTAGAAAAGGAAGAGATACTACAAACCAATTCGAAAAGAGAGAGCCCTAGTTAAACTAAAGGATGGAAAAGAAGAGTCGAGGTACTTCGAAGTTTTGTTAAAAGTTGATTAAGAAGCTTATTACTCCATCCCTCTTCTTAATGGGTGTTGTTTTCTCCTTCATGAATAAGACGGATACGAATTTATTTGGTTGATACCATTGTTTTTTACTGGAGATGTAATAATAATGACTAAAAGACAACTCCATCAGCTATGTGAGAGTGGATTCTTGTGATTTTTTTTTTCATAGCAATTGCGGATTATAAATGAGATAAAGACTTTTGGTTGTCTTCTTCTTCTTCTTCTTCTTTTGTTTGTTTATCGGCATTCCATTGCGACAAATGAGCAAATCCTAAATATTAAATTTGTCTTTACAACAGTGGAAATGTCTGCGTATGAGAATGTTCTCGCTGGGAAGCTGAAGCTGAAAGGAAAGGCCCTAGATAGGCAGGTAGGTAGGTTGGTTGCTTCTAGTGTAGCGTGTACCATGTAAATTCATTGCATGTAACTGCACTGGTACCTGCACATTTACAACATACAGTGTTGGCTTCTTCAGGGATGAAGATCGTCTGTCCATGTCTAATTTTGATAAATCTGTTTTCTCCTCACTGTCATCCCATTTTGATTGAGCAAAGTAATCCTTAGTTGGCTAACCTATTGGGTTTTGAATAGGCCTTTACCAATTTTAAGTCCGGTAGCAACAAAGTTAGTATTTGACAAGTATTTGAAAGGGATGGGAGTCGGAAGAGGTTGGAAGCAAGGCAACAGAGGACAATATGGACCTTGTGTTGATTTCATGTCGTGATAACATTTAGCTCGTTGTGGAACTTTTCACCATTAGGTTGTATTTTATCATGGACAAGCCAAGTTTATCGTTGTAGGCTCGCACGGAGACATGATCATTAGAAGGATGTAAAGTTTCTTCATTTGTTTGGTGATAGGATTTTGTGAAGCAAGCCTTGTCAAGTCAACATGGATGAGGTCACAAGTCTTTGTTTAATCTTCTGGTCTACTTTTTGAGTCATTTTTGTTAAGTTAAATCCATGGATCAGCTAAAATTTCATACACTTTAACATAAAATTTGCAATCGAATCGTGTTTCTATAATTTCTGTTCTTCGGAACTTTTTTAAAGATCATAGTTCTCAAGTCCAGTCTGGTGGCTGTGTACAATCTTGAGGGTGGATGGCAGTGTGTTGTGGAGGAAAATTAGCCTTTTTCATAATCCTGTGATAATGGTAAAATGAAGAGTTGCAGGCCTTTCTTGCTCCTGTTCTATTTTTTGAAGACCTCGACTCTTTAGCACCCTTGATATTGGTTTAAATTGATACTTTGGTGCAGGTGGAAATCCATGGGTCTGGACGAGGATGATACAAGTGACACCAACAAATCCGTGGGTGAAGGGAATGTTGCTGCTGCTGCTTACAATGAGCATCCGACCCCAGCAGAGAGACGGTATATGGAACAGAAGGAGAGAATTGATGTTCATAGGCTGGCCAAGATAGTGAACAAATCGCATCGTGACGGTATTCAGGATTTCAACCAGTATCTCGCTAACATGAGTGAGCATTATGACATTCCTAAAGTTGGTCCCGGCTGATTCCCCTGCAGCATTACCGGTCCCAAAGGACAGAAAATTCACTTCACTTTTTAATTGACATCTTTAAGATGTGTTCAAAAATCCATTGCTTGTCTCGAAATCAATTTACTTTCTTGTATTTGGTTGGCTTATTGGTCTATCCAGAGATGATGATTCCTTGGTTTTACCCAACTCTACTTTGATGATTCTTGTCTGGATGTTATTGACTTGTCAGTTCTGATAGTTCCTCTGTTTAAAGAACAAAAGGAATCCATTTTCCCCCACCGTGCGATGAAATTATCCTTGTGAAGTAAACATGGAATGACGTAGAAATATCCAAGATGGCCTTTAAAAACTACCATTCTTCATGGATGCAACTGTGGAACCAAGAGCTGGGAATTGAGCTTCTATCGCTCAAGTCAATCAAAGTGGCAACACTGGATGCTTACTAATGTAGAACAAGCCTGTCTCGACAATGGCCCAATGCAATCAAGCAAATCAATTTCCTGGAAGTGGATGCTGCCATTTCAATGCATTTAACCACAGCTTCCCATTTTGGGACAACTACTAGCTGATTAAGATACAAGTCAACCATATATTTATTGGATCCATGTGCAAATAAAATATCACAAGCAAAAGCGGCGTCTTTATTTTTGACCAAGCCAAAAGGAAACAACTGAAATTACAAACAATAGATTACACCGACCCATATAAAACAAAGGCTAAACACTAGAGTGCTCAATAAGGACCTAATAATCTCATTTGGTTCCCTCATACAAAAGCACAATGAACAGAAAACCAACTGGGTGAATCTCACGACATTTTACAGTCGATCATCGAGTTTCATCCTCGAGATTACGGAAACCTGCTGTCAGATCATCATATAGTTTCTTGAACTTTGCCACAAGGGCTGTCTCTCCTTCAGCAGGATCCTCAAATTTTTGAGACCTGCAGATTAAATAGATTAGCATAGAAAACCTAACGCATTTCTGAAAGCAAACATCATAAGAAGAAAATGGGGAGAGAGATTCAGTAGAAAATTGTCGCATCCTCAACTTCCGTTTTACTTACACCAAGCGGTAGAATAGATCTCCTAGCCGATGCTTGATAAGGGTGTATGTTATTTTCTGGCCATCCATTCCAGCTCCTCGTTCCACAGCCTGCACATTATTAATATCCCTTGGTCAAAGAAAAGCCAGAACCCCAGCTCCAGTGAGAGCATCAAAGATGGGAAAATAATGAATGAGAGAGAGGTTTATAATCAACAGAAAGGGTAATTAATCAGTAGTCTCACTGTTGGTCTCGTTGATGCAAACGGGTCTCAGCATAAATGATAAGAGGCGGACAATCAGTCAAAATGAACAAGAAGGAAACAAACCTGATTGGCCAAATTATAGAAATGGATAATGTTGCGCATCATCCAAACAGACTTGTAGAAAGGGCAAAATTTGTCGTACCTGTTGCCATGCAAAACATACAGATATGAAAGTCAAAGCCAATATAACAACGTAAATTGAGGAAATTAATTTGCAGAGCAATTGGTATTGCAGGTGCTTACGGAGTGAAGGCATTCTGGGCAAGATAGTCCTCCCTTAAAAGCTTTGCTGTCTCCATGGTAATTTTATCCGTTTCGGCTAAAGCATCCTTACCAACCAGCTGCAGCAAGCACAAGAGCCTGTTACTCCTTTTGACAAGTAGATAACAGGAACTACCTAGGTAGAGAACAAACCCAAGGGGTTGGCCTAGTTATCAAGGCCTGGGACTTGGGGGTTTGTTCCCTCCTAAGGTCTTGGGTTCGAAACCTCTTAGGTGCTATCTAATCCTTTGGGTTGGAGCTAGTCCATATTCATTGGGGACCCCGCAAGTAGGCGGTGGGATTGGTCCCCCAACATTAGTCGAGGTGTGTGAAAGCAGACCGGGAAACTTTAGTAAACAAAAAAAAGTACCTAGGTAGACAACACATAACTGGTCGCTGGAGATATGGAGGGTGATACAGTTATTAGGGCTTAATTTGGTTCAATCAAGGATTCAACACCATTATCATTGCCAACAAAGATCATATTGCATTCTGGGTTGTCTTGTGCTGACATTTTTAACTTGGTCTAATACAGCTTTATAGGCATATGCTTTCTAATCCTACCTTTCCAGATAGGACGGTCATAATGCAAGAAAGTATGCACACAGAAGCTATGTTAGTAAATGTTACATGATGACTGACTTTTCACATTGCTGAAGTATACATGCCCACACAATACAACCCAGGTAAGGGTAAGGAAAATATGCATATGATCCATCTTTTTTTCTTTTCTTTTTTCGTTGGTGATTGAACTCTGGAGTAAAACCATTGCTTGCAGTTTCTGATTAATCTGCTTTGCATGTAATATATTAGAAGGGAAACACTAATGCACAGTGGATAACATCGGTATAGGTGTAAATTGTACAAGGAAGGATGGGAAAATACAGTCAAGTGTGAATTCAAAATGTAGGACGTACAAAATGACAAAATACATACTTGGACAATTTCATTAAGGTCGTCTTCTCTCTGTAGCACTTCACGAGCTTTTGTCCTGATGTCAATAAAATCTTGATCGAATTTTTCATAGAAGGATTCTAATGCCTGGAAACACATGGAAAAGTGTATTCAATATGTGGGTTACTGAATCATTATGGACAAAAAGGCCAAATATTTCAATAACACACCGTTGAATACTTAGAATATGAAATGAGCCAATTCACAGAAGGGAAGTGTTTCCTCTGGGCCAGTTTCTTGTCAAGACCCCAGAAAACCTGCAAAACAGGTGCATAAATATTTAGAACACAAAGTAGATGAATTTCCCTTTCAGGGCACATTTTCAAGATCATTTGTTGAACCTTAGTCACTCTACATTCTAAATTAAGACAATCTTGTTATAGGTTCCTATAAAAACAAGAATCTTCAAAGAGTTCATCTCACCTGAACAATGCTGAGGGTTGCAGATGTAACAGGATCAGAGAAATCTCCTCCGGGAGGAGAAACAGCACCAACAATGGTGACACTACCATTACGTTCTGGCCCACCAAGGCATTTCACTTTGCCAGCACGTTCGTAGAATGAGGCCAAACGTGCTGCCAGATAAGCAGGATATCCACTATCTGCTGGCATCTCCGCCTGAACAAAGAAATTAAGGCATGCGACATCGAAGCAACTTGAGGAACATTTTGAACAAACCCAAGTTTCAAGCAGGTAGTGTGCTCAAGTCATGCCTTTTGAACGAGAATAAGCAGCTAGATCATGAAGACACAATCAATTATCTCAAAACTTAATGAACATACAATATGAACTTAGGTAATATTGGAGATCAAATGCGCATCAAGAGCTCAAATTGACACTGGCCATGTCACTTAAATCATTTCCAAAACAAAAATCAGAAAATGAATGAAGCCTTTGCTTCCCAAAGATAAAGCTAAAAATCTATCACTCAAAAAAGTGAAGATTCATTGCCTATCAAACTGAAAGACAAACAAACAGTTGCCCTCTTACAAACATGTTGAAATGTACAAAACATGGTCTCAGTAAACAAACTACTGCCTCTCTCTCCTACAAAATCCCAAATGAAAGCTCCCCCTCTTAATATATGTAGAATTACCTAAAAAACATTGAAATTACATATTAACAGATGGTCTAATAGGCCCAAGTCCTTATACTACAACTTGATGAAGAAAACAAGCATCAAAAGGGTAGGGTGGGAGGGAAACAAATTAGGACAACATAATAACCCATACTTGATAGTCAATAATCTACAAGAACAATTCATCACATAGCACAAAAGTCATGGTAAACTACATTCTTTTGCCCTAAACCTTCCACACAAAAAAGCAAAAATAATATGCGAAAGCAGCAAAAAGCTTCCTTCTATTTGCACCAGCGCATGTCAAACTCTTTTGCTCACTAATCATGTCCCATTTGACACAAGACTAACCACTAGACATAATTTCACCGCGCACAGAAGAATAGAACACGAACAGAAAGTCGGAAACACATGACCGTGAAAGTAGAATTCCATGATTTATGCAAACAAGCATCACAATAAATAGTGTGGGCAGGAAAGAAAGGAAAGGAATCTTTTCCAAGATTAAACCGGTAGCTGATGTCCTTAAATATTCTAATATCAGTCACTCACCAGTCGACCTGAAATTTCACGCAATGCTTCTGCCCAACGTGATGTTGAATCTGCCATCATGCTAACATTGTATCCCATATCTCTGAAGTATTCAGCTATAGTGATTCCTGATATATCATGTCCATTTAGACGTAGGATTAAGTCTCATAGTATTTAGGATAACTTGATTCATATTCTAGTAAAAGACAATCAACTTAATTTCAAAGAATTTTCACCCCCTATAGTAACAGCGTCCCAGAATATTCATAAAAAGGTACAAAACAGTGGAAACATGGTACACTAATTCCATTTGGGTTAACAAAGTTAATAGGAAAAAACTTACTTGACCTGTTTCTTCAGCAGGCTGTAAGACGGGTGTAAAATAATGCATTTTAATTAGCAAATCCAGAACCAAGGGAAAGTTCTCAATGAACTTCAATCTCAGTAAATGCACATCTTCCTAGACATAGTTATCCCAAGAAAAGCCGATCTTGATAAGCAAACAGGAATAATGAGTAGGAAAGAAGTTAACTTTATGCAGGGAACCAAAAATTGTCCCCAATCAGTTATCAACTCAAACAGTTTATATAGTTGGGACAAGAGAGAATGTAATCCTTCTATTGCCCAATTTTTAGAATGGTTTGATCTTTTCCTACCATAGGAGAGTGTATAGGGCCTTTTTGTCCGGTGGCCTTTCTTGTATACGGGCGTCATTCCCTTTATGTCTATTCGTTAATAAATTACTTATCAAAAAAAAAAACTCAAACAGAGAAAATTTCACTCCCCAGAGATACTCCCTCCGTCCCAAATTCTTTATCCGGTCCGCAAAATGGAGTGTTAAAAATAATACAATTTTTTCAAGAAAAAATTCAAACATTTTTCACAAATTAAAAATACTCATTGATATCTAGTAAGTTGTTGAAAATCTTTTGATTTTTTCTTTCAAAAATTATATTATTTTTGACACTCCATTTTGCGGACCAGACAAAGAATTTGGGACGGAGGGAGTACGTTTTTATATTTGGCTCTAAATACAACATCCTAAGTTTAATCACCTGTATAGATTGAAGCCTCACGAGCAGCCACGGGCATGTTTGAAGTGTTTGCCACAAGTGTGGTACGTTTCATAACAGATTCCTCACGGCCATCAGGCAGTGTCATTGTCAATTGAGGAAAATCCATAAGAACCTAAACAATAAGCTAAAACACAATAAATATCTCTCATATGCTCAAGTTGTTAGAATCACCATACAAGGAAATCCAACTACATACCTCTGCCATTTCATTTCCTCTTTCCCCACAACCAACATACACAACAGTGTCAGAATTGGAATACTGCAATATAAACACCATAATACAAACTGAATGAGAACTTCCATTACTACTGATGAGTTTAATCTCTTAACTTTCTGAACAATGACCAACTAAATGACACATCACCTTGGAAAGAGCTTGACTAATGACTGTTTTTCCACAGCCAAATGCACCAGGAATGGCACACGTCCCACCAAGGACCGAGGGGAAAAGGGCATCAAGCACTCGCTGATGTCAGATAAGCTATTAGGCACCAAAATAAAAACAATAAGGACAGCCAACACAATTGCTATCTATTCTGGTACCTGCCCGGTAAGAAGAGGAGTATCAGCAGCAAGCTTTGACGCAACAGGCCTGGGAGATCGTACAGGCCAGGTCTGCAGATACATAGGCATAAAGCAAGAAGAATACTTTGCTCAGATATGAATAATATTGTTCAACACGTAACGAACCGCAAAAGTAAAAGCTCAGTCCAATAACCTGAAGCATGGTAATTTGCTTTTTGACCCCTTGAAACTCAAGCTCCAAAACAGTGTCCTGCATAAACATAAAGTAAATTTAAACTTTCCACTGCACGGCTTCCCATCAGTCAACATCTAATGAGAATAAGAGTTCTAATAGAGTAACATAGGAGTGAACAATGACAAAACGTCAATGCCATCTACGAAGCATGGACACTTGTAAGAAGAATCAGTGACCATCTCGAACACCAACACTCGTAGAAGTTAGAACACTCGACGGACACTCGTCGACCTAAAATGACTACCTTCAACTTCTTGATGAGAACATTGTAAAAATAAAAACAAATGTTGACTCTATCTCATACTTTTGTATCTCAGTGTTTGAGAGTATTTACATCTCAGTTCACAATAACTTCCCAGTTCTAGGGCTTGCAAAGTCATTCCAGTAAGTGATTCCATACTAATGAGAAAATATGAATTACTCCAAAGCAAAAGATGAGCCCACGGAAGGCTAATGGCTCACGAATGTACAAAGAAATATGGAGGTAAACTACAGAGAAGAACATGGATGTTGTAGAGAGCATGATCAACTTTTCAAGACAAAAGTTTAGACAAACCTTCAAGGAATATTGACCAGCTGGTGCAATATAGGTTATCTTTCCCATAGCATCAGGAGGAAGTGCAACACGGTGTTCCATTAAACTGTTCTCAAAGACAGTCTGCATAGCAATCCAACCACCGCAACCATAGATTAAGCTAAACTAATAAAAATGACAGATGTATATTGCAACAGAATAGAAAGCAAGGACTTCTAAGCTTCAGTAACTAAGTTGAGAACAGTTGAACTTACGGCATATAAGTCTCCTCCTGTTAGAAGATCTCCCTCACCTGACATAAGCAGATGATGTGTAAAGTAAAAAGATAAAGCCTTCCAGTTCTCCGATGGAAGAAAACAATCTAACAAAAGTGCCTCTAAAGCACTAGAGGCATAATGCACTCTGGTTACCTATTTTTTTAGGTTGGAAATCCCAAAGTGTGTCTCTGTCAAGGGCTGGAACTGAGACACCACGAGGAATATACACATCCCCAGATAGTTTTGCAATGGTCTTCAGAGGCCTCTGCATTAAATTTCAAACCAAAGGAAGGATGGATTGTTAGCAGGCAAAGGTACCATGTAAACGAGGCTACTAATAAAAGGCCCGACAACAAAAAAACGTCCAGGAAGAATTTGAAGTTCAGCATGACGGAGCAGACACATTACTAACCTGAATTCCATCAAATATATTTCCCAAAATTCCAGGACCCAACTCCACTGACAGAGGCTGTGATGGCAATAGAGAATTTAGATATATCAGACTATATATAGAAAACCATAGAACCCTAAAAGTAGCATGATCAAAACTTATTTACGAGATTACCTTGTGTGTTCTTAGAACGGGATCGTTCACCGTCAATCCAGCTGTTTCTTCATAAACTGACATTAAACATTGATGAGATTGTAAGAACTTGTTGTCAGAGGTAAACGGTTTTAGTTCCTCCAATGTATGAGATGATAACTAGAAGAAGCTCAGCACAAATAGAGAGGTAAAGCACGGGAGGAGATAGGTTAAATCAAAGAAGATATTGAGTGTGCTAAAAACTCAGAGGTCTCAACGAAGGCCTGAATTGAAAAGCTAAACGTGTTTATGGAAACAAGTAAAACTCTTACCTTGGATTGTAGCAGAATCTCCTTCCAATCTAATAATCTCCCCAATAAGGTTGTCGTGTCCAACACGTACAAGTTCGTACATAGCAGCCCCAGCCATTCCATCTGCAATGACGACTGGTCCTGATACCTGTTAAGGGATAATTCAAGATTAACTAAAGTTGGAGAGAACATAGAGCTATTTCGGTTAAGGCTGCATTTCGGCTGGTGATCTGTATACTTGGAAGAGCAACCAAAAAATAAAAGTAAAGGCAAATAGAAGAAACAAGCTAATTGGGAAAACTTGAGAAAAAGGTGCGTTGTAAAAATGAAAAGCCATGATTATATTCAAAGCAATTTTCCAATTTTCTACATGAAGCGTCCTGTCGCAGTGACATCATGTAGAATTTGACAAGATAAAAGAATCAGGTACATAAAGAAAAAGAAAACGGAGAAAACATATATGTTTGCAACTTTGCATACATAAGCAACTTAAATTCCTAAACAAATTTCTGAATAATTAAGTAAATCCATATATTGCCTTTAGTATCACCACTCACATATCAGTGTCAACAGAAAAAATGATTAGTCTCCTCCAAGTGAATAGTATTATTTCAATGTTTGTCCAGCTGATGGATATGTAAACAATCTAACAATAAAAGGCAGTGGTAGAACTCAAAGAGTACTTGTCAACCAACTAGAGAGGCAATATGGTGCACACTCGCAGAACCAAGTCAGATCTCAAGATGACAACTGCCTATAATCATCAATCTAAACAATATTTACTCAGACGTACTAACAGAATCAGCCAAATCCAAGTTTACACAATCCCAATCGTACAAACCGAATAGCACAGAGCCATTACTAGACAACGACCACAACCAAGATCGGGAAATCAACGAAATCGCTCAAACTAACACAGTAAACCTAAATCTGAATCAAATTGAGCACCCGTGCGAGTTCAGGACACAGTGCTCAGAGATCACAAAAAACGCGGATCAAGTTACCGACAAAAGAAAACCAAAATAGTTAGAAAGACAGATATGTGGACAAGGGAGGAAGGCACCTTCCGAACGTATCCATACTCGCTTTCCTTCTCTGAATCTTCAAACGTAGTCAATCGGGCTCCGTAGACCGACGGCATTCTTCACAGGCGGATCAGAGAATTGGATAAACGGAAGATGTTTTCCAGTTTAAAAGTAAAATCTAAACCTCAACCCCGAAGATCAGATCGTCGAGGAAACGCTACAGAATTGCTGCTGCAGCAAGGGTGTCTCTGGCAGATTTGAAGAACCAAACGAGGAAGAAGGTGTACGTGAATTATGAAGATAGGGAACAACAGAGGGATTTGTAAGAGAGAAAAAGAGGAAGAGTATTTTTACGCTGTGAATGCCAGCATCAAAGCTTCATGGACTATCCAATCTCCCGAAGACGCGTGTTTACCCTTTCTACTACAATTATTGGTTAAGGTATAGTATATTGCAATAAACCCCCCACAATTTTACCGCTCGTTTGTTGGCGGTTAAAATTTTTGATGGAATTATAATAGGGATATAGTAAGGGGGTAAAGAGATTGATATAAGTGAAGGGGATTATTTTAAAATGAGAGATTAAAAGTTATTTGATTTGTTTTGTAATTAATATGAGAGGTGGATAAAGTACAATAATGTAAAATGGTGAATTCTTGACAATGTGAAAAATCGGATATAATTAGACACTTGAGGTGTACAAAATTTATCCCATTGGAATGGGATATGACAATACAAAACAAATGATATTCAAGTAGAAAAAAGTAAAACAAACACCGGATATACCTCCACTTGAATTTCTACATCCAAATAATGGTCATAGGATTCCATCTCCCTCTACCAAACAAACCATTTTGAAAAATGCATCTCCCCAAGGTAAGATATAACAAATACACCGACATCCTCTCTGATAACTGCTATTTTCAAGTGACACTCTATATCTATAAGTTTTATAGTATGGACCTTATTCAACTCATCCTCCAAATCTTCCTCCATTTGAGAGAATCAATTTTGGTATTCTAGACATGTAGGATGAGATGGTTCTCTTCTATATTTAAATAAGAGTGAAAAATATGTACACGGCATAGATTAGTTTTCAACTTTCCTGAAAGCAAAAAAGAAAGAAAAAAAAACTAGACAATATTTTGTATAGTAGAGGAGGACAATGCAATTATCATGAACCTAGAGGAAAATTTTGCATTTCTAATAAACCTCAGGACAGGTCAATGTAATTTACCCTGCCTTAATTGGTTTTGGCTGCACATGCATAATTGTTGATACAGAATTATTTAACCTCCCAGGACGCCTTTAATGCATTTTGCACAAATTTCTCCTTTATGGAATATAAATAAATTATTCTAATTCTAAAGAAAAAAACAAAACTTGTCACTTTCAGCCTGCATTGCTTCATGAATTGGGACTTGTCGATAAATAATAATAGAGGATTATTTAAAAAAAGAAGTGGCGGAGCTATTAACTTTTTTAAGTGGGGATAATTATTAAACACAACCTCACTCATTCTTGTGTTTACGGTAGCCAAATGGTTTTTTTTTTTTTTTTTGTCATTATTATTATTATTATTTTGCATTTGTTAATTTTTTGTTAATTTTTTAATGAATTATTGATTCTTCACAACGAGAGGAATCTAAAAAGTAAAAAAATACGATTGAAATCTATTTGTTTTGAATAAAAACAAAAAACAAGTCAATAAGCCAATTTTTTCGTTTTTATTCAAAATAATTTGGGTTTCTAGCGTTATTTTATACTTTTTAGATCCCTCTAGTCATGTCGAAACAATAATCTACAAAAAAAAATTGAAGAAAAACTAACAAATGTAATTTTTTTTAATAAAGTAAAAAAAACAAGGCATTTAGTTTATTTAGCTAAACAACCCCTAAAAGATGATAATATAGTGAATAATACAAACTATTATGCACCTTTTTGTAGAAAATTATTGTGACGCATTGAGCTTGAGGTGTATCTACTATATAAACCTACTAGGCTACTACATAATGATAAAGTAACAAACAATACTGCGTGAACAAATCAACGTGGTAATATTGAGGCCTTGTTTTCACTAAACTAAAATGTAGTATTCGACTGACGACCTTGTGTTTTAAGATCTTTAAGGTGTTGGGCAGTTCTGTTGGCATCGATGGACAGATTGTTGAGAGGGTTGAAATTTATAATTTAGGCGCGCGACAACACCCTGTTCTTGGGGGATAATTATTCTCTAGCTGTGTCTTCTCCAGATTTTCCCGGGTGCCGGTTAAATTGCATATACTTCACTGAAGATTAAATCAGCAATCTACCCTATTATCCTAATGGATCTTGACACACAGGTATCTACTGCTTACAGGATAGAAGAAGCTTCGTGCCACATTTCCGAGTCAGAACAAAACAGAAGCACGTGCCCATACCTCCGCCAGTGTGGATAGTGCCACCACTGCTGCTGTGACACTCCCTAGCAAGTCTGCAAGTGTGGTATTAAATATTAATGTTACTCTAGAGTCTAGAAGTTAGGGGGACTCTGCCGCGAGTGATGTGCGATAGAGGCTGTTGCACCGAAAAACTGCAATGTTTTAGGTCATTCGAATATTGCAATGGAGATCTCGTGCCAATGGGATCAATTTTGTTACCCACCTCTATAAATGTTTTAAATACTTGAAAGGCGAATTTAAGTTTTAACACTACGCCCATTCACTGCTCCACTTAAAAAAAATTCACTATTACACTTTGCTTCCTTCCTTTTATCTTTTAAACTCTTGCAAAATTTAGTTTTCTAAATGTACATGTCCAATAGATTTGGAATTAACCAAGTTCTAGAGGAAAAGAGTTGCATGCAATTTGCCATGAACCTCACAAAAGAATAATCATTAGGCAGTTCTGGATATATCACGTGACATTGTTACATGATATTTTATATTTCTAATAAATGAAAATCGCCACACATATTATGTGAGTTATCTCTTGTTTGCTACAAACCTAATAGAGGATAGTTTATGTTGTTTCACTTGCTTAATTTATCGCCACGTGATTTGTCGGGAGCATAACGGTAGACAACAACTCATTACTTGATAACACTCCGGGAGTATGGAATAAGGAAAGTCATAGGTCGATGGAAGTTCAAGAAAGCTGCCCATAATTCAAGATCAATGGTTGAAATTCACTATCTTTTGGGTAATTTCTTCAGAAAATTTTGGGAGAATGTAGGAGGATTGATGGAATACTTACCCGAAATGGGAAACTAACAGCTGCCATGTGTTTGATGAATGTGGGGCTGTATTCCGATCTCTTGTTAACTTTTGAGTAACACTTGCTGACTATCACGCAATATTTTCACATAATATTCTCTATAAATGATACAATGATATAAAACTTGCATGTGGAAAACCAAGAAACACATTCGTAGATACAATGAGACAAGTAGTGACTCATAACTTGTGTTGTTAAGAGTATAACGTAAGCGAAGCGATGATCAATATTTTTTTGATTAAGCTCATATGATATTCAATTGGGCTAATTTTTTTTTACAGAAATTCATGCAAGACGTTTTACTAATACTGAGTAGTTTGAATCATCTTTACGGAACCCGATATGAATTCTACAAAATATCAAGAAATCATAAACTGAAACAGGAGCCAAATGGGGACTGAGCAAGTAAAAGGAGGACCCCCTCCAAGCTCCAAAATGGGCTGTTTTTTCCGTGCAGCAGCCTCTGTCATGCATCACTCACGGCAGAGTATCCGGGTCCTGTTTTGTGGGTGCATCACTCACGGAAGCCAGGATGTTGCCTTGGACCAGAATTAAACTTTGGGGAAAAGACTCAAATCGTTGATTGATCGCACTAACCTCTTCAAGCGGGAGGTGGTTATAGTGCTGCTTGAGAGCGGGGATAGTCAAGCAATTGTCAGTCTAATGTCCCAACGTTTCACAAATAATGCATATCTCTTCCACCGCTCGCACTTCTTTAACATCTTTCACCATTTTCAACTCCAACTTTTTCAACTTTTGGGCTACTTGCTCCATCCCGGTTTCAATAGCATGGTGCTCATTTATCGAAAACTTTCTGGAGCCACCTAGACCTTGATTAGCCATAGCCCTATCACTGGCATCCGCAAAATTCCAAGGCAGGGCCTTCTTGGCCAACTCCTCCAAGTAGTCCTAGCCATCCTCATTCCTCAGGCGACTTATTCATGAAACCCCCGGCGCACATAGTGTCAAGCTGTTGCTTACTCTGTTGCATTTAGCCCATAACAAAGTAGTGGATTAATTGATATAAGGCAAAGTTGTGGTGAGGAACCGCAAAAAGCAAGTCCTTGTATCTTTCCCAATATTGGTGGAAAAATTCACCCTCACGTTGCTTTAAGTTATGGATTTGGTCCATCAAGAGCTTTGTTCGGCTAGCCGGAAAGAATTTCTTGTGGAAAATATCTTAAACTTCCCCCCAAGTGTTCAGTGATTGAGACTTCAAAGGGTGAAACCATGTCTTAGCCTTATCCTTCAATGTGAAAGGGAAAAGTCTTAATCTTGCTTGGTCGAGATGCGTCTCCACACTAACAAATGATTGGAGAACTTCCTCAAATTCTTGGATATATTGGTATGGATCCTCGCGTTCTAAACCATGAAATGTTGGAATGCAACGATGATAATCTGATTTGAATATGACAGTATTTGTAGGAGGGGTGGGGCGTGGATAAACTATCGGCGAAAGTTGAGTAACCCGTTCAAGATTCAAGTAATCCTTAAGAGTTCTAACTGGAGCTTCTTCCTCATCCGACATCGGTTGTGTTGATGGAGAGTAAGAGCGAGGAGGCTCTCGTGGAGAAGAATAAGCTCAGAGGTTGATTCTTATGTGAGGCGGAGAATTAGAACGATGCAGTCAGTTTGAGTAAGGACTACAATAAACCAAACGCATGCAACTCAGCTTCCAACAATTGAGAGCCAAGAAACCTCTCTGCACTAAGTAAATAGATTGGAGGAGTTATGCCGCCACCTCAATATATATGCATGCAAGAAAAAAAAGGCAATGGATATTTAAGCTAGCTTCGTTAAACCTCAAGTTTGATAGTATGATCGTTTAGAGGTATCCGCTAAAATTAGTATGCATTGCGCAAAGGAAAACAGATGGAGTACTTACAATAATTTGTCAAACCTCTCAATAAGCTATATAAGAAGAATCCCCGGCAACGGTGCCAAAAATGTTTCATCACAACCTAATCATTGAAATAGGTTGAATTACCCCAAGTGTAGAGTTAGGTCGTTATCAGCATAATAACCGAAAAATTCGGAATCGTACACATAGAGAAATTCTCTATAGCTAATTTGGATTGTAGGTGTAAGTGTTTCCGGCGTTTAGACGGCCAATTTTTTATTTTACTTTGAAAGGTGGAGAAGCACTCTTATGAAAAAGACTAGAAATGAGTTTTTACTAGATTAGTGGCAAAGCGTTGGAGTTATTAACACCTGTAACTTAAGTCATCTAACCCTTCTCTACGATAACACAGTTGAATCGCACGGCATAAGCTATCAACCGGAGAATTTAGCTAAGAAACCAATGAAAGACTAGAAGTGTAATTTGGAAAGCGAGTAAGTTCCTAAAGTTATTTTGGCAAACACGAGCTGAGACATCGCTCCAAAACCATGTGTACAAGCTCATGATCACTAGAGATTAACATCGACAAGTTTTGTTACATAAAAGGCAAACCACTCACATTTTCATACCAAACCTCAAGTCTTAAGTTGAGAAGAACAAAATTAACCTAAGTCACGAGGCGTTATTCACCTCATTGCCAAACCTAATCGACTACTCACGCATACTCAAAGAACTAAGCATGGTGTAAGAAATTTAAGCATAAAATTTAATTGATAAAAACGAAAACTAACTTGATATTACAAAGGATCTCAACAATACAAACAATTTCAATAAACGAGAAATTAATGAACAATAATTACCTTAAGGTGTTTTTAGGAGATTACACTTGAAAAAGCTTGAAAGCTATGGAAGAAAACCTAGAGAGGAAGAAAAACTTAAAACATAAAGGTTTAATGCCTTGTTTGGATTGAGATTTGAAAAGTTTTTTGAAAATAGTAGGAGTAATAAGTGGAGAGAGATAGAGAGAGAAATGTTGAAAATAGGGGGAATCTATGGGGTATTTTTTGAAAAATGCTTTTTAAAAATCAAAAGGAACAAGGCATTAAAAGTCTAAAAGTAGAAAAGTTTTCCATAAGTGGAAAGTCCAAAGAGCAGCAAAATCTGTAGAAAAAGGTCACCGTATCGATACAACCAAAATGATTGTTTCGACACATCAATCTTTTGACATTTTCTTCAATCCCTCTATCTTGCACCGGTATCGATACGACAGAAACGTCTGTATTGATACTGCATTGATTCCTCCAGAATCCCAACTTTTGACCTTCTTCTCGGCACCCGACGGTCCTCCGAATGCCTCAAAAGCCTTGCTGGCCGTGTTTCGCATGGCCTCTGGCACTTGGGCACACTCATGGGTCAATGTTGGTGGAAAAAAGTGGCGTATTCCGCTGGTTAACCTGAAACACTTAAAAAAGTACCTTATGTGCAAAATCACTATAAAAACTAAAGAAAACGCAAAATAAAGCAACATTACTCGGGGCTAGACGCACTAAATATCTACAATATTGGGTGATAATCACCAATTTTGACATCTACCTCTCCACATGCCAATTTTCATAAACTACATTTGGAAGTTCAAAAAAAATTCTTTCATTTGAGGATTTTTTTTGTTCCTTTTCTCTTTTAAGTTTGAGCTCTAATTTTTTGACACAAGTGTTAAAGAGGGAGAGCTTGATGTCAAATTAAAAATATCAAAATGCCACATAAACCTTAAAAAAAAATTGACATCTCATGTTGGAGAAAGACATCAATGTGATAAATTTCTTCAAAAAAAGAAAAAAAAAGATAAAGATAAAGAGCGTAAGGAGATTAAATTCTATCCGGATGAGCCAAAAAAGGGGGGGTTTTCGCCAACCCGTGGGCCCCCTCCACTCATATTTTGGATAATATAAACCTTGCATCTTGTAGAGTATATAAAATAATTTATCCATTCAAAAAATTAGCTTGTCCGAACATCAATAAATATGTCAAAATTGAGTTTTTAGACGAAAAAATGAATGATTGTGTAGCCAATTTAACTTAAAAAATAGTTGATAAATCCAAATTGTATATTATGAACAATTATCTTATTTATTTAAAGTGCTATCTTATTTTAATTTTTTCATGAACGCGGACATACCACAGGAGGGTTTACTAGAACTTTCGAAGAAGCTTTCATCATCGCCTATGTTTTGTTTAACCCTCTGGCTCTGAAGAGTGGGAGTAATGTCTCGTCTTCACCATTGCAAAATCCCCAATTTATGTGTCCCTCTTCCTCCATCCTACATCTCATCGATAGGTATTATCAGTGCACCACCACCTCATCGGTCTCTCCTTCGCCCTTCAGCTAAATTCTCGCCGCCCCGCTGCTCTCTCAACCCCAAATTCCCCTCCCGTTCTGCGCTACCCCCAAAAAAGTCTGTCCCACTCCCAGCCCGTGACCGAATCATTAAATTCGGTAAGCACAAAGGCAAGATGCTAGGGGCTCTCCCTTCCGCCTATCTACAGTGGATGTACAAGAACTCCGTAGTGTGTCCCGATCTCGCCAAGGAAGTCCTGGATGACCCCGTTTACAAGGATCGAATCGAGTGGGAGTACGTACAGAGAATCTTGCACGGCGACTTTGGTGGTGCCAGAATAAGAGAACAACACCAATCCGACGACGTGGTTGCTGATATATATGAAATCGCCGATAAGTTCGATTGGGACATGGAGGACAAGAGGGGGTGGAGCAAGGTCGAGCTCGATCTTCTTGGGACCTCTTTTAGCGGACCAATTCCGAGGAAGAACGAGGCGAAAGCATGGTGGTCGACCAAGTTGAAGGCTAAGTCTTCTCCTGAAGAAAAAGCGATGGTGGGTATGGGACACAGGAGGAGAGATAGGAGGGAGAGGAGGATTTTGAAGAGCGACAGGGAACTGGGAGTGGGATTGGAAAGGAGAGAAGAGAGAGTGACGGTGAAGACAGACCGGGAATTGGGAGCCACGGAGGAGGAATTGAGATCGGACGGTGATGGTCCGGTGGTGCCTGGGAAGAGTCAAGAACCAACGGTGCGGAAAGGGATTAGCTTTCCTGGCCGTGAATCACTCTTGAAGAAGGCGAAGGTGATGAATAACCGTAAAAGATCGTCCTAGTCTGATTAATCTTCGTCTTTTGTAGTTTGTAGTAGTAGTAGTTATATTTTCAGTGAAGTGGAGTGATAATGTCGTTGTATTGCTGGTGTTGTTTTGCTTCTGGTTTATACTGAAGTTTTTACCCTTTTCTCGTTTCATTAAAAGATGCTTGGCTTGGCTCAGGAGGGGTCATCCAATGCGGAAAGACTTGCTCCTACTGCTGTGACTACTATCTCACTGTTCCTTTGATTCACATAAAACTTTGTTTTTGTTATGTATACATAATGTGTGGATTTGAGAACACAACACATAGACCTCTTTAGGCAAATTTACAAGTATTACACTCTGGGATGAATAGATACATGTTTAAGCAGCAATTCTTTTTGATTTAGGTTTACGTGAAGTTCATTCATACGTCCATTGGCAACGTAAACTTGTGCAAGTTCAATGGTTTATGATGCTCTTTGCAGTTTCTTTACAGATTAGGCTGGAAATTGAAACCGAGTGCCCCGAAGATTGAGTTTTATGCTTTTCGATAAGCTTAAATTATTATTTCTGTCACTTTTGAATTTACTCCAGTATACAGACATTGGGGCATCATCATATAGGTTACAGAACTAGAACTACAGCATGCCAGGGATAGCAAAAAACTACGCAAGCACTGAAGTTTCATCATGGGAAATCAAGTGGATGACTTGCTCCAGCTGCTCTCCTTCACCTTCCCATATTTCTGGTAGTGCCTCTTTGATGTTGTGAATGCTACTTAAGGCGTGGTCAGCTCCGGGCACCAGTGTCGTGCTTCCTACCTGCCATATATGATAGATTCCGGTGGGGTTAGAGCCAATGAGAACTTCGTTGGGCTAGCTACTTCTTTCTTGATTACTGTATATAAGTTAGTACGAAGCAAGATATATTTACTTACAATGACTGTGTGAAGTCCGGCTGCTTTCCCGCTTGCAATGTTTCGTGTGCTATCATCAAAGAAAATCTGTCAAAAGAAAATGAAATAAATATCCATGAATAATTGGTCGTTTCCAGAAGTAATTGAACATATCCCAAAGGATAGACATCGGCTTTCATCAATTACTGTTTTCTTGGGGTCAGCTTTGGCAATTCGAATAGCAGCTTCAAATGCTTCCACTGAGGGTTTACAGAGAATTGGAGGCTTGGAGCTGAATCTGCTGGAGTCAGCAGTGTCATCAGTGGCTGTACCCTCTGATTCATCTTTTGCAAGCACTTGTTTTTTGTCTATCCTGTCGTGCGTATTGTAGTTATCATCATGATCTGGTTTGAGAGGAGGGGGATTAAGCGTTTCAAAGCATATGACACCTTCAAAACAATCTTCCAAGCTCAGCTTGTTGAGTACTTGAGCTGCATGCGCTTTGTCGGCATTAGTGAAGACCTAGAGAAGACCACCACCAGCAGTTAAATTACGTCTATTTGGTCAAGTACTTGAATACTAACATTTATGCGAGTAAATAGCTTAATAGTGTGATATTGACATACAATTTTGCGTTGAGGCATAGAAAGTAGAAGGTGCCTCAGCAACAGGTCGGGTTTCAGAGCCTCGTATGGTAATTTTCCATGAACATAAGTATGAAATTCATCATTGTCAAATTCATAGCCAAGAGCCTGAAACTAAAGGAGGTCTGTTGAGACATATTGCCTAGTAAACTGCAAAGCTATAAAGTTGACACTTCATAGTGTCAAAGTTAGGAAGAACATTAACAAATTGCCGTTTGGAGTTCCAAACACAGTGTCAGTTGGACTATTTTCACCTTCAGGCCAGCCATAGTTGTCCCGTATTCCTTGTACAAATCCAAGCACATCTTAGGGACTTCATTTTCATCAATGTGCAAGTGTTGCAACATGAATTCTGCCATGAATGAAATATGTCAGTTAATTACCAGCAGTACTCAAAAAAATCAAGCACCGCATCATCCATACTAGGCATCAATATCATCTTATCTTATAATTAAGTAATCTGGTGTACATACCTTCTATGTTCTTACGACACGCCAAGTTGAGACCTGAGCTCAGAGGGTACAAAGTATCATCCATATCTGTGAAAGAAGGGCTATCAATAAGTATTTCTGTCTTGTTTTATATCATTGTTTATTCTTTCCTTTTGGAAGGTAAAATTCTCAACCAGAACAATATTTCTAGGGAGGTCCAAAATACTCTTGCCAATTTCCACTTTAGCTTACAAATGGGCATTGGGTTCCAATGGTCGATGTTGTCGACATCCATCGTAAAAAAACAAAGTAATAAAAGAAAAGAACAAGAAGAAAAGAAATAATGGCTGCATTATTATTTAGAGATTTTAATGAATATCACGAGTATAAATCTCCATCATATATTTGATTATAGATTCTGAAACAGGGGGAAAAGTACCGTTGTTTTATTGAAGAAAGATGTACGTACCAAAGAGCAAGCACTCATACTTGCGTCCACTACTGGACCTTCCACAAGCATCCATCTAGCCTATAGAAGGAAACCTCTTACAACCTCAAAATGTAATAATGCAAGTCTCTATATCAGATTTGCAGCACTTAACCTGGACTAAAAATGGTATTCAGTACAGCACTTTGATCAGCAAAAAAAAAAAAAATAGAGGGAGAGAGGACGATGTAACACACACACACACACAAAAAACACCCTACTTTGTATAAGGCTCCAAATAGCTCTGATGCACGATACACATCAAGGAGGCTTGGATGACCTATTTATACATGAATGAATTCAGTTAAGGGTGGTTTGTTGTGGTGGTTTGCTACACAGTATTTTGATCAGCAGCAGCAGCAGGAGGAGGAGGATAGCAGCACGTGTCTCTTTCTTCTGAACAAGTTCATCTGCTTTCTGTTACAAGTCGTTTTCTAGCGATTGTAATTCCCAAGTGGTAGGCTGGGCTGCATTCCCCTCTTTCATTTTCCACTTGTCACATATCCACAAACACAACATACGATCAGAATATGATTCTCCTATCTAGTAGTAATTCTCAGTGATCCAACACACGGTGGCCACCTCTTTAGCACTCAATTCCTCAGACATGGGCGATAAGGATGATGCGGCATCAGCAGAATATGTTAATCAGTACAGTTGCTGCATACGTTAGCAGTAGAATATGTCAGATATAATATGGGAACCGTTATTGTGAATTCTAAGAATAGTCTGAGCATCAACCTAGACAGCAGGTTTTGTTTGTTTGCTTTTCCCCTTCCTTAGAAGAATACGCATTTGTACTCCATCTGGTGGAAGGCTTTTGAAGAAGAGGATATATTCCTTTCTCCATCCAAAGAAGAAATAATAGTATATGGTGGATAAACAAACAGGCATAGATCCCTTCCCTTCCCTTTCTCTGTTAATGGTGATTGGTGAAGAAGATGCTTAATGCAGCCGTAAAAGATTCTCATAGTGTAATTTCTTTGCTTTCGTAGTAGTAGTAGTAGTAATTTCTTCAGAGAATTAAGCTAGTGAGAATTCAGAATGTGGACCACTCTTCAGTAGAAACAGTTCCCTGTGTTCCTCTAGTTCCATGCCTTGGTTCTGTAGCGTCTCTAAGACTATTTTCTGCTGGTCATGGTGTTCGATCACTTGTTGTTTTTCTACAAAAATTCACCCTTTTCTCATTTGGCTGATTGGTAAAATTAGATGCTTGGTTCAGTATCTGATGTGGAAAAAGTAGTATACTACTGTACTGCTGGGACTAGTGACTACATTTGATTCACATAAAAGTCAATTAAATCACCAATATTAAATCTCTGTTGTTACCTATTTATTGTGTAAAAGCAAATACAATTCATGGTTTTGAGAGGACATGTGTTTATGCTGCTTCTGATCAAGAAAACCGTGAAAAAATGCAGAAGACATAGCAATGATACACACACGTACAACTTCATAGTTGTATTCAGAGTAGTGTTTTAAAATTGTTTTCGTAGACTTTTTTTGTTGTTGTTTTTAGATGGAAATACGGTTGGTTCCACTCTGTTTATTCATAATTGGTAGTCACTGTGAATAGGCGAGGGAGTGACCAGAGATATTATGAATAATTTTCTGTTAACGACAATGGGACACAATCAATCAATTTCAGCGACATAAGTTTAGACCAGTAAAATAAAACACGGGACATGTGGACGATAAAATTTCCGTTTAATAATTCCTGTCCCGAGTATCGATGATCACTTGGTCTGCTGATTTTTCTTTGTGGACTTGGATAAAAGGATATAGGGTAATTTTGGATTGAAAAGCTATGAGTGAATTTTTTTTTTGTCTTTATTCAAATTTTTTTCATTTTGTGTCAAATGTTATGACTTATTGATTCGTTTTGGCGGGAAGAATCGAAGAAGTATAATTTTTTTTTTTATCAAAACTCATAATTTTCTTAAAAAGACAACCAAAAAAAAAAAAGTCAAACAAAACTAACAAATGCAAAAAATAAAAAAATTAAATAAAGACAAATAAGATTACTCTTAACTTTTTAATCTAAAACCACCTATACATATCATGCAGTAACATCCAAGACTAACCCCATTCTAGAAATCTTCTTAGGTTCCGTTCGGCTAAATAAGTAAACTGGCTTATTTTTTTTATTCTTATTCAAATTTTTTCTGTGTTTATTAGTTTTTTGTCAATTTTTTTGGAAATTATTGCATTGTCATGACAAAAGAAATCTAAAAAGTACAAAATTATGATCGAAAACCTAATTTTTTTTGAATAAAAACAAAAATAAACTAATAAGCCAATTTTTTCGTTTTTATTCAAAAAAATTGGATTTCAATCATAATTTTTTACTTTTTAGATTTCTCTCGTTATAACGATGAAATAATTCCCAAAAAATTGACGAAAAATTAACAAATACGGAGTACGATTTTTTTTTTTTTTGCATAAAGACAAAAAAATAAGCAAATTGGCTTATTTAGCCGAATGGGGCCTTATTACCTATTTTCAATTTTCAAACTTAAAAATGATGTGTTTATGAAAATATTTTTTCAAATATTTTTGCATCATATTAATGATCTTTTAAACAAGATTCTTATTGCATATTTTTATATTTCAATGAACCTATTATTTTAAGCTTTAAAATTATAAAAAAAATATTTATTTCAAAATAATTACTTATTTCTTTTGGTACGAACACGATGCGTGGTAACGTCCAGCTGCCTCTTTTCTCTCTCTCTCTCTCTCTCTCTCTCTCTATCCGTTGCAAGTTGCAAGCTTTGAAAGAGAGAGAGGACTCTCGTCCGCTCAACTCCTTCTCTCAGGTATCAATTTCGTATTTGCTTTCACTTCAAGTTCTAAATCGAATTTTCAAGTTTTGTTTTCTTGATCTTCTTAATTCAACGTTACTTTGCGTGTCTCAATTTAATCTTTCTAGGTGAATCTTCTTAGTGCTTCAGATTTTGTGCTGGAGAGTTGTTTGGCTGGTAATTATCATTCCCTTTGAGAGTGTTGAAGTTGTAATTATCCTTTCCTAATGTTTCGAATTATCTAGTTTATTAATTGATGGGGACTGGGGTATACTGCTTCACTTGATCAGAAAAATTTCAAAAATAAGTTTCTTGGGTAACATTTTGTGCTAAAATATCATCTTATTATTGAAGTTAACGTCGAAATAAAATAAAAACTTAAAGCCTGTTGCTCTGTGTTGATGTTGTAGCTTGTATCATAATATTTTGGTTGGAAAAAACATTTATGATTCTGCACATGTTCTCTAATTTCCTGTTGGTAAACCATACTTGAGCTCCGATTTCATTAAGCAAAATAAGACCCCATACATCTTTCGCAATATGGATTGTTATAGAACCGTTCTTATTACCAACTGCCTTTGGGGATTATGAGCCAGAGCCACCCTTACCTGAGGATTATTAAATCTCTTCTATTTAGATTCCACTAACTGCTTAACGTTTGATAAAATTTAAGTATAGCTTTGTGCTCTTGTATGTGATGAAACTCTATTTGTTTCTATTTTCTTTACACTTGGAGGATTAGTGGGAGGGGGATACGAAAGAATAGTGCAATCTTAAGATTGATAAAGCTGATATCTGGTTTCTATTATTTTTGTGTGAGTTGTTTGAGATTGTGCATAGTATCCTTAGATTACCTCTCTCTTTAGGCTTTGAATTTTTCATTGGGTACAGTTTCTCTGTTTGTGCAAGTAGTTATGATAATGATGATGTGATGATGAAGGTAACAATTGGAATAACTGTTTGTAAGAGATAGATTTGTTCTTCTTGTCCATCATTAGTCTGTTTCTGATATGGAGTTGATCCATTAATTTCTTCTGCAGCTTCCTAGGAAAATATAATGGAATATATATTATGATTTCACTAGAAAGTCTATAGTAAATAATTGGCGCTATGGAACCACATATGGTGGTTGGTAGACTTGTCTTACTGTCTGACAAAACAGATTGCAAAGACTGTTGTGAAAGAAGTTCTCTTATGTAGTTTAGTCTTGGAGATATTGCTCAACACTTAATAATTCGATGGGTCAACATATTACACAAGTAATGTTGAAAGGGAAAGAATTTTCATGTGGCAGAATTGTTGGCGATGAATGAGCAAGTAACCTAGGCAATCATCAATTTCAGGAAATCATTAACTCATTGTCTCGTGTGTTGTATTGTTCTCTTTATTTTTTCTTTCCTTATCACTATACTCTAGTTGTTTTCATGTCTATTGTTTGAGGTGGTTTTTTTTCACTTTTTTGAGCAACTTGATTTTGTTGTGGATGAATTGGCCTACTTGTTAGTGGTCATAAAGAATCCCGCTCTTTCAAAACTCCTTTTAATTTGACTCTGTTTTTTTTTTTTTTGTTGATAAGTAATTTGACTCTGTTGTTTGCTTATCTATTGAGCAGTTCCAGAGCCTAATGACCGACAGTAGCAGAATTATCTCTTCCATTTTTGCTGATAATCCAATTGGGAAGCTTCCAGATCACCTGCTAATAGAAATCTTCATCCGGGTTCCCATGTCGGAATGGGTGCAATTACCTTGTGTGAAGAAGCAGTGGGCTAACCTGTTTCGAGAAGAATGTCTGTGGAATGCTGCCCTTCTCAGAAATTTTCCTTTTGCTGGCCATGCTAAAAGGTGGCCTGGGCCTATCCCTCGAGGATTGAGCAAAAGGTATTTTTCAAATGAATGTCCTCTCTCCCTTCCCCTACTCTATCTCTTGTTTACTTGTCGTTCATTTGCCAAGAAGATAGGAAGTTTAAATCTTCTTATGGAACAACTTTACCTCATTACTGTAACCTTGACGTCCTTCTTTTTGTTAATTTTAAAGGGTTTTTTCTCGAATACTAAATGACCATGGCGTCAGTTTTCATTTGAAGAAGTCACACATAATTCTCTTATTCTGTCTGTTTCCATGGATGTTGTCCGTGGTCACCAGAATTTTTGTCTTTTTGTAAGTAACCAACTTAAGCTATTTTCCAAGACCGAAGTAAGAACTGAAACATCTGAGCAAGGTGTGATTTTTTCCTTGATGCAAACAATTAATAATTCAGCATCGTAATGTCGTATTTTGTTAATCTGCTCTGCAATTTAACAACCAAAAACTATAACTTCTGTTGGTTCCTAATATGATAGTGTGATCTATTTGTGACGGCAATTTTTAAATATTCAGGCTTGCTTGCATTTCGTTAAGTTACATTTCTTTCATATTCTAAGTGACTTGGTCTATCAGATATTTCTCTCTTTTTTCACAGGAGGTATACTGCTTTATATATCAGTAAGCACATCTTTTCACTTGATACTGCATTGGATGAGAATCATGAGATAGTGGGCCATATCTATTTGTTTTTGAAGGAGCAACTCGAAATTTCAACCATGCCTACTCCTGCTGGTATACTTCATGGGACTATTATAGGTGTGCTCTTGACTCTTTTTTTCATTTTGCCTTTCCCAAATAGTTTGCTTTTGGAATTTTAACTTTGTATCTGCTTATTAGAATGCCTCTTCTTGGTCACCCGTGAATATCGAATGACACTACCCAACATGAGGGTTGCAATAGTGCAAACAATTTGACATCCCCGTTGCGTGTTGGCATATGTTGCTCTGTGATTGTATTTTCAAAGTTTGGACACCTTATGTTATCCAATGTGGTGCCAATAAAATTAGCTTATATACATGTTTTCAGATGGATCCTATCTGAAACCAAGGATGAAAAAAATTGGTTTGTTCATTCTTGTGTTTAAGTACATACCTATTAGTATGGAAATATGTACTGACAAAATGTTGATTTGTAATGGCATTATTCTGTTGAGTAATGGAAGCAAGACTTTGAGGCAGTGCAGAAGGACTAGGATGGGGTAGCATTTCTCATACTATTAAAAATGGTAGGCCCGAGGGGCGTTTTTGCGGATAAAAAAAGAAAAGAAAAAACTTATATACAATGCATCAACTATTCTACGAATCCCCTAATCCACTATCAATCAGGAGTCAAAATTTTATGAGTCAATACAGCCTCAAAATTGGAGGACTTAACAACCCCATCTCAGTACACTGAAATCTGGATGTCTTCACAGACCTCCTTTGCTCTCCATCCCTCGTGGCTCTGGAACCTTCAGACTCCATAGAACACTCAGTCACGAAGTCTTCTCTGAGTATAGAAAACCATGGCATGCACTAATTGCAATTTCAAGCAATGGTTCCAATCTCCATAAGACACAAGGCTCTGTTTATTAAATGCTTTGAAAGTGTGGAAATTTCCATGGGAAAACCTGTGTCTTTCTATTTAGTTTTTGGGGAAATCAAGTTGGTTAAAATTTGGGTATATCCAACTGGGGGTGAAACTCTTCTGCTACAGTGCTCCAGCACATTTGGGCTGGAATTCCTGGTCTTCGAGGAAGTAACCTGCTTGAGATTAATTCGAGCCGGAGCTGCTGGAGTTTTCCCTGTAGTGGCCCATGGCCTTGGGCTTTCTGGGGGCCGGCAGCCTGGTGTTGCTTCCATATACCGTCGTTTTGTGAAATGCTAATTCGAGAAACTCCAATAAGTAAACTGTAGTCCCATTGTTTCCCTGATTTTTATTCTGGATAACCAGCTTGACCAAAATCTTGCTGCCATGAGTACTGTCTTACTGGAATTACCTTTGCTCTTGAGCAGATCAGTTTATTGCCTGTGGCAAAACACGAGACAAGGCCTGTGAACTTGCTTCACAAATCTGGTTATCTGTTATCGACAATTTGGAGGAAAATGAGCACACGTTTCTTTTACTTAAACACCTGGCGTTAGAGGAAGATGTAAGCAAAATTTCACTTCATCCTGTCTTCCTTTCATTCATTGACTATGGTTGCTAAAACTGTTGATCATATGTTAAATAGATGCATTTACACACATTTGGGGTAAGAGGAAAGAATAAAGCTACCGATACTTCACAAGGAATTAGCGAATACAGTACTTCACATTCACATCAGGTGTGGGCTCCACATTGAATTGATAAGTTGGGACCCACACCCCATGTGGACGTGGGATATTTCATTTGGCATTTATGGAGTATCCCTAGCACCGCTAGAAAATAGGAGCATGTATGAATGAAAATGAACATAGATAGGGTAATATCACTATGGCTGTTGCCTATTATGCATTGCAGGAAACTGCACAATTTTTGCACCCCCGCTCCAAAATAGTGGCAGGGAAAGCCCTAGTAAGCAAGAACCATAGTGGTTGTGCTGCCACTGATGGGGGGTTTATGCCTTTCAAAATAGCTCTGCACGAATTAGATCCCCCGGCTGCTCCCCTCGTTCTTTATTTTGTTTGAAGTGGAACTTGCAATGTTTTGTGCAGATTAGTTCTGCTAGTCATTGTTAATTATATTTGATGCTAAACTCTGCAGGTTTTTATACCCTATCCGTACACAATATCACAAAAAGTCCAGTGGAGGGTGTTTGAGAAACTCTTCACAGATTTCCGCGATTGCTTCAATCACGATGACTATTACGACGTATTGGCATGTGCAAAGCATAAATTTCAGCTAATACCATCTGCTTGGTTAGGTTACTAGCTGTTATGGCATATGCGGTGAATGCCTTATAAATGTGTATAGACGTAACTGGGTATACTGTCTTGTTTGGTGGAACCACAGGGTGAAGCAACCATATGGTTGGATGATGCCAAGTATTGGATGCTCTAGCGACTAGCGCAATAACATTGTACTATATTGCAGCACAGTGTTTCTCTTGGGGAATCGTTTTTTATTTTCTTTCTTTCTTTTTATCACTATATATGGGTTTGACTCAATATTCTTGAAGGAATCTTTTAGCAACTAGTACTACTTAAATTGTGTATCTCTGTAATGAGTCATATGCTTTATTCTATCTTTTTTTGACACGAAAAAAAAAAAAAAAAAAAAAAAAAAAAAAAGAAAAGAATGGCTTGTGAATCCACTTGAATCCACTTGAAACCAATGGCTTGTTTTTCATCACAAGGCTTTTCCGTAACAGATGAGGAGATCAAATTAAGTTGGTCAATGTGTTGGAGAGTAATTCTAACAATCAATCTTTGTAAATTTGCTGTTAATAGGAGTATTGATTTAGATTTGCCTTATTTTCTTCTTATATATACATGCCCGCGAAAATGTAGAAAGTGGCACAAGCAAAACGAAAAATTAATAATAAGTTGCCTGCATGCAAACAACTCAACTGCGGATAAGCAGAGGTTTGTTGGAGATTAAATTCTTTTCACCGGCGGTGAAAAATTCTTTTTTCACCATTCCATTTTTCGGCCCTAAAGAGTATTTATTGTTGATATAAACTGTTCATTTTGTAAATTTCATATAGTAGTATATTCATGCAAAAAATAAATTTGATCGGATATCAATAGAAGTATGAAAAATTGAATTTTATTTTGTAAAATGGATAGCTTATTATTATTATTATTGATTGATTGAAATCAGACTGTCCATTTTATAAACCAAAATTTAAATTTTGATATATCTATCGACTTCCGATCAAGCTGATTTTTTGAATGGCAATGCTGTATTGCGGATCTTACTTAAAATATGAGCGGTTCCGATCAAGCTGATTTAATGTTAATCCAACTGCCATTACTTTTTTTCCATTTATCACGTTAAAGAAATTGGAAAATTGAAATAAGAAAAAATAAAGTTCAATTGGAAAAGTTGCTAGTTTTTTTACCAACTTACAATTAATTACTTACAGTATTTTTTTCTAGAAAAGAAAGAGTGATTGCATTTTAAAACACAAAATCTCCCCCACCCAGACTGGAACGGAAAGTCTACGGTCACCGCATGAAAATGCGGTTATCATCCACCGCGCGCTTATTAGGGTCCACTCCGGGCCTCAAAAAAATACAGAAAAATATTCATAAATTTTAAAATAATATTTCATGGGACCTTGTAAAAAATCAGCTCTAACGGATAACAATAGGTATGTTTTTTGGAATTTGTAGAAACGAAACTGTTTAGTTTTGTAGTTTTGTCCCTACAAATTCAAAAAACATATCTACCAATATTTGTTAGAACTGATTTTTTACAAGATTTCATAAAATATTATTTTAAAATTTATAAATATTTTTTTGTATTTTTTTAGAGTCCGGAATGGACTCAATAAACGTGCGGTGGATGGTAACGGCGAAATCAGACAGTAGTCCTGCTCCGGACGGAATAAGCAAATTGATAAAACAGTGGAAGGGGATAATATCGTAATTCACCAGACGTACAAATCAAGAGAATTGTTTATTTTTTGTTTATTTTTCGCGGCTTCCTGTTTGGAGTCAGGAAGGGGAGTGTTATTTCCCTGACAATATTCTCTACGGCCATGGCTTGGGGTTTCGTGCTTCAACTCCAAAATCGAGAGCGCCAAAATTAACACCACCACCGCCACACCCTACCTCCTCTTCATTTACGCCATAATAATAAAAACTAGTCTAGTACTCCTCATTTAATGAATTTCTACTTTTTTCCGTTATTGGGATACGGGGTTGAATCAATTAATTCGTTCCACATTTCCCAGATTCTCCCCATTACCAATGTTGTTTGTCTCTCTCTCTTCTCTCTCTCTCTCTGTCCTTGGTCTTCGGAGTTCCATTTCTAGGGTTTTGTTGAGGGTCTCACTCGCACATTCCTCCTCGTGCATGGTCTCATCTTTTCCCAGCAATGCCACCCAGATGCGTGCTTTTTTGAGCGCGGTGTTGTGAATCAATTTTTATCAAAACCCTTGTGATCGATACGTGGGGTTTGCTTTCATCACTGTCCTTGCTACTTTAGCTCCTATAAAAGTTCTTTTGTTTTCTTAAATGCTCCTTTTCATGGTAATGTACCTTCTGTGAAGCTGTTTGTTTCTACTTTTTTTTTTATGAGCCTTGGATTAATGTTGCGATTACTGTTTTTATAGGTATCTGTGTTCTATCGGCATTCCGAGGCTTTAAAATTAGTACTTTGGTTTGAATAGCTTTAGAAAGTAAGATTTACCTCAAACTCTTCAGGATCTTGTGTATATTCGAGACTAGCTGAAACTGGTTGATATAGGGAACTTTATTGAGCATTTTTTTCCAGAATTTGGTGGTCTTGATTTCATTAGAGGAAAATGAGGCATCTTTTGAGTAAGGTGATTGTATAGCCTGGGGGCATTGCCAGGTGAAGTGAATTTTTTAAGCTTCTAGTCTCTGGAATTCGGCTTCTGCAATTGATAAGAACTAACTCCAAGTTTTCAAGGGTAATATAAGCTGAATTTTTTTTGGCAAAAGCAGAGATTGGGGATGGATTTCTTCAAAGTGAAGAGTTTTGGTAAAGCCCACAGATCCTACTTAGATAAGGATGCTGAGAATAAGTCCGTTCCAACTCTAGAAGAGCCAAAGAATGATAAAAGTGATGATTTGAGTAAATCAGTCAATGTTGATCCTGCTACTGAAGCTGAGGAGGATGATGATGATTTTATCCTGGATGAGGTTAAGAGAAGATTGAAAGAACTGAGAAGAAACAGTTTTATGGTGTTGATACCTGAAGAATCAGGCCTGGAAGATGAGGAAGAAGAAGAGCAGGGGGAGACGAGCTCTAGTGAGTGGAGAGATGCCGAACCAGAAAGTCGACAGCCGTGGTGTGGGTTTGATGCTGCATATGACAAATACTGTGAGCAGATGCTATTCTTTGATCGGTTGAATGCTCAGCAGCTAAATGAAGTTGGTAATAAAATTCTCTTGTTGCCAATTGCATGCTCACTTAATACTAAGTAATTTGAGATCAATCTATTATTGGTGCCATCATGCTGAGCTTTAACTGTTGCTTTTTGATAGCATTTACGCTGAAGATTCGTATGTTGATCTCCGTTAGATCACAATGTTTGTTAGGAGGTTAAAAAATCAAAAGATAAGATTCAACGTAGATGTGAGCTCCAAGGAATGGTTAAATAGTCGCAACTAGAGTATATAGCATTTCTAACAAAAGTGGCTTTTATGTCTCGTGGCAGTGATGTGGGGGTGGATCAATCAGGATAACAACACTGATACATGTCTCCAAATAAATGCCTGACTAATGGCAGGGCAAAATCTGTTATAGACAGCTAAAGTATAGGTGACGTGTTGTTCCAAAAACTTGTCATAAACAACCATCTTAGTGAGGTCTATTTAACCTATCCTTCGGAAAGGGAGCCGGCAAACTTCATTAGAACAACTTTAGTTCCAAATTGGAACAAGTATTTATTGTTGTTTGACAATCTAAGAACCTAGCTAGAGTTTTCCACTTGGAGCTCACCTTGCCTGCTGAGTTAGTTATTTCAAAGTGAATCTAAGATTAAATGGAGATAAGATTTTTGGACATCACAGCCTACTAAGTAAACAAATGTAATTTTTTATCAACAAGATCGTGGTGGGTCTTATTTTCCGTCACGTGAGACATTCATGATAGAGGAATGAAGAAGAGCTTAAGGAGAAGTAAATAGGATATCAAAAGATAGAGACCTTATAAGCATTTTAAACGTTCTCCCAAATCAGGTAATACTTGAATCTAACAATACATCTCATCATCACCAAAACCCTTGTGCACAATTGCAGGTGATTATAAATTCTTGTTGCTTTGGGGTTGTCGATGTGAGGGGTCTTCGTTAGCATTAAGCTGGAATGGAGGCCAGTGCAAGGGCAAGAGTAGGTCTTGAAATTTATAGAACAACTCTCACCGCTACACACGCCGGTTTCTGATTGATTGGATGTGTTGTTTCGTAATCGTAGCAAATCACCCTAGCAATTTACATAGTTTCTTTAGGACTATTTTTGGAACAGAAAGAGTAGAAAACATTGTGGATTCTTCGATCTTTTAATAGTGGTAGATAAATTGTATAGGCACGCATATGCATTTAGATATGAGAGAGTATTATGCTGTGTTTGGATGAGTTTTTGAGAAATTTTTTATGAGAATAATGATTGGAAGTAGAGGTAATGGGTGGAGAGAAATAAGGAGAGAAATGAGAATAATGATTGGAGATAGGGGTAATGAGTGGAGAGTAATGATTGGAAGTATGGGTAATAATTATTTTTTGAGTTGGAATTATTTTTTCAAAAAGGGAAATGAACAAGGCATTAGTTATTGGAGCAGATGGAAAGTGGTGGTGGTTGCATTTGGGGGTGGCTGTGGTTTGCCTTTCATTGAAGAAGGCTATGTGCTTATAGGGTTTTCTTTACAAGAAGAAAGGAAGATTACATCACTAAGTTTGTAGATTTATTGTATCTTACAGGGAAATCGTTATGAAGGATTGTAGATAAGGATTTTAATTGTTCTTTTAATGGGTTAGTTATACGAACTTGCACTTGGGTCCTTTTATGGCAATTTAACCGCCGAGCTGTCTCCTAGGGGACTCCATGTGAAAGAAATTTGCACTTCCCTCTTTAACTCCATGTGAAAGAAGGCATGGTAGTGTTCATCTAGCTGTAGGGCATGCTGCAGTAAATGGAAATACACGGTGAAGGGTAACTTACCCTTTTGCAATTTATAATGATCAACTGAAATTCATTCTGTGTTTTGTGGCTTGTTTTGGAATTCAGCTCTTGAAGAGTACTTTGTTTATTGCCCCATGTTCAAGCTCAGTGCTCTCTGGCAGCCATCTACATTTTTTCCCATTCAGAATTTCAAATATGTTACCTTGGACATTCTAAATTATGGTTTCCCCGCATGTACAATCTATGGGATTTTGTCGTTTAAGCAGCTTTGGGGACTGATGGGGAATGAACTATCATCATTGTTCTGTTCCTTATAGTTTTGACGTGTGCTTTTGCTCCCAGACTCCACTTTTACCGCTGCAACATTAATTAGTGAAACTGTAAGACAGATATGTGGTATGCATGCCTTGTCTTGAAGTTTTTACCTATGTGACTGGCTTGTGGCTACTGACTGTATTTAACATAAAAGAATTAAGCACACGCAATTCACAGATACCTTTGTCGGTTCTGTTGAGAGGTTACTGCAGCTACTCCGGAGTTTTTTTTTTGTTGGTAAGTAAACAACTACTCCAGAGTTATAGTGTTGTTTATTTTGCATTGTGGCATGTCTTACCGTTGCATTGGACTAGGTTAGACTGGTCACGCATATGTAAATTTTATTACTTGACCTAATTCTGCCTCATTGTTCATCCGCTTAAGACACTGGATGTTGGATATTTCTCTTGTGGCTAGTGTTTGTTTATAGTAATTGTAACCTCCTCCCTGCATGCTAATTTTATGATGATTGAGATATGGTGTTTTCTTCCTTTGAGTGGGTTTGACTGCTGCATATTAGTTGTCTATTAGTTCATTAGTATTATTCTGCTTTGCATTGCAGGCTCCCATCGTATGCCTGCAACTCCATCCCCAAGATCTGCATCTAAGAAGCTCACGTCCCCCCTTCGCTGCCTTTCACTGAAAAGGATAGAAGGACCTGATAACGAAACTGAGCACCTGCAGCAGCCAGAGAACCACCCCCTCCTGGATCTAGAAACTGCATATGTTGCTCAACTATGCTTGACTTGGGAAGCACTCCACAGCCAATACACAAACTTGAGTCAGAATATCTCTTGTCAACCTGAAAATCCCACATGCTACAATCAAAGTGCTCAGCAGTTTCAGCAGTTCCAGGTTTTGCTACAAAGGTACATTGAAAATGAACCCTTTGAGCAGGGTCTCCGTGCAGAAATTTATGCTCGATCGAGGAGTTCATTTCCTAAGCTGTTACAGGTTCCAAACATACAAGGTACATTCCGTACAAAGTATTTGGATCCTATTTAGACACTTGTTTTCCCTGTATCCGACTATCCTGATCTGTCATAGGATCCAGCTTAAGCTCTTGCTTTATGTAGTGAAACTAAAGCTCTACTTATCAGGTAAAAAAGGAAGAAAGAAAACTTAAAGCTATAGTTGCCAGCTCATTTATTTGTTTGTTACACAGTAATTCTTTTATAGTGAGTATGATGAAGTGGTCTTTGAGTTTGGCTTCTTAAGCTTTATGAAATCTTACTAGGTTCAGATAAAAAAGGGGTGGAAGGAGAAGAGTCAGATTCTACTGTACTTGCCACAGATCTAATTACAGTAATGGAGAGTTCAATCTTCACTTTCCACCTTTTCCTTAAGACGGACAAGAAAAGATCAAGTGGTGTTCGTAATATATTGAGAGGTCAGAACCAGTTGGCTACTCCCCTCCAGCAGGTTCAATCTTCACTTGAGAAGGTGACTTCAACCTCATCATGTACTTTATTTTACTGTTACAACCGGTCACAACATGTAGATTGCACATAATTAGTATACCAGCCGTCACATGAAGAGCTTGCTCTCAGACCTTTTATGAAATGACTTGGCTACCTCAATTGCGGCTCTGAATTTTCTATTTTCTCTGTGCTGAACTTAATGCTATTGATGTATTAATTATGTTTTGAAAGTATCAGAATGGTGATTCATCAGCTGCGATTTTGTTACTGACTCATAAGAGTATTTAGTTTTCAAGTTAATTAATTTAAGTGAAATAGCAATCCTTTTTTTTCAGTTATTTTGATTTCTGATACTAATTAAAATCGTCCAATGGCTGAGTCTCTTTGAACTGCAGAAAGAGATGAAACTGAAGGAACTGCGCAAAAGGATGAAAGGCTGGAAAAACAAATCGTGGCCAGCAACGCAAGATGGAGTGGAGCTATTTTTCAGCCTCATTGATGTTAAAGTTATATCAAGGGTTCTGAGGATGGCAAGGATAACTAAAGAGCAGTTATTTTGGTGCGAGGAGAAGATGAAGAAGCTAGATTTATCCGAAGGCAGGCTGCAGAGAGAGCCCTCTCCCATCCTGTTTCCTTGCTGATTGGAAACCACCTAATTCCATTTCTTCTCTCTCAGTTCAGTTGACCAACGTGTCAGTTCTCCCTGGATGTTATCATGCGTTATTTCCGTTGATGGGTACTCTACTAGTAATATATTAGTTCAAGAAACCATGGCTATTTATTATAGTAAGTGGAGATTTTCTTGCATCTGTCGACGAGGTAAGAGGAAATGGACGGTGGGGAACGCTATCCAACTTCGGCATTTCTAGTTTTGGCGCATTTCAGTTTTATTCTGGTGACTGGCATGACTATGTTGCAAAACATGGGAGCACCTTTTTGTTGCTTAATCCGTGGAACAGATATCTAAGTACTTAAATAAATAGCAAGGCCGTTTAGGCTCTTTGACCAGTTCTCTTGTCATGTATATTACGTATCTCATCTACTTTCGTTTCTTTTCCTTCTCGTGCTTATGAAGGAACTGTAGATTAGTTGTGTTCGGTTATCATTTTAGTTTAGTTTTTCAATTATTACTCTATTTCGCCTTGAGATCCCCTGTTCGACCCCCCTGTCTGACCTGTCTGTCTCACCCTTCTCGGCCGTTGATCTCGTAAATCAATGGCTGAGATGGGCCGAGCATGTTTTGCTCCAAAACGACATCGTTTTGAAAACAAAGTGCTCGGCCCATCTCAATTGTTGATTTGCGAGATCAACAGTCGAGAAGGGTGGGACAGGCAAGTCGGACAAGGGATTCGGACTCCTCTATTTCTTTATTCAATCATTATCCTATTTTTCCGATTATTACTTTCTCATATCTCTCTCCAATCATTACTCTTATCTTCAATCATTATCATATTTCTCTTTCCATCCACTATCAAAACTAAATCAAACTGTCAACCAAACAAAACAACTCTTTATCGATCGGATTGGGTGATGGTTAACAAATAAATATGATATGATATCCAATCAGTTTCAATAGCTTCAAATTTACTCCACACGATTAGCCGTTCGGCTAAATAAGCCAAGTGGCTTATTTTTTTCTTTTTATTCAAAAAATTTCACATTTGCTAGTTTTTCATTAATTTTTTGGAAATTATTGCTTCGTCATGACGAAAGAAATCTAAAAAGTAAAAAATTACGATTGAAACTTAATATTTTTTAATAAAGACAAAAATAAACTAATAAGCCAATTTTTTTGTCTTTATTAAAAATAATGGATTTCGATCATAATTTTTTACTTTTTAAATTTCTCTTATCAAGAAAAAGCAATAATCCCCAAAAAATTGATGAAAAACTAATAAATGCGAAAAAAATTTAAATAAGGACCAAAAAAATAAGCCACTTGACTTATTTAGCCGAAAGGCAAGACAAGTTACTTTAAATAAACTTGGAACAATGCTTTGATTTTCAATGATCGAATAAAGAGAAATGTGGGATTAAGGGTTTATTATTATTGGTTAATGGTCTCCACAATGGTGCTGGAGTGTCGAAAGTTTGAACAACAAATTGGCTGCTGTTATACCGCTAAATGAATAATTAAGACAGAGCCGTGTGTTGTGAAAAGCATGCTCTCAAGTAGTTGGGAAAGGTAATAAAAAAAACTGTAACAAGGCCACGTTCAATGGGGTTCACATAGATTTTCAATTGATTTGGTCGACAGGCAAACACCACTTCTGGGTAATACTAAATAAAGGTTAATTTCCATCCTCCATCTTTTTTTTTGGTAACCAAATTCATTATATTGGTCAGCAGACACCACTTTTGGGTAATAATAAAAGGAAATTTTTGTCCTGCTGTTATTTACTAGTAGTAATATGTAACACTGCTGGGATTGTTGTGAAATGATTTCCTTGTAATCATCAGTTGGGTATGTGAAGTTGGGTGGGCAAAGATCATTTCCATCCTCCATCTAAAAGAAAGAAAATATAGTAGGTACGATGATCCGATTCCGTTGCTTTGGATTCTCGTTTTTGTTTGTTACTTGGTTTAGCTTGTCTACCTAGGCTATTTAGAGAATTCATTAGGATAAGATGTCTTATGATAATTTGTTTCACCGTCATCTTATCTAAAAATTTTCAACAAGTATCGACTATCGTTGTATATCTTTAATTTTTTAATTAGTAATGTACACTTAAATATAAACAAAGGCCCCGTTTGATAACGGGTTTGGGAGTTGGGATTGGAGTAATAATCCCATGGGATTATTAATACTTTGTTTGGTAACAAAAAAAGGTTCGGACTATTAATCCGTTGGGATGCTGAATCCGGAGATTAGGGGGTATTAGCAATACGCCGTGGGACTTGGTATTCGTAATCCGATCCCAACCCATTCTCATTACTAATCCCTTTTCATTACCAATTTCTTCTATCAATCCAATCCCATCATCTAATCTCATCTCAAACAAACATGATATAAATAATCCCATCATCTAATCTCATCTCAAACAAACATGATATAAATAATCCCATCATCTAATCCCATCACAAACAAATATACTCATTATCAATCCCTTCTCATTAATAATCTCATCTCATTTCCAATCCCAATTCTAATTTCATCTCCTTACGAATCCAATCTATTTATCCCTGTTATCAAACGGGGCCAAAGAGATCCAATTTACTTCGAAGCATGAAATCATCATGTAGTAAGATAACATAACCGAATAACTTTATCAACAAATAACGTAGCCTATGAAGATGTATGTCAACATTCCGTGCATCAAACGGGTAAAATATTGAAGTAATTAACTAACGTTCTATTTAGTAATGTAAGCCAGCCGCGTGTGCCTTATTAGTCAAAGTAGCAATACGTAAGGGGCCCCTCTCCCCACGGCACTAATAAGTTAAAATTACAAGAATTGAGAGTTGAGCCAAATAATAAAATAGCTAAACCTGCACCCACTTCGGTTTGCAAAAGGGCGTTACTGTCATATTCATTCATACGACTATACGAGTCAGTAGGGTACTGGGGTTCGGTTACTCTATTTAGAAGGCAACATAAATTAAATCAATTTCAAACCCCCTTATTACACTATGATGCGTATGCAAGCGACATTTGTAATTTTAAAATTACTAAAAAACAAAAGAATACAATCCCCATTTCTCTCTCTCTCTCTCTTTCTCTCTCTCCGGATGTGCACTCGGAATTCGGGAGAGTTGTTCGTCGAGCTTCCGACAGCCTCTGGGGGGTTTCGCGCTTCCGTAGGGTTTGTCGAGTGCTAGTGGACGAAGCACTTTGGCGGTGAGTCTCTGTCCTTTAGACTTCTCATCATCATGTGTTCTGTAAATAGGAGTATCTGTTAGGGTTCTGTGATTATGCTTTACAATCGTTGCGTTCTCTTCATTTTTAGCGTGCGTATAACGCAACATGAACGTTTCAAGATTTCTGTTTTATGCCATAGATGGCGCTAAAGTCTGACTATTTGCTTGAAAAGATTATGCCTCTCTTTCATCCGACTGGGTGGAAAGTGAAATAAGGAAATTACAGTTTTTTTTCTTCTCATAAACAGCCTACAGAAACCCAATTGACTTCTATTTTCATTGGGAAATGAATAAACAAAGACTCATTTCAGTGTTTCCGTACCGAAAATCTTATTTTACTGGAGGATCAGGAGGTGACTGACAAGTAATTTGCAGGATTTTTGTTTGACAGAATGCAAAAACATTTTGTGCAATTTGTTGTTTTGTATTAGATTGTAGAGATATTGTTCAATACGTAAATTGAAGGACAAAAGACTTAGTTTTATTGGAAGTCCCCTTGCCTGCTTACCCCTATTTGCACGGGTAAGGATGTTATAATGGGTTCTAGACCTGACATTAACACAAATCACCCGACATTAACACAACGCCTAGATTAGGCAGCCGACTAGTCGACCGCCTAGTCCCGCCCAAGCACTAGGCAGCCGCCTAGTCAGTGCCTAGGCACCCCTTTTCCGCCCGACTAGCGCCTAGCGACAAAGGGATGGCGTATCCTAACAGAGTATAATGCAAAGGTGAATCTTTATGTTCTCCTTGTGTGATGTTTTCTGTTCTCTCAATTTGGCACATTTTTTCCCTCTACATTCACCACCTTATTTTGTAGTCTTATAGATGTAGGAGGAATGCAGCAATTCAACTAGGTCTACTCTGTCTATGTTAATCTTTTGCCTATTTTTAGGCTTGTACAGTAATTGAGGCTAGAATTATCATGTCAGCTGCTGTCTTTCCAGTCTGCTTTACTCGTCTCTGTGATGAGATTTATTCTTTTATTGTTTTTCTTTTTAAAGCTGACATAACTTTAAGGTGACAAAAGCGCCCGGATAACACGGCATCACCTGTATTCCAGGAAATATGTGAAACACGTTGTTGGTAGGAAAATTTGAATCACTCTATTCCGATAAGATGGCAACTGAGAGCCCTATGAGAATGGTGGAAAGCAGAAGACCTTCAAATTGGGCCACTTTGAAGGACCCATCACTAAATAATGTTGCAGTAGATGAGTTGGGATTGCTTCTGCAGGGGCACAGACTTCATGGGGATCAGAAAAACATGGTTCCCAATCGAAGCGGTAGTGCACCTCCAAGTATGGAGGGCTCATTTGTGGCTTTTGGGAACCTTATGGCTCAACATAGTTCTGGTCTGGATTCAACATTGGCAAAGTTTAGCAGTTCAAAAAACTACGAGTCTGAGGAACAGCTGCGTGCTGATCCAGCATACTCTGACTACTACTACTCTACTGTGAACTTGAATCCAAGGCTTCCTCCTCCTATAATTGCAAGGGAGAATCGACGCCTTGTAAGTCACGCTGTTGGTTTGGGAGATAATTGGCGATTAACCTCTTTTGATGACAGTGGTAATGGATCCATGTACTTCTCTCGAGGTTCCCTTTCTACTCATACTGAGGAGCCTGAAGATGATAGGTCACCCCACGAAGCTTTGGATAATTTTTCAGATAGTACTAATGTGTCCATGTCTGCAGACAATGCAGCGTTTTTGGCGGCTCGTCATAAAAGCTTGGTCGATCTTATACAGGTAAATAACTTAACATAAATATCTGCCATGATTTTAGTTGTCTGTATGCTGACATAATGTTCTCGATTGCAAATTGCTATTATTAGAGTTTTGATGTGAAGCCTTTAGCTTATTATTAGAGTTTACGAACTACCAATCTTATCTTTGTGAACTTTATGTTTGATGTTCATTTGTTTCCACGAACAAAATTATCATTCTGTTAAATCACTTTGGAAACGTAATTCCTGTCTCGTCAGAAGACTAACAGGGAATTATATCATTTGGTATCCATATGAATTTTTGCCTTCATTTATTACATAAGATATTATCCTGAATTCCTGATGCTCAAATACTGAGAAGACTGGTATAAGTTACAGTTAACTATCTTTTAGAAAGCATGATTTGTTTTCGTTGGCATGCTACAAAACACGAAATCTTGTAAGCATTGAAATTAGAATCTGGCACTTGAGCTTAGAAAATCCATACACGGCCACGCATCTTTGGGGCAACAGACACAAAGCACCTATACTGCAGTGCCACCAGCTTCTACGTCAAATGTGGACCTCATTCCATCATTCATATCAGTTTGTACATTTTATGTGTAGGTATGTGGGTGGGTGAGTACTCTAGGGTCTTAATTGTCTTTATTTCCTAATGATTGTTCTCTGGTACAATCTCCTTCTGAATCTTAGGAGGACTTTCCTCGAACTCCATCTCCTGTGTACAATCTGTCCCATTCCTCGAGCCATGCTGCGACAGAGAAGCCCATTGATCATGATGTTTCGTCCATTTCATTGGATGATCTTTCTCTTAATAATTCATTGTCAGACTCAAAATCAGGATCTGATGGTGTCTATGCGGATATGAACGCTGAAGGTGTAAATGATCGTGGGTTAATATCCACTGATAATCTATCAGTTACCTCTTTGCCGCGAAAATCATATTCTGGCACAGTTTCGGGTCCATTACCTCCTCAAACTGGTGAAGTAAGCAGTAAGGATGCTGGTTCTGGGGATAAGATTTTAGGGAGTGTTGCCACCAGGTCAGATGCTTTTTCTTTACAAGGACAGCAGAAGGGTCATGAGAATAATTTGCGGCAACAGCAGCAGCAACAGCCGTTCTCCCAACAAGGTAGTACTTATCAAATTCGTGCTGCTCAGCCCCCAGTATTTTCTCAAGGAATGAATCTGCCACGTAGTGGCATCGAAAAAGTTTATCACGGCCACCCAAAGAACTCTGCTGTGGCACAACCCACTCTGCAACCTCCTGGACTCACACCTCCCTTATATGCCACGGCAGCAGCCTATATGCCTTCAGGAAATCCATTTTATACTGGTTTACATCCACCTGGTTTATATGCTCCACAATACAATTTCGGGGGATATGCTATGAGCTCTGCATTTCTTCCCCCATTTATGGCAGGATATCCCTCTCCTTCTGGCATACCTGTGCAATTTGATGCCACTTCTGTTCAAAGCTTCAATGGTCGAAGTGGTGTTGCTTCAACAGGGGAAGGCATTCCCCGTGCAGGTGATTTTCAGAATATGCACAAGGTATATGGACAGCGTGGGTTATTCCTGCAACCTTCTTTCGTGGACCCCATGCAAATGCAATACTTTCAGCATCCTGCTGAAGATGCATATGGTGCTTCAGGTCAGTATGGTTGGTTTGGATCACTGGGGGCACTTGGGGGCCAAGTGGATTCTTTCGCTTCACAGAAGGAGGCAACTGTTGCTGCTTATAGGGGTGATCAGAACTTTCAGCCTTCACCGGATAGAAATCTGAGCATTATTAGTCCTAGAAAAGGAGGAATCACTGGTAGTGCTTACTATGAAAGTCCACCAAGCATGGGTGTCATGACACAATTTCAAGCCTCGCCTCTTGGCAGTCCATTACTGCCAGGATCTCCGGTGGGAGGAGCAGATTATTCAGGAAGGAGAAATGAATTCAGATTTTCTCAAGGTTCAAGCAGAAATGTGGGAGTATACTCTGGATGGCAAGGCCAAAGAGGAGGAGACACCTTTAATGACCCCAAAAGGCATTCTTTTCTTGAAGAGTTAAAATCCAGCAATGCCGATAGGATTGATCTCTCTGATATTTCTGGGCGTATTGCTGAATTCAGGTGGTGTCTTCCGCTTAGCCTCTTTCCCTTTTCATCTTTTCACAATGCAACAGCTATATTATCCCCAGTGTTGGAAATAATTTTGTATGCGCTTTTGACTCAGTGTTGATCAACATGGGAGTCGGTTCATTCAGCAGAAGTTGGAAAACTGTGGGGTTGAAGAGAAGGCATCTGTTTTCAAGGAAGTTCTTCCTCATGCTTCAAAGTTAATGACAGATGTTTTTGGGAACTATGTTATTCAAAAGGCATGCTTTTAAGTAACCACATCTGTTTGCATCTACCAAAATTTTATTTGGTAACACTGTGATAATGGTTAAATCCTTTTTTCTACTCTTTAACAGTTTTTCGAGCATGGAAGTTGCGAACAAAGGAAGGAACTCGCAGATCGACTTTCAGGACAGATATTAACTTTGAGTTTGCAAATGTATGGCTGTCGTGTGATTCAGAAGGTAATTTGAATCTTTATAACCTCAGTATTCCAAATTGTGTTTTCACTTCAAATTGTTTCATTCCAAGGATAGTATTTAGATCTGTTAGTAGTGTACATGTGTTTATTGATAGATGCAACTGGTTTAATGCTTGCTTTCTTAAAGATCAGTGCCTGCCTGTTCTAAATTGCTGCCCTGGACCTCCTGGTTTCCTTCAAATTTCTGTCTATGCGAATATGCTTCAGTTCTGAATATTTCCTTCTCTCTACTGACATGTGTTGAATACAAAGAATGAAGTCAACTGCTGCTGTCTGTAAAACAAAATGATAACTGTTTCTACAGGTTAAAACAAAATGATAATTGTTTCTACAGGAAGACCTCTGCTACATTGGAAAATTACGAAACGTGTCTAATTTGTAGTTATGTTTCTTTGAAAATTTGACTCTTTTTGTGTATTGGGTGCTATATTATGGTTTTCTGTATAGTCAGTTGTCTCACTTTTTTAATGTCTTCAATGCATGATGGACCGTTTGATGGATGCTCATTCTAGGCTCTCGAGGTTATTGAACTTGACCAGAAAACACAACTTGTGCACGAGCTTGATGGACATGTTATGAAATGTGTGCGAGATCAAAATGCAAACCATGTTATACAAAAGTGTATTGAATGCATTCCTGTGGAGAAAATTCAGTTTATTATCGCCGCCTTCAAAGGTCAAGTCGCTACGCTTTCTACTCATCCCTATGGTTGCCGTGTTATTCAGGTAGTATTTTTGTTGGGGGTGACAGCATTTTCATGACTAGTAGTTTATACTGAGCTTTCACCTTTTCCTTGTTTCTATTATAGAGAGTTTTGGAGCATTGTTCAGATGATTTGCAGTGTATTGTCGATGAAATCTTGGAATCTGCTTATGTTCTTGCTCAAGATCAATATGGCAACTATGTCACACAGGTTGGTCGTTTTACGTTCTTAATTTCTTGTTTCTTTTTCTCCTAAGGGCGTCGTATCATTTTTTGGGTGCTGTAACAATTAAAAATTTGTTCATGATACTAACCCCAGCTGACTTGAACGACACCAAGTTTATTAGTTCTTTCAAATGCTTTGCATGTTTGTTTCAGCTTTTCTTTTGAGGAGAAGGAATTCTTATCCCATAATTGTTGTTTTTAAGTCACAACTTAATGCAACCTTATTTGGGCATACATGTGGCTTGCTCTACTACAACATCCTCCTTCCCCCCACCCCCGCCCTTTTTTTTCTCGGTGCGTGCTCATCACAAACATAATTGGTGGGCTTTCCTCTTTTGGGGAATGTGATCACCTTTATACTACTTGTCATTCGAAATCATTAATTCCCTTTTTCAGCCACCACTATTCTGTCAGTGAAAAAGTTCAACTTAGTGAATCCTTGGGAAAAGGACCCTAGGCCTTTAAAAATGTGTGCATTGTTTTCTCATCAACATTCCAAGGAGCACCACAATGGTGATTTTCTTAATTCAATTGATTGTGCAACATAAGTTTTGAACCGAATACCCAACAATCTATTGCACATTCTGTCCTCCATGAGTTGCGGCGTACTTTTGCAACTGCACTCAATTTTCTTCTGCTGTTGACATGTAGTGTGTTGAGTTGTAATTTATGGAGTTTCCAGGCTCTATTTGACCCATAGGTGCAAAATTCTGCACCATCCAACAATCCTGCACTCTTGAACTGCAAATTGTGGCCATCGCTTGGAAGTTTTAAAGCTTTGTGGTTCGTTGTTTTTTAACTATTGTGATGGAACATTATTTTTTATTTCATTGTAAATAATCAAGAAATTGAAGTTTGTTGTGTATGAATAGTCATGTAACTCAGGTAAAGCAAAATAAATCTCACTTCTGGACTTGGAAGCAGATTTCTCTACCAGTTACTTTGTTGAGCGTCTACTTCTTTAATGCCCGTGAATACACTGGCTTTGTGTGCACTAATCTTGTAGCCAAACTGGTCCTAACTCGTAAGATCTTCTTTAACATCTGTGAATACACTGGCTTCATGACAGTTGTGTGTATAAATCTTATAGCTGCACTAAGCCTAAGAACAGTTAGTCAAACTTATTTGGTATGGTAAGATTAGGCTAAGAGTTGTTATTCTTCCACATTGAAATCACTGCTATTATCCTTGTTCTTTCAGATCAAGATTCTGGGCCTTCTCAACCCATGTGTTTTTCTTTTTTAACGGCCCTCTCTACTTATGTTTATATGCACAATAGACCTAGTCCCGTATCCACGGAGATTCCTTCTTTTCCTATGAACTTGGGATGGTTACCCAGTTCTTGCATTTCTTCTTCTTTGTTTAATGTTTGCATCAGGCTTCCTATATTGCTTGTTGTATGAGTACTGTACTGAGATTGACATTATTTCCTGCAGCATGTTTTGGAACGGGGAAAACCTCATGAAAGAAGCCAAATCATCAGCAAGTTGACTGGAAAAATTGTACCAATGAGTCAACATAAATATGCTTCAAATGTCGTTGAAAAGTGTTTGGAGCATGGTGATGCAGCTGAACGGGAACTCTTGATTGATGAGATTCTTGTTCAGTCTGAAGAAAACGATAATTTATTGGTAAGTTAACTTGAAAGTTTTTACACTATATGTGCTGCTGATTAGCTATGAGGTAATCAGCGATAAAATAGAACTATATTCCTTAAGTTTGCGTTCCTCGTCACTTTGATCCACCAAGTTTCAATTGTGCTAGTTTTGTTGATTTAGTGCTCAAGTCGAGTGAAGTTGGTCAAAAGACTCAAAACTAAAACAGACCGTCTAGATAGATAATATAGTGTCTTTCATATTTTTGGTTTTGAAGAGTTAAAGAAGCTGACACGAGAGAGGCCAAATTAGGGCTTTCTTTGATGGTACAAGAAGCTGTCTAGTGACTATGACGTACTCAGACGTTTTATTTTTTATTTTTTTGACATGGACGTATTCAGACCTGAATATGGTAAAATTTGGTAATATTTTGTCCCCTTCTAAGGGCTTGTTTGATAACCTAAATTTAGCACTTAAAATTGAATTAATTAAGTAATAAGTGATTCAGTAGGTTTGATAACTACATTTTACATTACTTAACAAATTAAGTACCACTTAAAATATAGGCCAAAAAGATGAAAAAAATTAAGTAGCTTTGAGCTACTTAATTTTGACTGAATTTTTGTGTACTTACATTTAACCATCATACCACCACGTCCACCACCACTCCTCCACCACATCACCACCACCAACTCCACCACTCCACCACCACCACCAGCTCCATCACTCCACCACCACATCACCACCACCACTCCACCACAACCACCACCATCACTACACCACCACCACTTCGCCACCTCCACCACTATCATCACAATCATCTCCACCACCGCCACTCCACCACCATTACTCACCACCACTACCATCACTACACACCACTACCACTACCACTACTAGCACTACTCCACCACCACCACCACCACTCCACCACTTCCACCACTCCTCCACCATTACCAGAAATATATTGTGACCATTAGTAAATTAAGAGAGAATTGGAACAAAATTAATTTACTTTTTTTTAATTCAGTACTTAATATATTTATCAAACAGGTTTTCAGCTTAAAAATTTCAACATTCAGTTTTTAGTACTTAACTTTTCAGCTTTCAGTTTTATCAAACAGCCCCTAAGTCTCTCTCTGATTTCCTCCCCTAATATGTGAGTGTATGGGTGTTGTGTGTGGGGTGGGTGGGGTTGGTAAATCTACCTTTTGGTTTTTCTCGTTTACCTTTAGAGATATTTGTTAGTGAAATGGGGGTCCAACCCAGCAGCTTGAAGGCGTGGCGCATCTGAAGATATAGATTCGTTTCTTTTGAAGGAAGTGGTTTCCTCTAACACTTAACATGAAGGGGGCCTTATTGGTGTTTGATATGATTTGTGTTGATTTTCGTAGTGTATACGCACCGCTATAGTTTGGGATACAGGTTTAGTTTATGGATAGCTTGTATCATTTCTTCAAATCATTGATATTTAATTGTATTTGTGATTCAGGAGTTCTATATGTAATTGTTCTTAGCTCAAGCAGTTTTGAGGAATAGATGATATTTGAATTCTGCATACTTGGTTTTGAAGCTTTTATCTGTTTGCACTTTGTATCTGTACATGACTTAGTTATTGTCTTATTCTAGGTAATGATGAAGGACCAATTTGCAAACTATGTGGTCCAAAAGATTCTTGAAATAAGCAATGATAACCATCGGGAAGTTTTGCTCAATCGGATCAGAATGCATCTTCACGCTTTGAAGAAATATACTTATGGTAAACACATAGTTGCCCGCTTCGAACAATTATCCGGTGAAGGTGCGTGGATTTTCTTTTTTAGTATTCACCTTCCATTTTGCACAACCACATGTAATAGAGATATGCATTAGTTTGTTTGGTTTTATTCCAATACTCTTCTATTATTCTGCCATGCAAGAAAAGGATGTCAAGAAAACAAGACAAAAGCAAGAAAATTCTGTGTCTAGGGGAAGAGTTTACGAACTATTGGAACCATCATCTCCTCCACTTAAATCATCTTGCTTGAACCCCTTTACTTCTTTGACCTATTATTGCCACACGCTTTTACAGCCCCATTTTGTAAAGAGAATTAGTACAATTTTCAATGGGGAAGCATAGTTAGTTGATTACCTCGTTTGCATTATGTTAAAGCTCCTTTCTTAGGATGTGAAAATATGGTCTAGCGAATTGTGCAAAGGACATCACCATGCCTAAACCAAAAAGCAGAGATACAATGTAGTATCATAACCTTGTTTTTTTGGTGAATAGCTTGTATAGTTGGGACAAGAGGGATTGTAATCCTTCTCTTGACCAATTCTTAGATTGGTTTGAGCTTTTCCTTTCGCATGGAAGTGTATAGGGCCTTTTTGTCATGTGGCCTCTTTTTGTATATGGGTGGCATTCCCTTAATACCTTGTTTCTAATATAATTATTTACTTATCAAATAAATAAATAACCTTGTTGATTTCGTTTATTTTGTCTTAATACTATCAGTCATGGAAAAACTTAACGGCCAATTTGGTTGTGCAGAATGTGAAGCTTTGGAGCCGTAAGCTGCTCAAAATGGGACAGATTTATCAATTGGACGCTTGTTTCTGTGACTGGTGAAAATGATGAATAAGAAACTGCATGAGCAGAAAGAAGAATAGGACAAGTGCAGCCCATACCACCATTATTCGTACATTTGCACAGTCGAAGTGGCTACAGTTGGTTGGCTGCTTGATATTCCAAAATTTAACATAATACTTCTGATGTGTAATGTAATATGTCAACTGTATTTATGTATTTGTATGTATGTATATATGTATGTATGTTTATGTATTAGGAGTTAATGTGATTGTTCGAAGGAATCATTGCTGCTTCCTAAACCAGCTGAAGAGTAGTTGATTGCTTTTAGCTTGTGCTTTTTCATTGGAAGAAGGGGTTAGTTACTGGGAAATATAGTGTGCTTTCCAGCATTGGTCCGACTTTAAGAGCTATGATTTCTTGGGATGTTTTTAAGACCCTTATAAAGTTAAGACCCCTACCTGATAATTTCCACCTGCATTCTATCAGAGTTAAGACCCCTATTTGATAAGTCACTACAAACTGTATCCAGCAAAATTCTCTATAGCAAAACTTTGATTGGAAAATAACGTCCTACGGAGTATTAACTCTTTGTGAGTTCTCACGGGGTAATGAAAATACAAGTCGACGAGACCAGAGCGCCTCCCTGCTGAGAGAATATCACACCACTTGCTTGGTAAATGAAATTGATACAATTGTCTAACCCTTGAATACTGGGTAAGGGCTTCCCTTCTTTGCTCTACCAAGGAACAAAATTTGACAACAATTTGGAACCGTCACAACATTACAACCCAGTGTATGTTAAAAGCCAAAGCTCGCCAATAAAACTCTCGGCTTTAGGCTCTGTAAAACCATCCGCATGTCATGAATGGATAGCCACATCCTTTCTCAAGATAGGGATTTCGAGGTTTCCCAGATCAAAAAGCTTAAAATAGTTATGATCCTATTCCAACATCGCAACCCAGTGCAAACATGATTGAAATTTGAGCTCGCTACAAAATTTTTGAGAGAAGATCATAAACAGCAGGACAGCCCTCCACAGAATAAGTGGCCTGTAATTAGATATTGCCTGAAGCTGTGTTACAGTTGTCGCCTCTCAAGTAGTAATATATCTTTCCAAGCTTCATAAAACATCCAGGTGATTCCTGAGGAAGGAGCGACTTTTAAACAGCTAGCACCCCAGCCTCTGTAAAGTCCCAGCAGGCCCCTCTCTCTAATGACTTCAGCTAGTGCCGCTGCCATGTTGGGTGGACATTTGCCTTCTAGAGCACCCACCATCAACCGTTTCCTTGCCACCTCCAACGGAAAACTTATTGTGCCAGCTGTAAAACCTGACCACGAAGGAAGCAAATGGATACTCAGCTGTGGGTAATGTTTCGATCATTATATCAGAATTATGAAAATAAATTCAAGGTCGGAAATTTAAATGAAGAAAGACGACACCAGCATTGGAGAAGTCAAGAAGGCATTGCTCCCTTCAGTGAAGAGAAAAAGCATGGTACCACGTAGATTTAGAGATATTGAACCAATTTTACTTATAGTCGTGAGAAACTGAAACAAGACTGAGTTTGCACCTGAGAGGGCTCCAACTAGGAGCATATCTGCACGGCTTAAAGACTTTTTCTTAAATGCTAAGCAGTAAGATTTCTTCAACTTCTCATACATGAAATAGTAGCATGTGCTGTAGGGGAGTATGCCAATTAATGTAGGTGCAAGACCGGCATAGAAAGCACCTAATCCACCATCCTTGTAAGTCCTGCTAACTGCAACAGCTATAGAAGGATACGCCTCGGGACTTATAGTCAACCGGTCCTGTGAAGTCGCAAAGACAAAATTAGTTCCCTTACGGACATAATGAAAAGAACTAGAACCTCTATAAAACCCTTTGTGCTGGGTTTGTCCAACCGTCAATCTACAAAGCAAAAATACAACTTACATAGAAAGATATCTTAAGTTTCTAAGATACCCAACACACATAATAGGACAAAGGAACATGAGAGAGATGACAGATTAACAAATTCATTCTTGATGTCCTGATAAAAGCACAGAAGACTTGTACAGCTGTACCAGAACCCTTAAGGCTGTATTTGGATCAATGATTTGCGTTACAAAAAGGAAAAGGGCATGATTCATTTCCTTTCTTTTTCCCAACAAATACTAGCATTTTTAGGTTGAATTTGGATCAAAGATATGGGTATAAACAAGCTAATTACCTTTAAAACTTCTAAAGGATGGCAAACAAGTGTGCTAACGACTCCCGCAGCCGCACCAGCCACAGCAATTGGGGAGATCCAGGAAAGAGAAAACTTCAAATTGACGTGACCAATTTGCACCATCGGGCAATCAGTCTGATTCCATCTCTCCTGGGCTGATGTCATTGCTCGCTTTACATATTCAAATGTTCCAAATTCAATTGCCTGGGTAGGTACTATGCGGAGCATGTTGACTGTGTTACCAGCCCACAGCCCTTGCAAACCTTGGTGCTCAATGACCTCAGCGAAACTCCCAGCAATACTTTTGGACCCAATCCCAACAACCATCCTCGTCCTGTATTTTTTGAATTAGGATGAAGTTCCAGTATGTTGTAGGTTGTAACATCAGCATGTTGTAGGTAGTGAACAACAAAAAACATGACTTTGTTACTCAAATCTTTCTAATATACTATAGAGGTGTCGTCCATGTGTCAAGTTCTCTTTTTTTGAAAAAAAATAAAAGAAATGAGAAAATTCTACCTCCCATTTATTGTTAGTGCTTCACCTTAATCTTTTTACTACCCTTTCCCATGCATCACATCATGTGCATTGCACCGGAAGCCGCATGTAATTTACTTTCCTGGAGTTGAAGTTGAAACTATTCTGTATCTAGGCCTCCAAAATTTTAGATGGATTCAGAAAACTTCTAGATTTCTAACTTGCGAGCATGAGTTGGCTAAGAAAACAAATATCACCCTGTGATGTAGTAAATCTGGAACATGATTTGTTGGGCAGACAACTCTTTGCAATTAGGTATGAACTTCAAACTAACTACTGCAGCCATACTTCACCTCCATGTACTGAAAAGCAAAATGACTAAACCACATACCTGCAACACCTTCAATTAACAGTAGAATCCACTTGGGGAAACTTTACCAAATTGGAAAGGTGAATTGTTGCATCAGTCTCCGCAAATCATACATTTAAAATTTTCTCACAACACATGTTCTGGAAATTTAAGTATTCACAAAACAACTAATATGCATACAGCATATCCTCATATACATGCCACATAGCACAACCAAAGCAATGCAACGACAGAACAAAACTCAATTGCATAATGTTTATGCCATCTGCCCTAGCTTCCCCCAAACTTCCTTGAGGAGACGATGACTTTTCTCCAGGTTCGCTCAACCTTTTCTAATGACAACAAAGTGAAAGGATCTAGTATAGGAATGAAACTTCAACCTAATTTTGCAATTAACCAAAACTAAAGACTCTATTACCTACATTTAGGCCTGCAAGTACTAGGGATGTTTTACGGATTTACCTTTCCAGACAGGTATGGATTCAACACAACAGATATACAAGCATTGGAGATTCTAATAGAACAGTAGGAAAACAAGACTATCAGATGCAGGCACTCTTTAGATGATGCTAAGGAAAACAGCATGCTAAAATGACCAGCACTAACCTGATAGTCTCAAGAGGAGCAAGAACGGCTTTGGTCATTGCCCCGGCCAAAGCACCACTAAGAAACTCGCCAACTTCTCTAGTCCTCAGAATATCCTGAATTGAAATAAAGCATTGCATTCTCATCACAACAACTATATAACCTATCCCATGTCATGTTTGCAAATCTACTAACTGGCCAAATATTAAACAACTTCACATCTGTACGTCTAGGTGCCCCATATGTTCAAAGAAGACAGGAATGGATCCATCAAAGCCAGTAACACATTCCTAAAATCTAAAACAAAGGGCCATGAGTGCATATCATGTAGCCAAGCAAATACCATAATCATACTTCTTCTTTTTTTGATAAGTACCATAATCATACTTCTACTCATCATTTAATCTTTATAAAACAAAAATATTATATTCTATCACACTTCTCAGTAAAAAATTGAAATGCCCCACAAGAAAATAAGTTGAAAACTAGGATTCGAGAATATCAAACCAAAATAACCACAGATCTAATCAAACTCATTCAGAGAATCAGAATGACAAAGAAAAACACAAGCTTTAAGCGTTTTTTCTGTGTGCGATAGCTTTACATGGGCTGGATCTCACACGCTGAAGTTTTTCAAGCACCAAATTCAACCTTTGGAAGCAATAAAGGCATAGAAAGGAGCGGGAATACTCAAAGAAAAAGACAGACAGGTCGCATTTTGGATTAAAATTATTGTAGCAATATAATCATCAAGCACAACATGAGGACGGCAAGAATTTTGGAAAAACAAAATAGTAGTCCAAACAGAAGAGCTATCAGGCGCCTACCCAGAATTACACACACGAAGTGTATAAAGTAGCAAAATTTATTTTTTTTGTAGAAAAAAACATATACTATATAAGAGGAGGAAAGGACATGAGAGAGAGGGAATTACTTGAAAGGGTTTTGCAAGGTCAGGGAATTGGAGACGAGGAAGGTCGAAAAAGTGGTGTTTATCGAGGTGGTCCAGCTCCTTTGGAAGCATTACAACTCCATACACATCTCCCAGCGCACAGTAGCTCTTCTTCTGCGATTCAGATTCCATAGCAAATTATACTAGTACTACTTTACAAGAAAAAAATATAATAAAAGAGGAATAATAAAACCAAAATTGGAGCAAATGTGAAACGAGAGTAAAAAAAAGATTTGGGCCCTGAGAATAAATGAGTTTCATTCATATAATGCATATGCAGAATATATATATATAGAGAGAGAGAGAGAGAGAGAGAGAGAGAGAGGAGGCGTGCCTTGGATGGGGACGGGGGAGAACTTTGGATGAATTTAGAGGGAGAAAGAGACGTCCCTACAACCGAGTTGAGATATTTTCTTTCTTCAAGTGACGACGAGGAGGAGGAAGAAGAAGATGGAGGGTCTGCTTTCATTGCAAAATCTTGGGTCTTTTTTTTTTTCCTCTTTTTCTTCTTTGGGTTGCGGTATTTTTGCCTCTGTATATGCTACCGCCCTCTCCTCCTCCTCCTCCTATCTGTCTCTCTCTCTCACTCTCTCTCTCTCTCTCCCTCGAGTACGTCACCTGTCTGTCTGAATTTTTTTAGGGTTGCGACGCGAGGGGTGGTTTTTTTGAACCTCAATTTGAGCGCTTTTTTTTTTATTATATTTATTTCATAAAATCTCAATTCAGATTGACCATTACCATTGAGTATCTAGGAACCAAATTTGCTAAAGGGGGGCCGTGCGTAAATTGGGTGAAGGAGGTGAACAGCCAACAGGGCTGGTCCCCATATGCGTAGACCCCGAATCCAACCAACACACATTTCAACGCCCTGTTTGGTTCGAGATAAAATACAGTAGTAAGATGCGTAAACATAAGTAGTATGGCTATGTTATCCCTTTTTTAAGATTGAGAGAAAATGAACCAAACCGCTCAACTTGAACCCATGTTCATTCGTTAAGGCTCATTTGAGGTGGGCTTCTTACACAAACAAACTAGATTTCAAATTTTTTTTGAAGCTTGTTAGTGATATTTTTCAAACCAATATTTAATAAGCTACTGCTAAGCTCATTTGAGTTGGCTCACCTTATAAAGAAACAAAGTATAAATATACTCTTAGAGATCATTAAGTTCTTACATCAAACTTGAACAATTAATTATTCCGCCCATTCAATTTGCTTATTAGCCCCAAGTAAATATCGTTGCCAATTAAGGGAAAATAAAATGGGAAAGAATTAGATTCATGTTATATTTTTTTGATAAATTATTCGTCCGACGAAAAGGAACTATGAAGTTAAAAAGAGTTACTTCCTTCTTGGCGATTTTTTTTCCTTTTTATTAACTTCCTAAAAAAGCAGTTTTCTTAATTTTTAAAAGTTGAAAATAATCTGAAATTAAATTACAGATAAATTGATTATTGAGTTAATTCCGAATTGAAGTTTAGATTTTGTGTATTTTGTTCTCACAGCTAATGTGAACACCCTTGCTACAACTCTGTGGGAAAAAAACTGAGGAGTTAAAAATGGATTCCAAAATTGTGGTCAAATCAATCAATCTAGATTCTAGTAGGAGTGGAGTATTACCTTTTGGAAAGTTGGATGCAAGGGTGGAGAGAGATACCTACATAGCCAGCCAAGAGCCCAAGACAGAACAAGACAAGGATAGTAAAACCAAAGGGGTTTGGGTCTCAATCCTGCCTAAAAAAAGGCCATGTGATGCACACCCCTCCCTTCGGCGTTGGTCTCTTATTTTTATCGCTTTCTTTCTTGTCTTGCGGATAAGATATATAGTACAACCAAACATACGTATACATACATACGTATTGCGGGGGAGGGACCATTTCCAAAATGAAGTATGAAATTAAGCGAATGGAAAACATGAAATTAATTGAAGTAAATATACAAATATTGCTGGGACCCCGACGTCGTTATGTACGTACATATCTCTCCCTATCAATGATGTATACTCATCGGAGGATATGAGGCCACCCCACTTGCGCTTGCACCCATCTTCATCTTCTTTCTTTGGCTGTGTTCAATTCGATGTGGTCGCATTCGTAGACAATAATATATACGCAGTCTTATTTGACTTGCGTCTCCTCGATCGAGATTTTCTTGAGTGGCCTGGGGGAATAAATTAAACACATGGAAAGCACAGTTTACGTATTACCAATCCTATAAAGCCAAGAGCGAGAACTTGGTGTCTGTTGGGAGTGAGCTTTGAACCTGAACCATCAATAAAGAAGGCCTCTCAACTCAACAATATGTCAAATGCTAAAATTGTTGGAAGTTCTTTCATATATATATTTTTCTTGACTCTTTCATGTTATGGCTACATGCTACAAGCAATGGAGAAATCTCACAACCTCCTCGAATTCTACCCATCATCTTCTAGTTTCACTTTCACTACCTATCCATCGATCAATGAAAAAAAATAATAACTTGTTAAATTTGAACCTAGGGAAAAGAGAGGAAAATAAATGAAAGTTTCAATTGTATGGTTTGACAGAGAAGAGGAGAGAAAATGACAACATAGAGTTCAAAGCACAGTGAAAAATTTCCCGTCCACTTGTTAAGAAATTGGTGCAGAAATTTTGTTCTAGATAAAGTTTTAGGCTCCCTTCAGTTGTCGAGAATGCTGTGTGAGAACTAAATTCTCAAGGAAAAGAGAAGTGAAGTAAAGAAAAAAATGTTTCTTTTCCTCTGTGTGTTCTATTGACAAGAAATCATATGAAAAAATTAAAATTCTTTCTCTTTGACAAGACCTATTTTGCAAAGTGAAAAAGTTGAAGCTGTGGTTGATAGGATATAGAGTTTGCATTTGATCACCGTGTTGTAATTAGGTCATGCATGGCTTCTTTGTACCGGTGGGCTTCTCTGCATTGATCAAGTTTCCAATTGTGAAGGACCCGTTGTGGATACAATGCAAATGCGCGAAACCAATAACGAGAATGCAAAAATGCATTTCAAAAAATTCTCCAACTGTTGAACTTCGTGAGAGCAAAAATTGAGATTGAGAGCGAAGAATTTTACTTCTAAGATAATTTGACATGAGATACAACACTGAGGATTTCATTTTTTATAACTCAAGTGTTTGGGCCACTATACGCGCACCTCAACTAATCTTGAGAGACCAACGCCACCACTTACTTACGGAGATCCCAAACAAAAACTTTAGATGAACTAGCACGAAAGAAATTTTGAACTTGAGACCTTATAGGGAGCAAACTCCAAATCCCAGCCTATCATTTGCATCTTTCTTCTTCCAAAGCTCTCCAAAAGAATCATCTGAAGATAGTCATAATGACAAATTAACATTCTTGATTGGATTATTTCTATTATTACACTTCGCTTGAAAAATTGACGGTCTGATCAAACAGATTTGTGAATTTTGTTTAATCTATATATTATGAAGCATCGGCTTTTAAATTTTTTATATTTTGGATCATCGGATTTGTACATATTTTTTCTATAACTGAGATTTACGGATAGTAAGACTGAAAATATACTTGAAAAGAATGAATATTTGGAAGAAGGATGAAAGAAAAACTAAAATTAATGTTTCCTAATCTTATTATAATTCTTTATTTTTGAAATTTCCTTACTTTCCTAACAGTTATCAGTAACAAACCATTAATGTGATTTAGGGCTGTCTCTCTCTCCTCACACGTTAATTCCAAAACAGATTTCAATTTTGAATCCAAAATTGCTTTATCTCTCACACATACGTGTAGCGCGCGCTCTCTCTCTCTCTCTCTCTCTCTAGATTACTAAATGTTTAGTTGGTTGAATGATTGAGAGAAAAAGATTGATTAATTATATATTTGGTTATTTGATTCATTGCAATATGTTGGTGGCAACAAATGTAACTATTTTGTTGCATCTTGATTCTAAGTCATAGTTTCATCTTTGCCTTCATCCGGTTGAAAGTTGAAAGCCAACGAAAAATATATACATATGCCTGCGTTTCCGCATTGAAATTAATTTTCTTATTTAACTTAATTTTCTATAATACATAACGCAAGGGTGTAGGGTCTATCCATACTTAACAAAAGGTAAGTTGTTGAAATGGATAATTACTTTGATCCAATGGTTTAGGCTCATTCTCCTCCTTCCAGTAAAGTGCTCACACTTTTGTACATATTACACAATTGTTGTGTAGGTTTATCTACTCCTAACAACTGTACATTAATCTCTTTGTGATTTTTCAAAAAAACAAGAGGGAAGAATACCAAAACTTGAAAAACTTTTCAAGTTTTGTACTAATTTGAAATAAATAAATAAATATATATATATATATATATATGGGAGCATTTTGGGGGCACAAAAAGACACTCCATCTCAACCATTGAAGTCAATGACTGAGATTAGAAGTTCACAAAGAATTACTCCTAATTGCATAAAATTACTCTTGGCCGCGAAGAATTAATCTTAGCCGCGAATAATTACTCGTGGCTGCAATGATTTCTCATAGCCGAAAATTACTTTTAGCCGCATTGAATTGCACTTGACTGCATCAAATTACATTTGGCCGCATCAAATTACTTTTGGCCGCATCAAATTATTTTTGACCGCTATGAATTACTCTTAATCGCATCGAATTGCTCTTGGCCGCATCAAATTGCAATTGGCAGCATCGAATTACTTTAGGTCTCGCAATTCTTTGCGATCAAGTGCTATTATGTGCGGCTAAGAGCAATTCTTTGCGGCCAAGAGTAATTCGTAGCGATCAAAAGTAATTCTTCACGGTCAAGAGTAATTCAATGCGGCCAAGAGTAATTTTTTACGGCCAAGAGTACAATTTTGCGGCCCATGAGTAATTCTTCGTGGCTAATAGTAATATTCGCGTCAAGTTCTTTTTTCTTTTTAACTAATAGGTAAGAGAACAAAAATGTTGTTCAATACAACTCGAGCTGTTAGTTTAGATGATTTGGAGTTTCATGATCTGTCTAGGGTTGAAAATTGCAGGTTTTTTGTTAGAGCCTTTTGGGTAGACAGAGTTTCAAACTCTACTTCTTACTTAGTTATATGTAATCTTGGAACTATTTTGCTTTTCTATTTTTCTAGGTCAGTTAAGGAAACAAATGCGATAAGAGTGTCACTTTTGAGTGAGTGGACGTTCAAAAAATTGAATTTGAGTTGGAATCTGGTGTGATTATACGTTCTTAATATCTCTAATACTATCCCTAAATGCAACTAACGGAATTAAATAGATTTGACAATATTTGTCATGTTGGACTATTTTATAAACTTGGTTAGATGAACCATATTTGAAGTTTATTCTTAAAATGAAAATTTCGGAGAAGTAGATTTTGTTGGGAGAAGAATTTTTTTTCTAATTCACGGTTCCTCTTGCATGAGGTGAGACCATATGCATATCTAAGACTCACTTCATGTGAAATGACATTAAAAAGAATCCTTGTATTCACAAAAAAAAAACCTTCAAAAAAATAAGGTTTGATATTTTATTTAGACTATATTTAAAAAGCAATGCCCTTAAAGGCACGGACAGACACAGACAATTACTAGTATATATATAATCCTCAAACGTTGGTAGTGTTTGGTTGGGAGTTTAGTTTAGTTTAGTTTAGTTTTGGTAGTGGGTGGAGAGAGAAATAGAGTAATGATTGAAAATAGATGTAATGATTGGAGAGAGATAGAGAGAGATGAGAAAGTAATAATTGAAAAAATAGGGTAATGATTGGAAAAAGAAGTAGGGTAATGATTGGAAACAAAACTAAAACTAAAACTAAAATGGGAACCAATTACCTTTTCTGTTCTCTAGTCCTTCAAATTAAAGGTTTAGACAAAGCAATAAAAATTAGTTCTAAAATAGTAATTTATTTAATTACCAATCATGCGGTATATTGTGTAAATTGTTGAACACAATGTTATGTCCCATCCACTAACACTTATATTTTACTTTTAGAAAAAGTGAGCATTATGATTCAACTTTTTTCACGTTTATTAGTTTTGTGCCAAACTTTTGTAAATTGTTAATTCGTATCGACGAGACTAAATGGAAAAATAATTTTTTTTTAAATTTTATCCAAGTATTTTGATAAATAACCACTTTTAAGTATAAAAAAAAAAATTTAAAACTTAAAAATGGTATTTTCCAAAATATTTGAATAAAAAACAAATTAGTTTTGCGATTCGTCTCGTCGACCCTCATAAATTTGACAAAACATTAACAGATGTGAAAACAATTTAAAAAAAACAAAACGTGATTTTTTAAATAAAATAAAATAAGTGTGAATAGGATCTAGTAGACTTTTAGGGGAAAATTTCAAAAAAGCCCCTGAACTTTCTGACAATTTGCAAAAAAGCACCTGGACTTTCACTATTAACAAAAAAACACCTGAACTTTTCTGACAACTTGCAAAAAAACACCTGGACTTTCACTATTAACAAAAAAACACCTAAACTTAGCATTCCGTTAACAATTAGACCCCTGAAGTCCAATTTTGTCAATTTGTAACGGATGGAGTTAACGGAAGGCGTTAACTTTTTATTTTTTTTACTTTTTACATTCAAAAATTACTTTTTACTCTTTCTTTTTTTATTGTTAAATATATATATGCAATAAAGTTCTTTTTTTTCTTATTATTTATCGAAAATTACTTTAACCTTATTTTTTATTTTCAAATTTTACCTTCCCCAAACCCCACCCCCTTTTTTTTCTTATTAGAAACCCAAAATTCTTCTATCAGTTGGTTGTTGGGTTAAATTTGACCAATTTGGAGAAACCCAAAATTCCTCTATTAGTTGGTTGTGGGGTTAAATTTGAAAGTAACAAAAAAAAAAAAAACGGGGCGGCGTGCGGGGAAGCAGGGGGGTGTTAAAATAATTTTCCTAAATAGTTAAAAAATGTGGGTGAATAATTTTTGGAAAAGAGTAAGGAAAAAAGAACTTTATTGCATATTTATTTATGACTAAAAAAAGAATGAGTTAAAAGTAATTTTTGGAAGTAAAAGTAGTAAAAAAAAAAAGAGAAAAGGTTACAAAGAGGAGGTTAAAAGAACTTTTGAATTTTTGAAATTGTGGCTAATGCTTTGGCGGTTGGTTGTGGGGTTAATTGGTGGTGTGGAGTCAATTCTAATAAGAAAAAAAAGGGGGGGGGGGGTGTGTGTGGTGTGTGTGGTGGATGTAAAATTTGAAAATAAAAAATAAGGTTAAAGTAATTTTCGATAAATAATAAAAAAAAAAGAACTTTATTGCACATATATTTACCAATAAAGAAAGAAAGAGTAAAAAGTAATTTTTGAATGTAAAAAAAAAAAAAAGTTAACGCCTTCCTTTAGCTCCATCCGTTACAAATTGACAAAATTGGACAGCAGGGGTCTAATTGTTAACGGAATGCTAAGTTTAGGTGTTTTTTTGTTAATAGTGAAAGTCCAGGTGTTTTTTTGCAAGTTGTCAGAAAAGTTCAGGTGTTTTTTGTTAATAGTGAAAGTCCAGGTACTTTTTTACAAATTGTCAGAAAGTTCAGGGGCTTTTTTGAAATTTTCCCAGACTTTTAGTGGAAAGTTACAGAAGGGCCCGTGTAAACAAACTTTGCTCACTCGCACTCTACATCGGCCCTTTTCGCTTTTTTTTTTTTAAAAAAAGTAATTTTAAATTTAAATATATCAAAAATAAAAAATAATATTTTAATTTTTTTACACTATTTAAAAGATCTCAATAAAACTTATCAAAATCTTTCATATTTATAAAAAAAATTATTTACGTAAATACATAACTTATAAATTTAAAATTACCTTCATTTTGTAAATGTTGTTTTTTTAGGAAACTGGAACGCCTCCACAGACACAGAGCAGAGAATATGGCTTCCTCCCTATTCCCCGACAAACCCTAGTTTTACAACTACAACTATGGCGCAAAGTAGCAGCGGCAGGAAGAAGCCGAACGTACTGGTGACGGGGACCCCGGGGACTGGCAAAACGACGACGTCGTCGTTCCTGGCGGAAGCCACCCAGCTCCGCCACGTAAACGTCGGCGACCTCGTCAGAGACAAGAACTTGCACGACGGCTGGGACGAACAGTTCGACTGCCACGTCATCAACGAAGACCTCGTATGATCCCAACCTAAACATATACATATATGCTCTATGCGTATGTGCATAGATGTATATATACTCGTGTATTACTTTGTGAATTTTTTGAATTAAGATCGTATTAGATTGGATTTGGGAGGTGATGATTATTTACGTCAATGAACATTTCAAGCACTAATATTTTATATTCGAGCATACGCATTGGTCATTCTTCAAAATATTATATACGTCGTTCATGATTTCGCTTGGTTAGGCTGTTCGAGCATAGAAGTTAGGCTTTATTTGGAACTTGAGGAAAGAAACGGAAAGGAAGAGAAAATAATTAAGAATGAAATGAGGGTGAAAGCTGAAGAGAAATTAGGAGGAAAATTGCATTTTTTTTGAAGTTTTCCCTTCTCTTTCTTTAAGAACCAAACAAGTTAAGAGAAATATTTAAAATTTGTGCTCTTCTTTCCACAAGGTCCAAACAGAGATACAGAGAGAGCAAGCGGAATTCGTAAGTCTAATTGTGCATCACAAGTCAAATTTTTTGACAATAAACATTAAGTGGCGGACACCTCCGCCCTGATTTATTTGATGAGCAGGATTTATATGAGTGCGAATTTCATTTTTGGGTTGCATGTGCTAGTATATATATATATATATATATATATGTAGTAGTTGTTGTTCATTGCTTGATATCTAGTAGTATCTGCATATTTTGAGGTGCTATTATTGGTTAATCAATCTGTTGGATTATCAATAAAGTAATCTCCTTGTTACGAGCAAATGAGATTTAAAAGGAAGATCTCTACATGAGATTAATTGCTGTATAGAATGAAGCTGGGAAGAAGTTAGGGGGTGGGACTACATTTGCTTCCACTGAAGGTATTTAAGGATTACCAAGTGATGGTTTGCCTAACTGGGTATGCTATCCAGTGCCCAAGGCTACTGCTTATGCTGTCTGAGCACCAGTGCTCTTCACGTTTGTCTAGCTATATTGTTTATGGTTATCATAGGCATTGAGAATGGATGTCACCGAGGATCTGAATTGATTCATGAAAGCTGCCACTTGAATTTTTATATCGTTCCTCCCTCCCCCCACTTATTGGCTTTTGACCATTCTCACAGTTACTTCTATTTGTTTCTGATGGTGTATTATCTGATTTGGATTTACACCATCTTGTCTTATTGATTACAAGAAATTATTATGGGAGCTTTGCAGAAGCATGTCTTTATAATACCCACTCTGTACCATAAAGAAGATGTGTTGTAATAAAACACTTTATGGTTCCGATTTTTGACATTGCTTTTGGTGACCCCCATCTGTGGCTCTTGCATTTTGCAGGTGTGTGATGAGCTCGAGGACATGATGGAAGAAGGGGGAAACATTGTGGACTACCATGGTTGTGACTTCTTTCCCGAGCATTGGTTTGATCGTGTGGTGGTGCTTCAAACTGAGAACTCTGTGTTGTATGATCGCTTGAGTAAGAGGTAGTAGTTCCATCAGTATAAAATTGAGCTTCAGTGTCATCATTTTCTTTTCCTTTTGTTGAGAAGGTATATTCCTAGAACCCAATTCTATTATCTGCTGTGTTGTCGTAGAGGTTACACTGGTGCAAAGCTCATGAACAATATCGAATGTGAGATATTTCAAGTATTGCTGGAGGAGGCGAAAGATAGTTATCCAGAAGATATCGTGGCCGCATTAAGGAGTGACACTATTGATGATATAAACAAGAATGTGGCGACTCTTACAGATTGGCTTAGGAATTGGTGCCCAAAACCTGAATGACATCAACATCCATGTTTTCCCTTCGTCCTATGTATTTTTGCAATGTGATGTGAACTCTTGAAGAAGTATTATATGCCTTGATGGCTGATGCATCATTTGGCATGTATTTTTTTTTTTTTTGCCCTGTATCTTTCTTGGATTAGGATAGTTAATAGAAATGCGACACTTTTTTTTTGTTTTTTTTGCGCTAACCATTTTTTTAATTTAGCATATTGAAGATGAATCTTGTTTTTTGTCATTTGGATTAGTCATTCTATTGAGTCGGAGTTTAAAATAAAGCATCTGTATTGTAACTGCTTTGCATTGTTCTCGTGGCCACACGGTGCTCTCTACTTTTTATTTTTGTTTTTTGTTTTGTGCAGTGCTCTCTACTTTCTATTGCAGTGAATTCCTCAGCGTTAGTGCCCATGGGAGAATACTTGAGGAAAATTAACATTGATGAATGATTCCTTGAGGTTGTGTCCTGAATTTGTGCAAGGAAAGGAAGTAGAATAAAAAACACAATTATAGTTTTTGGGGGAGGGAATATAAACGTATATTCATAACCATATACAAACTAATATAGAGGACACACCAGTGTTGAAAGCATAAGAAACAAAAAAAAAAAAAAAAACGATGAAAAAAGCCGAGAAAACAATTTGGTGTTTGAACCCACCGATTTGCTCATAGAGGAGGTGGATAAGCAATGATCTGCATCCAGTTGTAGCTTCCTGTCGCAAGTGATGTCGAAGTTCAAAAATGATGGAAAAAATGGAAGACCTCTCCCTAAAAAAAGAGTTTCAACCACTTTATAACGATGGAGAGAGGAGAGAGGAGAGAGGAGAGGGAAGAGATGATGAAAGTGCCTAGGGGAAAGGAAAATGGAAAAAGTGCCTCGGGGAAGGGAAAATGGAAAGGGGGACTGCAGTTTTGGGGTATAGTGGTCTCTTTCTAAACCTCTGGTTTCCAGAGGGCGAAGCTCTCAATTTTTTCACTCATCTTTAAGCAAGTGTATATTCACCCACCATTTTAGCATCTCATTTCCTGAAAGGCAAAAAAAAAGTGTTGTTCTAAAGACAAAAAGATGGAGTGTAGTTTTAAAAAAGGAAAATGTGAAAATTAATTCCCTAACATACTATTTTGGAAAAATTTCAAAACGACACCTGAACTTTGGATTCAATGTTCCATAAACACATGAACTTTATTTTATTTCAATTAGGCACCTATGGTTTACAAAACCCCAAATTGAGGCACCTAGCCTCATATTCCGTCCATTGTTTGACGAAAATTGTTGATGTGGTATTTTTCTGCCGTTTACTACTTCTTTGGCACACAAGGGTAGCCCCATAAGTTTGTAGAGAATTAAAACCCCCACCCCCCTCTCTCCACCACTCCCTCGTTCACGCACCCTTTATCCCTTCCACCGCCTCCTCCGTCGCCGCCCAACTCCTGTCAACTACTTACGACTCTGTGGCGGATGGGGCTCGGTGATGTTCCTGAAGATACGGTTCGGTCAATGGGTTCAGCTTATTGCGTCTAGGAATGCCTATCCATTGGACGAATTCATTAGACGGGACGGCGTGTTATTTGTTCGGCAGATTATCGCCGAACATGATTTGGACTAAATCCCTCGGCGGATTGGGAGGCAGGTGATTCGTTCGGCGGGTTCTCGCCGAGCATAACATGGGATAGATCATCTCGTGGGGGATGGACTGCATCCGGCGCAAGAAATGGATTTGGCGGCAGCTAGCCAAATCCGTGACAATCCCACCGAAGCCAGGTTGGTCTGGTCGGCAGAGTTCCAAGCCACCGAGCCACCCCTACTCCTTGATGAGGAAAAGGGAAGTATCGAGTAGGGGGGACAGGTGGCGCAAGATCAATTCCCTAAACTGTTGGAGCCAATCGTGGAGACCGTTTTAGGTAATACAGATCTTTTGCTTGATTTGAGGAGACAAGATGATCAACGCGTGATCTTCGGATATGGGTTGATCCTCATGTTGGCTGGACCTATATAAGGGGCAAAGGTGGCAGAGGTAAGGAGGGAGAAAAAACCCTACAAAAACTTGATTATCATAGAATTCCTTGGAACTAACTAGATCGTCGGAGTGCCTACCCCGAATCTCTACCATCCGGGTTCGGGCACTAACGTGATTGTTTCTTGTGCAGGTTTTGATCAAAGCTACCCAATCCACCTTATTTCCTCTCAGGGTTCCATCGGAGAAATCACGCCACCACAGACTCCCTTTCCGCTTTGTCAAACTTCAAATCCTTGCACCCAAAAACTCCTATCTAGACAACGCCATTGAAATTTAGGTGTTTGAGGCTCAAAATAAGAACCGACCAGACTGGTAAACCCAATCAACCGACAAATCAAAAGAAGAATCCACCTGGCCCTTGCTAATTAATGTCAAATTAGGAGAAGATTTTAGGCTCTTTAGCTTCTTTAACACAATTCTCTAGCATTGCCAAAGCACCAAAAATCCTCTTTCCCAACTGAAAACACAAAATGTTGCTAACTAAATCTCATAGGGTAACATTAGAAACTGTGTTCTGGGGAAATTCGTGAGTGTGAAGGTGGGGGCCAAATGGGTTCGGAAACAGAGCCGAAGATGGGGCAAGTACGTACCTCTCTTGAGATGCTTCGAAGCAGTTTGAAATCGGTTCGAGGCCGAAAATGCTGCCTTGCGTAGGATGCACTTTGCCTCTGATGGCCTTGGTTTTCACGGTGACTAGGCCTTCGTACCACTTGTTGAGGGATTTAACAGTGACCTCTTCGGTTGAGAAGGTTTCCGATGGAGTGGAGGTTAACAATTGGAGAAGGGAGTTGAGAAGTGGGTGTGGTGAAGACATTAATTGTTTTAGGAGTGTAATTTTGGGCATTAAACTGTGGCCGGAGTTTCATGCCGGATGACGGCAATTTGGTCGGAATTTATGGGGTGGGTGGTGGTGGAGAAAGGTGTGAGGTGATTGTGAAAGGGTGGGTGAAAGAGAGAGTGGTGGTGGAGACCGAAGAGAGGAGATAGAGTTGGGGAAGGGGAGGGAGGCGAGAAGAGAGAGGAGGGTTTTGATTCTTGAGAGAATTTTTCATAAGTCCACTATAGCAATTTTCAAACCCACTAAGTCCACTTCTAAATTCTAAAACCTCCTAAGTCCACTAATTTATTAGTAAAGATATAATAACCCTGTTAGGTCTAATATACCCCTGTTTTTCAAAAACTTTTTGCCCATTTTTTCAACCATTTCAAAAACATCAATTTGGAATTTCCTGAAAATTCTCCTGATTCCTAAAATTTCTCTCGATTCCTCAAATTTCTCCTAAAATTTCTCCCGATTCCTCAAATTTCTCCCCATTCAAAAAATTATAAAACCCACCCCCGTCCCCCCGTCCCCCCCCCCCCCATTTTCATCTGTTTCATCTTTTTTCAGAAGAAAGGCCCAATTCCCAACCCTAGCCAATCAGTTCGTCTTCAACCACTTGATCGTCATCGCCGTCCTCAAGCACTCAAATACCGGCGTCGTCTCCATCGCCGTCGTCAAGCACTCGATTGCTGTCATCACTCCAACAACGAGATCAACAGACGAAAAGCAGAGATCAACCCACGTCCCAGACTTCCTTCGTCGTCGATCGTCGCCCTTCGTCGCTAACACCGCACTCCTCCTCGCCATCGTCCTTTGTCGTCGATCGTCGCCCTTCGTCGCTTTTGCATATATACATATATATAGCAATATGATCTACTGTCTCGTAAGACATTTTATATGATGTGCTGTCGCTTTTGCATATATGTATATATAGTTTCTGATTTATATAACGTTATATACGATATACTATCTCATGAGACATTATATGATGTTCTGTCGCTTTTACATATATGTATATATAGTTTCTGATATATATATATATATAACGTTATATACGATCTTAATAATATATAACATTATATGTGGACTGCTTTAATATGATTATATGGTTATATATCCAGGTCCGCGCAGCGGCTTAACAAACCTGCTCATATAACATTATCTATAATGAACTGGACTCTGTAATAAACATATATGTTAATTTAAGGTTTTGATTGCAAGTAGATATGGTTATATCAAACTCTGAGACCCTGCTCTGAGCAGTTTATGTTTCTCATCGTATATATGGTTATATAAATGGTTTGAATAAATTAAGTTAGGGTTTTGATTGCGAGTATATATGGTTATATCAAGCTCTGATCATTATATGTTCTACTTTATTGACTTGGTCCGCGCAGCGGCTTTACTGACTTATTATTTGTGCAGTTGTTCAAGGGGTGATGAGTATTAAGTTACCTGTGAAGTCGACTGTGAAGAAGGCGACGGTGACAAAGGGAAAGAAGTTACAAGATCTCCTCTTCTTTTTTTTCCCATTTTTTTTAAGAGTTAGAAAGGACAGAATCTCATGTATAACGTTATAAGGCTATATGTTTATTTTTTGTCATACTTATTATGTTTTTTTGTGTGTATTTATTTATATGGCAAAGTAATACATATAAAGTTCTTTTTTGTTTTTGCATTGTAAACATATATAAGATTATTTATATACGGTTATCAGAAGTAAGTCAATGAAGCCGCTGCGCGGACCAATTTAATAAAGTAGAACATATAACGTTATATGTGAGTTTCTATGCTATGAAACTCCAAAAAAATAGAACATATAACATTATATGAAAGCTGCTGACTTGTGTAGCTCCCAACAAAAAAAAGAACATATATTGTTACTCGAAGCAAGTCATTGAGGCCGCTACGCGGACCAATTCAATAAAGTAAAAATATAATGTTGTATGAGAGTTTATGTGCAGCGAAACTCCAAAAAAAATATAGAACATATACCATTTTATGTTAATATATGTACGTTCAGATGTAAACTTGTTATATAACGTTACATGCAAGCTGATGAATGAGTATATAACGTAAAATGTAAGTATCTCACGTTAAATGTGAACTGATGAACGAGTATATAACGTTATATATGTACAATAACTTTATTTACAGTGTATCAGAAAAGGAAAATCTTCTGTCTCTCTATTCTAACGTAACTGCTGGGATTTCAAACGTAGAACTAATAATGGAGGATAATTGGCTAAAAGTATGGGATTTGAATGGAAATGGTAATTTTGTCAGGCACTATTTCCCTTTTTAAATGTAGTGGACTTTATGCCTTATCAAATACATATTAGTGGACCTAGTGGGTTAGAAACTTGATCAGTGGACCTAGTGGGTTAAAAACATGCTATAGTAGACCCTAGGCCAATTTTTTTATTGATTCTTTACAAAACTTTGAGGCTACCCTTGTGTGCCAAAGGGTCATTAACGGAAGAAAAATTGCACATCATCAATTTCTGTCACACAACGGATGGAATGTGAGGTAAGTGCTTTAATTTAGGGGTTTTGTGAAGTACATGTGCCTAATTAAAATAAAATAAAGCTCAAGTGCCTATGTGACATTGAGTTCAAAGTTTAGGCGCCATTTTAAAATTTTCCTTACCATTTTTCTAATTTTTCTTTTCTCCCAAGTTCCAAACACAGCAGTACTTGACCCGAAAACACCACAAAATAAAATACACACTGTCTTGCCGTTTTCACCGGACGACGTTTTCCCTCTCTGCACATTTTTACTTTCAATTACAACAGTAGTTACAAACAAATACTCTTACTCCTAGTGTCGCTGTCGCTGTCGCTGTCGGCCGGTTAATTTCCCTCCCCCCTGGAAATAAACCCCCCTCCCTCCCTCCATTTTTTCAACGAGCGCGCGTTCGTTCTCCCCATTTGTCTTCAAAACCAAAAAAACCCTAATAATACTAATAATAATAATAATGTTGGACCTGTACTTTGCTTGCATGAGAGAGAGAGAGAGAGATGAGATCATGAGACAAAGTGAAAGGAGATCGCCGAGATAGAAACTACTCGATAGGAAAATTAGAGAAAGAAATGGCAAAGAAGGGAGTAACTCGAAGGGAGCTCTTGGACCGATGGAGAGGCATTGAAGAATACGATGACGACGACGACGGCGACCACAGTCACAGTTTTCCTGCTTCCGACTCTTCATCACGTCATCGTCTCCGCCTTCTTAAAGAGGAATGGTCCGATCTTCTCCTATCCTTTCTCTCACCACTGCTACTCTTTTCGATTCATATCTTTTCGCTTTTTCTTGGCAGTTGAACTGTTATTTTTTTGCTATTATTATTGATTTCCACGGACCCGACGACCTCGTATCGCTTTCTTATCGAATTGTCTGGAAGTAGGCTTATTCTTATATGAATGAATGGTTTTGATTAGCGTCCTTGCCCCCTCTTTTTTCTTCCCACAGTCAAATATAATTATCCATATCATTAAAGAATCGATTCTTGAGTTTCAGCAACAATGTGATTTTCTGGCGAACTTGCCCGCTCATGCATGTGTCAATGCAATTTGCAAGTTGCGAAGGCTCAATTGCGTTTTCCTGTAGTAGGGTTTCGAAAAACCATGTTGTTTGAGGATAGCAAAGAACTAAATGTCGATCAAAGACTATTAAGACTATTTTAACTTCGTTAGTGCAATTACAACAGAACATGCCCATAATGGAAAAATAATATCTATGCCATTTGCCTTGATACTCGATGCAACAAGGAAAGAAAGGGACACCTTTCACGTAATAATGTTAAGTATCGAAAAAGCATGCAGTCCTTGCAGCAATGCACATTGCTTCTTCTCAGGCACCATCTTACACATTTTACAAGTACAATTTCTATTCTTGAAACATAGAGAATCAGTTGGAGGTCTCTTTTTGTTTTTTCACTACATGCTTGCACATTAAATGCATACTATATTATATTCCATATCCTTTTCCTTCCCGAGTTCTTGCCGTAGTAGCAGTTTAGTATTTGATCCATGCTTTGGTTAATTCGGACAAAATTTCTAAGGGTCTGCTGGGCATGCATTATAATCACTGAAGCATACTGCCTTGAACCAAGGATGGAAGTTCTTTAGAACAGCTGGTTGGTCATTTCACCCAATTCAATATAGGAAGAAGTCATCCCAACTTTTATTGGTTCCTTCATAACTACTTGTTGAGAGGTCAAATGATTTTTTCCGGCCTTGTTGTGTTTGAAGAGCTTTTTAAATGGGTACATTGATGACCTCATACGACATTCTAGATTCTTCTTGTTCTGTTCATACGATATGATGAATTTCTCACATGTATCTCCAATAGTCTCCACCTTGTGTATTAATCTATTGTTCCGGTTTAAGAATTATGCATCAAAAAGACTCGTTTTGCATGGATAGTGTTGTACTTGACTTTAGGGCTTTTGGTGATTTTAGGTTTCGTTCATTTATTTTGCTCCAATGAATTTTTTTTTTATCCAGGTTTGCGGATGCATTTAGCTACTTGGTTTCTTTTCCAAAACAAAATCATATTTGGTGTGGCTCTTGGGATTTGATGGGACCACTTTTGGAGACATTCTACAATTATTTTAAAGATGAACGTCATGATTCACCACTGAAGATTCTATGGAAGAGGATCTCCGCAGAAACGCAACGATGCACACAATGCATCTGTCAGCATCATCAAGCCCAGGAAATGTATCACTCGGAGTATGAATGGAGTTCCATTGGCCCCCTTCTTGATGTGCTACGGAGTCTTGATGAAGAAAGGGTAACTCAGCACCTGAAAGAGATCAATTCAAGGATTACTAGGGGTCTATATGATCCAGTTAATGATAGCTCTGAGGTTGTTAGTGTCATGTTTGAGGTACTCATTTTGTTTTATCAGCATTCTTTCCAAAGTCTTAAAATATATCCTATTCGCGAACCCTACTAAGTACTAATAGTTACATTGTGCTATTTTCTCTTGGTGACCTGTATTATTTGTCTCAAATGTTGCTGTTATTAATTTAAGGTGCTATCTTTATGAGTGGAAACTATGTAGAAATGGATCAATAGAGGCCTATGAAGCATGCACATGGATATGGGATGGGGTACCATACAAACTAGACTTGTCTTGAAGTATGAAATGTATTGAATACTCTCACTTTAGTTTGTAAAGGCTAATTTATGCTGCTCCAACCCAAGTGACAATGTTCAGCGGATATTATTTGCTGTCGGATGCTTGTAAGATGATTCTTTTGGAATCATGGTTAAGTTTTGCGAATGCCAGACAAGTTTCCTGACTGTCCCAGTTGAATATGGGTTAGATTATGGACACATTGTTTTACCTACAGTAGTGATGTTATAGCTTGAGGTTAAATAGCATGAGACTGTTATTTAGTTTTGTTTTTCTGGTATCTGATCTTTTCTATGAAGTGTAAGTTGGTTTGGACTATGAACTATGAAGTATAAGTTGGTTTGGAAAGTGCTCAATTATGGTGAAGGTCTTTTCAAGAAGCCTGGAAACGAAAAGCTACTATGATGAGAGCTGCTTCACAATCAATGCAAGAGCTTTTGTGGAAAGAGTTTCTAGAAATAGTCTCAGTGTTAGTCAAGGCCCAAGGGATCTTTGTCCAGCATTTTTCAAACCAAGTTATTCCTGCTTGGAATTCTAACGCCTAGTTTCCAACAGGAGAGACGGGAATATAAGGTGCATCAAATCTTTTGGCTTTATATTGCAAGACTAGTGGTTGATACAGTTTTAAGATGAGTAGATACTGTGCAATTCACATATTTGTGCTTGTGATTGTTGACACCATGTCTAATTTTGGATCAATGGATAGTGAAGGTATTAAGGGAATGCCCGAAAAAAGAAAAAAAACCCCAATAACAATAAGGACCTATGCGTTACAATGTGTATCAGGAAAAGCTGTAAAAATAGAAATTGGTCAAGAGAAGGCGCAAATCTCTCCTCCCAACTATCCAAAGCTTTACCAAATTGGCTATTTAACCTGTGCAGTGTGCTTTCAGTGTCGGCAAAATGATTTCAGTTCTTTTCCTTCCTTTTAAGCTCCATCGAATCATAGTTAAGTCATTTACGATAATTTCCTCCACCTCCTCCCGGTCTTTCCTCCATGCTAACTTTGAAGGTATCCTATCATGTCCTTAGGAATTACCCATGCCATTCATTTCTATACCACGATAAGACAAACGACTGAAGGTCTCAAGCTACGGGGCAGGGAAGAAGAAGGTTATTACCCTATTCGACATCTTTGTTGGACCTTACCCTTATTTGCAATGATCTTTTCTCTAAGGATCAAGTTATCAATTGTCAGAATCTTCCCCCAGGCACCTCACCAAACAGAGAAAACAACTTTGGTTTGGAGCCTTTTACTCACCCAAATAGCCTTGAAAATTTGATTGATGCCCACCGCTCAAAGCCAGAGATAGAAATTTCACTTGGAGGAAGAGTATGAAAGAGTAAGGCTCCACCGCATTAGTGTGTTTGCCTACGCCAAGATTGGGCATCCCATACAACCTTTCAGAAAGAGTCATCGACCCATCTATGGGTGGTTTTTTATTCCCTGTTGGTGAGGACACCCTAGGCTTGAATCTATTTTCCCAACATGTGTGGAAATTGCTTTTTCTACCCATCTTGAAACCCATTTACTAAGAGCATCTCCAAGAGAGGTAGCAAAACCAAAACCAAACTATATTTGAAGAGCCACACAGGCAAAACACTCTCCAAGGGAGGTAGCAAACTTGCTTCACTATTTGGTGCAGCTCTCTGTCTTCAACTTTGAAGACTTGGTGTGGCTCTCTTTCTCATTAACTTTGAAGAGAGAGATTACACTCTTCAAATTGTGACCTCATCAAATTTGATGCATATTATTGGTGAACTGTTGATTTCTCAGGCAAAGTGAGTCCTTTAGAATAAAAAAGTGATAAAAGAATTAAAATTTGAAGTGTCCCTTGGAGTGCATAACTCTTCAACTTGCCACATAAGTAACCAAAGTACGTATGTAAAATTTTGCTTCTTCCCTTGAAGATGCTCGAAGGCAGTTAAGATTGCAGGGGGGCACAAAGTTAACAATTTGTTAGTTTCTATGCATTAGTAAACCTGTTGTTCAAGGGTATTAAAATTACGATGACAATACTCATCAATCTAGAAAACATGTTTTTTTTGAAAGATGAGCCTTCTTTATTCTCATGATGAATAGTTCAGTGTATTTATATCTCAACACATTGGTAAATACCAGCATGGAATAGAAAAGCCGTCAAACAGATCTCAAATTCAAAGGAAACACTATTTGAAATGTTGAATTATTTATTTATTTATTTAGATAGTTTTGAGTTGAATCAAGGCTTTTGTGGCTAACAAATGCGTCAAATGGCTATCTTGTGTGCTGTGGTTACTTTATTATATGAGTTCTATTTGTTAGTTTTAGTCTGTAGTTGATCAATACTATTTTTATTGTTGATTTGGTTAGTAATTTTGTTTGTTCATACCTACGCTTTGCATCAATGGTATTATTTTGGTATCCATTGAGTGACAGGTTCTGATGTTCCCCATGCTGTTGGATGACCAGTCCTTGGTCACTGAGTTTCAAGTTTTTATTGAAGCAATTGATAATTCTCATGAACTGTCTTTGGCTGGACATCAACAGTATCCGGTAATTTTTCTTAGTCATTTTCTTGTGCTTGGTCTTGATGGGTCTTAGCTTCCAACTGGATTTTCCCTCAGGTCATCCTCACCCCTTTTGTGTGGTCAGGGAGTGTATGCATTGTTTTTCCTTAAAAGTCGAAGAGCCCGTTCTATTGGTTTACGCCTTGCTGGAAACATGGGAAAATTGAGGTACTGTTTTACTTATTTGTACTGTATGTACTGGTCTTTGATGCTCATGACCTAACTACCTTATTTTATTTGCTCATCTCTATCTGTAATGGGTGCTACTTTTACTTATTCACCACTGTTTTTCATTTTTTATTCTCTCTCTCCTAGTTTAGCACACATCCTCCTTAACATCCTCATTTTAATTTCTCATTTCTTCAGTTTCTCTTAGTTGATGATGGACATACCTGTGATGTAATAAAGAATTGTTCACCCTCGTATGCTTACCCTTGTTAGGGTGAATATGGTTGGAAAGTTTAATCGCATTGAATATGTTTGTCGAGTAATGGGGCTGCTTGGGGTTACAAGTTCATAATGCGTACAAATGTATCTGCACATTATATGTACATGAATATTGGTACTTGGGTGACCACATCCTTGGGGAGGGGAATTTGGCAAGTCTCTGACTCTATACCTCGTTATCATATTCAAGGATCTTGGTCAATTGGGCTAGCCTCGGTTTGTTTGGGCCTTGGCTATATGTTCCTGCTTAGCAAGCAGTGAACATGGTCCCAGTGGTATGAAACTGGTGATGCCACCTGTTGGTCTGTTTGCTTATTTGATGGGAGAATTCTCAGCATTGGATTTCATGTAAAAGTGAAACCTTGTTTGTAGCTTCATGGCATTGGTCCTTGTTTATCTTTTGTTTCTCGTATTGCTCGTGTGCAGGAGAGCAACAGACTTGGAACCTCTGCAGCCTTTGCTCAAGAAATGCATTGGCCTTTTGGAGACGGAAGTATTGCCTTTAGCTGTTGAGACATCAAGACCAAGGGTGCAGCTGGAGCGTACAACTGTTTGGCTTGGAATCAAAGCACTGTAGGAAGCAGTGCATGTAACTTCAAATCTTAAAAAGTTGTTCTCCTCCCTATTGTTCTGCTGATATTTGTTTGTTTGTTTTGAAGGCTTGGATTTTTAGAGCCTCCAGCATTTGAAGAAGGCATATTGGAGCGCTATCCCATTTTCCTTAGTATCGTGCTCAACCATATCAGTGATGATTCGGGTGAATTTTCATATGCAGTTAATTGCCTAAGACTTCTCTTTGAAATGCTCGGTACGTTTTCTTGGGCGCTTCTTTTGTTTCTTTGATGTTATCTTTTACTATTATGATTTTGTTTCTAACTTTTAAGGATGCAAGCTGTGGTTGAGGGCTACATTGTCTCCAAGCGTTATGCGCAACACACTTTTGGGTCAGTGTTTCCACACTCGGAACGAGAAAAGCCATAAGGAAATTTTTGACCTGTTCAAGCCTTTCCTGCAGGCATGTCTTTATGGCTCCTTTTAATTGATTTCACCTCGTCCATCTTTATTCGTACTTTTTCTCGATCTCTTTTCCTGAGGTTTTTCCATTTGATACTATTGATGAGTGAACTATCGTATTCAGTCTCTTGAAGCTTTGCAAGATGGTGAACATGAAAAGCAGCGAAGACATTTTATTTACTTTCTCCTACATCAAGTGCCTTTTAGCAGTAACTTCAGCATTCTGATGAGAAAAAAGGCTTGCCAGGTTCCTATTCCTTCCTCTGCAAAGCAATGCATGTTGCAAATTTAACCAATCTTTGTGCTATTGCCCCATAAAACTGTCATTTGGTTAAAACTTATTAAGTACTTATTCCATGGTTGGATTTGCAGATAGCTCTTCTCATCATTCACCGAGGTTACAAAATGATCCCGCCTTGTCCCCCATTCGAATGTGCTCACATGTGGTACACACTGATTCTAAATTGAATGTGTGATGCTTATTGTATGTGCACCATCTTGAATGTGCTGTCATTGTGCTACTAGTAGGAATGGAACAGGTGTTAAAAAGGCTTGTAGTTCGGTAACCTTTTTATGGGTGCTGGAAGAATTTGGATGGAAAAACAATCAGGAAGGAGAAGTGAGGGACTTTGGTAGAACTAAAAAGAGAACCTAGGCACTGCAGGATAAAATTTGTTGCTAACAAATGATCGCTGTGAATGTTATTTTTTTGGCATTCTATTACTATCGAGCTAATCAGGTAAATAATGGAATAAAACTGATAAACATCAGTGCATGTTCCCCGATTTTTGCCTAGATACAGGTGAAACATTTATTAACTTTTTTACTCGCCTTTATTTTATCTCCCGTACCCTTTTCTGTAAGATTCCAATTAATAGGAAGTTTAAACATCTCAGTAATATTACACAGCTTTTGCTGACCAAAGCCCATTGTATTTCAATCTGTATGAAGATGTTATGTTCCTAAGCCACTATCTTCAATGCCAAGCTTATATGGATGCAATTTTGTTGGGCAGGGGTCCTTCTCTGGTGTCTTCTCTGAAGGATTCATCTCTTCACAGTTCCCTGCGACAACCTGCATTTGATCTTTTTCAAACTATCATAGTGTCTGATGCTGCTATTTTGGCAAGTTCAATTCTGAACTGCCACACACCTCCATGCATTAGTACAAGCATGTCTTCTGAGTTCAATGATGAGGATGAGGATGAAGGTTTTCTGTTTACCCATGATGTTGAAGAGAAGGATGATAGTTGTTGGAATGCGTTCAGTGTGCAGAGTAGAATAACTTCACAGGAATTTGGGGAATGGATGTGCATTCCAATGTTGTGGATTGATGTTTTACTTGAAATTGATCCCTTAGTCCTTCCTGTATCATTTTCCAAGGCTGTTTTATGGGCTTTATCACGTCTTTCTATGGTAGAACCTGAGAAAAGCACAGAAATGGCACTTCCAGCTAGAGATTGGTTGTCAACCTGTGCCTCAGAAATCTCACATCTATATGGGTGGAAGGTTCCATCAGGTTCTGATGATGGCGGGGATGGGAAGGACTCAAAGAACTCAATCAAAGTCTCAAAAATGTGTGTTCCTTTAATAAAGACATTCAAAAGGTTGGTCTCATATTTTCTAATATCTTAGTGGGGTGTCCTATATTTTTGTAATCTGATTGATGAAACATAAAACTGTGAAACAGTAAGCTTAGAGTGGACATAACATAATAGTGACTCAAGGTCTGTCACAGATTAACTGCTCATTTTGCTGTTAAAATGGAGCAAGGAGAGCTTCGGAAGCAGTGGACCTGGGAACCAAGGATGAGCGAAAGCTTGATTCTTCTGCTTGTGGATCCGAATGATGTAAATGACATCCATATGCGTACTTTTAATCCTATTCACGTCTGTAATTTTGTAATTGGCCTTCCAATTAATAACTTGTCATGGAAGTTTCTTCTTGTTGCAGAATGCGAGGCAGGTTGGTAGAAGTATCCTTGAACAAGTGTCAAACACGCGTGGCCTTGCTTGTGGCTTGCAGTTTCTTTGCTCCTGCTCCTCTTCTTTGTTAGCTGTTCTTTTTGGTTTAAAACATGCTTCTAAACTGGTATTCCTTCTTTTTTTGTGTTTAAGCATTTGGCCTTTATTTTTGTAAGTTTTTTTCTTGGACAAGCTTGAAAATAGTGGGGTTGAAGTAGTGTTAACTATGGAGATTTAAGTCACTCCCTTTTCTTTCTCCCTATCATCATGTGTGTATGACTTGGCTATAGCTGTTGATAATGTACCTCTTACTGGATAAACAGACGATTTATCCTATAGGTTGAAAACTAAGCACTTTTTAGGTCATAGTTGCCTCTAGCTGCAAAGAACATAGCATTATTCACAATATTCTATTTTTATGTGTTGAAGGTATAAGTAATAAAGTTGCCCCTCTCTTTAATAGCTTAAGCTTTTAGATGAGTTGGTAGTTAACAATCCAATATGGTATCAGAGCAGGCAATAGATCCTGTGTTTGAACCTCACTGCCTACCTAATGTTAAAATATTTACACGTGTTTATCCCGCTTATGGAGGAGAGTCTGGGTACACATGAGGGGGTTTGTTGAAGGTATAATAATAAAGTTGCCCCTCTTTCTAACAGCTTAAGCTTTAGATGAGTTGGTAGTTAATAATCTAATAATATGCATTATACAGAAGTATGGAGGTCCCCTTGAGATATAGGGTGAGTTTTTGGTTTGACTCATGATGCATGACCTTGTTCTCCTTAGGTTTTTGGGCATTTTGTCCTTATTTAAAACTTGTTCATCTTTGTTAATTTTGTGCCAAACTTTTGTAAATTATTTATCTTGGATATTTCCAAATATATTTGAATAAAAGTTGAATTTTTTTACTTTTCTGATTCCTCTCGTCGAGACTAATCAATAATCAACAAAATTTTGGCGCAAAACTAACAAACGCGAACAAATTTTGAATAAGGACAAGATGCCCAAAAAGCTAAGGAGAACAAGGCATAAAATTTTTAGCTTATTGTTGGCAGTTCGCAAATTGATCGTACAGCTTTGTTTGCTTTGTGCCAGGTTCAATTGGATTCAGTACTGTTAAAGTTTCAGACTTTACATCACTTCTTCTTTGTTCTATGCAAACTATTGAGAGAAGGGGTTATGTCTTCCCCAACCTTGCCTGGGAGCTCCTCAGATGAGCTAAATATCTCGAAGGTCTCTTCGCAAGGCGGTTTTTTGAGGCAACCACTCTTTGACTCTCTGCGAAAAAATGTTGATGTGCATTTGGTGAGTGTTGATTTATCGACTTGGGAGGAGTTTAATCACTTACTGGCAGGAATCACATGGCCTTTTATTCAGAAGTGCTTGGAAGAAGGAAAGACGTATATGGATTACAAGATTTCCCAGGTGACCAGAATAAATTCTAGCATGTCTTTCCTTTTCTGTTAAATAGAAAAATGTCCTTTTTATTCTTCATAGATAAATTTATGAAGTTATATATTGGACTTCTGCAGTTCTCTCTCTCTCTCGATCGACAAAAACACCTTAATGTTGCTTGAGGCATAAGTTGTAGTCACTTGGATATCCACAAGGATTACATTTAGTCTTCATCTAGACAATAGATGGAGTTTAGATGAGTTCTTGGTTTGAGGGGACCAGTTATAGGATGGGCCGATGGGCGCCTTTTTTCTAAAGCAGATAGCTAGCTCCACACTTTGGCATTTTTTTTGCAGCTGAGCGTTGGGAGGAGATATGTTTTTTGAACAACTCTTTCATAAAGGTTCAAATGATATATCCTAGTCATTTAGATGATTATGCTTTATGAAGCTCACAAAACACGATTCATTTGATGGAATGGTTTTGAATTTTTTCTTATCATCATTGAGCCTGGTCTGTTTAGCTGAATTAGTTGGGCTAGTGTTTTGAAAACCCAAGTTGGACAATAAATTTGATCGGGCTAGATTGTTGATAATACCAATGGCGAAGTGTCTCCTCTCCCATAAACGTCTAGGCATAGCCGCAGGTTGGGCTGATGGCTTGGAAAATTATCTCAAAATGGTACTGTTGCAGTTTAAGACCGTAAGTGTTTGTCCTGACATCAAGCCCAATATAAGTGGGGTTGGGACGTTTCTTTCACAAAATACCTAACAAACAATGATTATAGTTTTCAAAATTGCTTTCAGTCGTTTTGGCTTATTCCTTAGTTGTAAACATAAGAGGATCTATTTAGTTCGCTTTAAGTAAGTATAGGGATGATAATAACATTGCCTAATTTTTGTTTTTGATAAGTAAATAATTATATATAAAAATGGATTGCCCACCCAAATACAAAAGGAGACTGCAAGACAAAAAGGCCCTATACAATCCCCAAAGCTCAATGGTGGTTTCAAGTCTTATTTAACCGGATCACACTAATTGGTTTTAGAAGCTGTATTTATTGGAGAGAACAGTTGATAAATAGAAGGGGGCGCAATGTGCATGAAATTGAAACGTTGCAACATTCAGTGCCTTGCGCGTACATATCTGTACAGTTGCTCGAAGGCAACACCCTATATTGTGTAACCTTCTCAAAGCTCTATCATCTTTTTGAAAGAATTCCTAGAAGACCTGTTACGATTAAGGAGGACAGTGTTCAAGTTAGGGTAAACTTGATTTCTTCACTTCCACTAATCCATTTCAGATATAACCTACAACACTATATTCTCACGCCAACCATGGCCCTTATCGCCGCTAGCTACTTACTACTTAGATTTGTGACTACTTATCGATTATTAGCAGGGATGTTCATTGCATTCCGTGGAACATATCTTCTGTACCTTTTTGTTTTGTGATAACCCGAATGTCTCTTCCATACCTGGATTATACCCATTTCAATGATTATTAAATTTCATACTCTCCGAAAATTAAGAACCTCGTTGTTCATATAGAGTTTTACCTTACAATTTATTTATAAGCTGTTGCAAATTCTGGAATGCTCATGATCGGCAATGTTTTAAGCCTTTATATTTGTTAAGTTACTAGTAGTCCCAAAAGTTTAAGCTGTTAGGAAATGGGCCCAGTAATGTATATCAAGCTATCTAACACCCTTCCTCACGTGCAACCTCATCTAGCACGTGGAGATGCAAATTTTCATAGATAGAGTGGCACATAATACGAATGGAGAAACAGAATGCAAACAGAGAGACTTGAACCCAAGCCCTCTCCCAATTAAAACTTTGATACCGTGTTAAGTAGCCAATTGTCCCAAAAGCTTAAGATGTTAGGGAATGGGCCCAACAATTTATATAAACTATCGAACAGTATTATGCGAGTATGCGTTGGGGCTCAGTATTCAGTTAAAATTTTGACATCAACTTGCTGCATCTATCTTAGTGGTCATTCTTTTATGCTTATGGTGGTTTGTTGTCTCAGATGACTTGTATCCGTCTACTAGAGCTCCTCCCTGTTGTTTTCGAAAAGCTTGTTCCATCATTTCTGAAAGCATCTGGAAAGATGTTAGACAATTCTACTGACTGTACATGGCTTAATCATTTGACGAATTGGGGAAGGTCATCTCTTGCAGTGATAGTTAGATATTGGAAACAGACTCTGATGTCTGTGCTAGGTCTTCTTAAGCAGTCATACAGTGATGTTTCTATTCGGGCTAATATTGGGGCCATTGAGAAACTTATAGCATGTGGTAAGTTTTCCAGATTTAAGTTTTTCCTGTAATTTCATTTTCTTGTTAGTATCATCACTAATTGCTGTTTGTGTATAATGTTACGCTCCGCAATCCAGAAACTGTGGCAATGGATGAATTGATAGACCAAGTAGCACACCTATCTGTTGCATTATCAGAAGGAAGTTCTTACATAGCTAAAGATACTAATTTGAAGTCGGATTCTTTAGTTTTTGAAGACTTACCATTCAGTAGAAAGTTTTTGTCTCAAGAGACAAATCCCTCCTCCTTGGAGAATGTAGATGTGCAGATTCTAGACTCAGTATCTTCATTGAACAACCGAAATATAGATACTATCATTGTTCTTTCGGATGATGAAACGCAGATGGAAGTTCCAGCCAATAAGGCCATTTCGCATGAGAGGGCAAGTCAGTGTGTGTTGGATGGAAAGACACAGGCTTCTGAAGGAGTTTCTCAAGATGCTTGTGCAAAAGTGAATGTTTCCACCAAGGACACAAAGTTAATCGAGGATTTTCAGCGAGCTGATGGTCCTAATTGTGCTGCTTTAGTTTCTAAGAAACTGAACTCAGATATGTTGAGAGGCAAACGAGACCCTGGATATCTTACCAAATCAAAAGCTTTAGATAGTAATAGCCAAGATAGGAAATCCAAATTGTCTGCACATGGTTCTTCTCCATTCCAAGGTAAATCTGATTTGAAGAATTCTTCCGGTGCAACACTAAGTGCCAAAAGTATGGATCAAGTATGCATCAATAAGGATTTGGGAACGAGGGATACTCTCATAAAACAATTGGTATGTGATGCTGAAGATGATCCATGGGAATCATCAGTAAAAAATTCAAGGGGTCGGCAGTCATGTGCAATAAAGCCAAGCACTTCTGGTCCTAAACGGCAAGTCATTCAGCTTAATATGGGTATGGAAAACAGATCTGGCAACTTGCATAGACTGGAAGGTGGAGTTAAAAGGTTCAAACCTCCAGCTCTTGATGACTGGTATAGACCCATCCTAGAGATAGATTACTTTGCAACTGTAGGATTAGCACCTGCAAGTGAAGAGGAGAATGAATCTCTAAGGAAATTAAAAGAAGTCCCAGTATCTTTTCAATCACCCAATGAATATGTGGACATTCTACGTCCATTGGTATTGGAAGAGTTTAAAGCTCAGTTGCATAGTTGCTTTTTGGAGATGAGTTCCTCAGAAGAGATGTGCTGTGGCACTCTATCTGTGTTATCAGTTGAGAGAATTGATGATTTTCATCTTGTTCGTTGTATCCATGATGATAGTGATTCTGCAGGATCTAAAAGTTTCTCAGAAAATGACCTGATTTTGCTTACTAGACAGTTGCTGAAAGTTTCTTCACATGATGTTCACATGGTTGGGAAGGTATGATATTTTTGTTGTTGTTCCTCTATCAACTCATTAATTTGGTGATCTGTTCTCTTACGTAAAAAAATAATTTACCCCGCACAATCAAGGGTGCCGGGTGATCTGTTCTCAGAAATTGATAACATAAACTTCAACTGCAGACATGCATCATGCGTTCTATCATATATAATGGAGTTTGATACCTTATATGCTCTGGTTGTGCATTTGGTAATTTCCTTTTTGCCCTCCGCAAGCTTTTACATGCTTGTAAGTTTGCAACAATTAATTCTATTTCAACATAATCTGCAGCTGCCGTTGAAAAAAAAAAAAATTCATTATCTGCAGCTTCATATAACATGATTGTAGTGATTCTGATGAAACTTGACTTTGTCTGATGCATTAATGTTAGGAAGTTATTTGGATGGTTAGGGTGATTGATCTACTTCACGTTATTAGTAGTGATTGAGGAGCAATTGGGCAGCTTGACCACATAGATTTGCATAGTTCTTTGAGTATTGGCAATCTGTACTGCATACCGTTTTTTCAAGTCTGTTCTGCTAAAAAGATCTCTATATCGTAGGTAGAGAGGCATCAGAAAGACTACAAAAGAAGATCAAGCATCCTAGTTATCAGATTCTATCTTCAAAATGGATCTTCACGACTGAATCGAGCTAGGAAGCTCCTTATTGAAAGAAGTAAATGGCATGTTGCTCGCATTATGAGCATTACATCTCAACTTCGAGAGTTCCAGGCACTTTCCTCGATAAATGGTATCCCTCTGCTTCCTATTATTTTGAATCCCATCAATCATTCTTTTGGTCATCATGAGTCCAGAAAAGGAGACCTGAGTAAGCTGCCCCAGCCCTTGCAGTGTGTCCTTAAATCATCATATAATGACTGCCAACTTCAAGCTATTGGTGCGGCTATTGAACCCCTGGATTCAAAGAAAGAATATGATTTGTCTCTTATACAGGGTCCTCCAGGTACTTTTGCATTTTTGGTATCCAATATTGGTAGATCTCAACTTGTGGTACAGTGGCACCCATGACATCGATGTTTTCTGTGCTGCATTGGCTATTAGGTACAGGGAAGACCAGGACTATTTTGGCTATCGTCAGTGCTATGCTTGCTTATTATTTACAGCGAAGGAATGACATGAAGAGACCACCAAATGGAAGTTTAAAACCAATCCATAATCCTTTCTCAAATTTGAAATCTCGGATTAGTCAATCTGCTGCTATTGCAAGGGCTTGGCAGGATGCAGCCTTGGCCCGACAATTGGATGAAGATGTAGAAAAGAGTTCCAAATCCATAGGAAGTTGCACAAGAGGAAGAGTGCTTATATGTGCACAATCCAATGCTGCAGTTGATGAATTGGTATCAAGAATATCCAGTGAAGGGCTCTATGGAAGTGATGGAGCAAAATACAAGCCCTTTCTTGTGAGGGTTGGTAATGCAAAGACGGTTCACCCTAATTCGCTGCCTTTCTTTATTGACACACTTGTTGATCATAAGTTGGCAGAGGAGAGAATAAATGCAGGTGATGCAAAGAGTGAAACGGTTTTGAACTCTTCAATGGCTCTCCGTGCTAATCTAGAGAAGTTAGTAGACCGTATAAGGTTCTATGAAACCAAGCGGGCTAACTTACGGGATGGAAATTCAAATTCAAAAATTATGTTGCAAGGAGAGGCTTCAAAGGGGAATGATGGAAAGGAAATGTCTGATGCTGAAATAGATGGAAAATTAAGAAAATTATATGCTGAAAAGAAAGCAATTTATAGAGATCTTTCTACTGCTCAGGCAAAGGAAAAGAAAACGAATGATGAAATCAAAGCTCTTAAACATAAGTTCCGGAAGTCTATATTAAGGGAAGCTGAAATTGTCATTACTACATTGAGTGGATGTGGTGGAGATCTGTATGGAGTGTGCTCTGAATCACTTTCAAATCATAAATTTAGCGACCCCTCTGAGCATGCTCTGTTTGATGCTGTAGTCATAGATGAAGCAGCTCAAGTATTCCCTTGTCTTTGTTCATTATTGATTCATTAGTTTCATTCCATCATTATTTTTCATCTTGAGTAATTTTATTTTTCTGGGTGTAGGCTTTGGAACCAGCTACTTTGATTCCTCTTCAGCTCTTAAAATCGAAGGGGGCCACATGTATAATGGTAGGGGCCATTTAATTCAGTAATTGGATATACCATACTGGAATTTGTATCATGATCAAACAGTGAACTCTGTGTTGAAGGTTGGTGATCCGAAGCAGCTCCCTGCTACAGTTCTTTCTAATGTTGCTAGCAAATATCTCTATCAGTGCAGCATGTTTGAACGACTACAAAGGGCTGGTCATCCTGTCATTATGCTAACTGAGCAGGTAAACTGAGTTGCTCCCATCTTGCAGTTTAAGGTACTTTATATACTGAATGTTTTATTTGATGATTGAATTCCTGGCATGGGAAAGTTCAGCTATGTACTCCTAGCAATTGCTTCCGTTATGGAAGTAGCCTCTCCTAAAGGAATGGAGGATTAGAGATCTACGTATATCTGTTAGAACTGTTCAAACGTTTGGGGAATTGGCTTCCAATGACCTTTGTTATTATCTTGTTAAAGCATCCAACTCAAAACCAATTTGGCAATGGGTGGAGAGGCCACCCAGTCTCATATACTAGTTTTTGAGGTGATAATTAACCGATGTGGGACAAATTCCAACGGTTATCTGTTTCGATAAAGGCTTTTTCTACATATTAACTTCCTAACAGTCTGTTTCTTGACATATTTTTTTTGTTTATCATTGCTGCAGTATAGGATGCATCCGGAGATATGTTGGTTTCCCTCGTTGCATTTTTATGACAGGAAGTTGGTAAATGGAGATCAGATGTCTGACAAGTCAGCATCTTTTCATGCAACTGAGGGCCTTGGACCCTATCTATTCTTTGACGTTGTCGATGGGCATGAGCTTCATGGCAAGAATTCTGGTGGACTCTCCCTCTACAATGAGAGTGAGGCTGATGCTGCAGTTGAAATACTTAGTTTTTTCAAGAAGAGGTATATCTTCCATTTCCCTCTTGTCTGCTGTTTCTGTGAAAAAAAAGTTGCTTCTAATTTTGCATTTGGATTACCCTGCTCAGGTACCCATCAGAATTTCGTGGAGGAAGAATTGGTATCATAACTCCTTATAAGTCTCAACTTTCGTTGTTGCGTTCTCGATTTTCTAGTGCATTTGGACCTTCAGTTACAGCTGAAATGGAATTCAACACGGTGGATGGTTTCCAAGGCCGGGAAGTTGATATACTGGTACTTTCAACAGTAAGGGCAGCAGAAGCATGCTCTGCAGCAACCAAGATAAACTCTACTAATATTGGATTTGTTGCAGATGTAAGGCGGATGAATGTTTCTTTGACGAGAGCTAGGCTTTCGCTCTGGGTTTTGGGTAATGCAAGAACATTGCAGACAAACCACAACTGGGCTGCTCTTGTTAGGAATGCGAAGGAAAGAAATTTGGTTGTGTCAGTTAAAAAACCATACGAGTCCCTGTTCAAGTCAGCTTTCAAGAAACTTCCTGCTTCAGAAAATTCCAGTAACTGTTCAAAAGAGCTGAAGCATGATGGAAAGATAAAAGAACCTGGCAGCCACGCTGGATCAAACCAGAAAGCTGGGGATGAGACCAATGAAAGGAAAAAAAGGCACATTGGTTCTGCAGCTCGTAGTGACCTCGGAAGAGCTGGAGCTGAAGATAATCTTTCATTGAGCAAGGGAAGTATTAAAACCAAAAAAAGAGCCAGAGATGAGCACGATGTTGCAGTTAAGAAGGATCCCCTACCTGTAGCTGTTGCAAGTAGTGAGGGAAGTGCCTCCAAGAGTATGCAGTCTGCAATCCCTGGGAAAGGTGGAACTGCTGAGCAAAGTAGAGGAAGGGGGAACGGTGAAAGGCAACTTCATATGCAGAGTCCTAATTTAACTGAGGGAAAAGGCAAGTTTGAGAATCAAACTAGTAACATAGACCAATCTGATGATGGAAAGAGTGTTGAATATGAACTGTTGAAACCAATAGTGTCCAAGGGACTTGCAAAATCTGATAAGCACAGTAGAAAGCAGAGGAAAATGGAAGCAGTAATACCGTCCTCTGTAAGGACCATACAAGGGAGAGATGGGAATGATGGAGGCAGAGCTTCAAATCAGGCTAATACACCCAAAGATGCTATCGCAAAAAGGAAACAACAGCGCGATGATGTGGATGCTCTTCTTTCTTCAGCTCTCATTTCTTCAAAAAAGACGGAGACTTCATTGAGATCTCTGCCTGTTAAAAGGCCTGGTTCTCCAAAATCGCGTGCAGGTGGTGGGATAAAACCACCCAAGCCAAGAAAAGGTACACTATCCTTTGTTCCTTATCTATAAGTTTGAACGTCTTTCTTCTTTAGCATCACACAATGTTCATGCACGGTGTGCCTTTTTTTTAAAAAAAAAAAAAAACTGGCAGTAGCTTTGTAGATTTGCAACCTGGAGGGATTTGATTAATAATATGTTCAAGTAAAAGTTTTTGAGCATCTTGACCTTTTTTTTTTTTTTTTTTGTACCTAGAAGCAAGTATTGTGAGTATGTAGTTAGATTGTGAGTCAATAGTTGGTACTCATTACCGTACCTTCTTAGTTTCTATCTATACATCTGTTAACCAACCATCCTACATAATGGTCCGCCCCATAAACTAATCGTGTCTGAACCCCTAGTTATATTCTCTGAGGGTGCTCTAATACCCGCGGGGATAACTTATCGTAACGCAGCAGAGCGGAGAAAAAGGATTATATAAACATTCCCTATTGACTGGACACAAGGCTTTGTTTGGATTGGTTTGGTCTTTTTTCGGGTTTCCTAGCCTTCTACCTCATAATTGATCTTGATATTGCAACCATATTTTTTGTATGCCGATCATCAGTCTAGTGTAAGAAACAGATTAAGGTGCTAAGCAAAATTATTCTGCCTTTTGTGATGTGGTCTTGTGATACTGAAGCCTCTCTCTCTCTCTCTCTCTCGTAACTATTTCGCATTGTTAAATCAAACACCCCATCGTTAATTTTATACATCTGGTTAATTTTAATCATGTAATGTACTCGCTGACAATTCCAGTGTCATCCTCATCAAGTGCAATGGAGGGTCAGAGTCAACAGCACCACAGAAAGAGGGATAAGTCTTTGAGCTCCCAGGAATTTGGATGATGTCTTCTTCTAGTAATCTAATTTCATGATTAAAAGAGCCAGGGCCTGTTCATATCACCCAAAAGATGGTGCCGAAAGGGTAGGTTGTTCCTTCTTTGCAAACCAAGAAACCAGAGGGTAACAGGTGCTTCCACTCGCTTGTGTCTCACATTGTTAGGATTCTCAAAACCATTCGTAGATGATGTGGTTGATGCCGAAATAGGGGCAGTCTTGGTCACCAGCCCTTGGACCTCATTTTGGGTTTCCTTTCATACATTTTACTAGGCTGTTGACATAAATATTAGTGATGTCGTTGGTTTTCGCCCATAATGTAAAAGCTTATTGTACAGAGTCTACAGACTTTTTGTGTTCCTTTGGTTGGTTGTAATTCGGTTAAATGCAACCAATTTTATAGCATCAAATGTAAAGTACTAGTGAGTATTTTTTAAATTCAAGAATTCATATTTCTGTTTGTTGATGGTATTGGCTGACGTGGTTAGTGTAAACTATATGCATTATCTGTGTGTCATATGCATTATGAACTAATCATGGAGTAGTGTCCTATCTTCCCTCCAAACTGCACCAATTAATTCGGAACCTGTAATGATTGTATGCCCATCACACAGTGTGTTTTGTGAGATATGATTGACAGGGTGTGATTTTGGAGCATGGCTGCTATTGTATCTAATCTAACAATTGTAGAGGAGCTGCATTCAACCCCTGCAGTGTAATAATTCTGAACTGAAAGTAAGCGTATAGACTTTGAGAGAGAGAGAGTGAGGGAGGAATCTTCCATTTACATTCATTATATAGACTAATCTCTGCAACTTGAGATTTAATCAGTCATTAAGTTTCAGATTTGTAACTTTTTTTGTGCTATCAACTCTTACTGACGGTCAGCTTTGCTCCGCCTTAGGCACGGTAATTTCCTCTCCAATACACTTAAGAATATCAGCCCTTTTTTTTTTTTTAGAATGAAGAAAAGGGGGCAAGGAGTTCAAAAAGTGAAACCCTTGAGGCTAGAAAGGGGAAATAGAATAGAATGGAGGTAATATGGGAGTGATACTTGCCCGCAGAGGTTTTTATTAGTAATTTATAGATATATAGATTTGGTGATTTATAGATGTAGATTTGGTGAATGAAAAATATGAACCACTTGTAGCAGTAGTAGTATTTTTTAGTATTTGAATTCTGAGTACGCATGCAATCATGGAAGGCATGCAGTTGATATATAGGAGTACATGAATATGATATGATTGACGTAACCCGTAACCACAACTCAACTAAACTCGTCTCGTATATAGGGAAATTCAAGGCACCCTCTCCCAGGGGATCATTATCTTTCTTTCAGATGCTTCAGCTTTCTAATTACTATATATATTGTTTTCTGGTTGCTGCAGTTAAGCATTGGGCAATGATATGCCATTACCCACTCTCCTCTCCTTGAAACTTAAAACATGGATTTATGATGATAATAGAGTATTATATATACTCCAACGGATGCTGCAATTTGCTTCCTTTTGCTTGCAGGCTCATCCAATGAGTAGCTTTCCTTCCTTACTGGGGCTCCTCACTCTGTGTGTGTGTGTGTGTGTGTGTGTTTGTTTTCTTTCTTGGGAGGTACGAGGAAGCTGCAACAGTACTACTTCTACTGCCACCCCCACATTCATTCATTCATATATATTATATATACAGTTCTTCTCTTTGTTCAGTCGTTATTTCCACTCTATCATCATCTTCTTCTTCTACTTGTACTAGCTCACTACTACTTGGGACTTTGGATCGAGTAACGTATAAGTAAGCTGTAGGGGAAGCTCTTCTTTGGTTCATGCATCATATGCTGCTGCTCAACTGCATGCCTGTCTGCCTGCATCTGTTGCCACCACTGCGCTTTCTCTATCATCAATCATTCATTCATTCAATGATTTGCATCTTAGTTTTCTGATCATAATTTGCTATTGTATATACATTCACACACACAGATAAATACATGCACGTACATTAATTATATATACCGTTAACTAATTACAGATAAGTACGTAATTACAAATCACTAACTAGTGTCTATTTTTTTTGGCATTTGACCAATATAATGAAGGGCATTAGGATCGTAACATGTCACTCATTATGCTCTGTAGGCAACATTCACTGTGGCCTAATCTATCGACATACACTAACTTGATCAGCCCTTTCTCAATTTGGCGACGTCACTCCTCTATCATATTCAATGTCTTATGGATTGAGCTTTAACATACTATGCAGTCTCTTTCAAAATTATTCAATATCTTATGGAATGAGCTTTAACATACTATGCATTCTCTTTCAAAATGATTTCAGTGGGGAGAGGGTTGATCGGTGCAACTATTTCCTCTCTTTCAAACAGGATAATCTGTTCTCCATCGACATCTCCCGTAAATCCAAGATGGGAGAGAGACTTGATTTGGTGTATTTAGGAAAATTTAAATTTCTTGCTCACTATTTAATTCTTATATTATGGATGGGTGATAATCTTTTCATATTCTTATATCATGTGGAATCAGCAAATTTTGGTTGAGATACAAATTATTATTTTGCCTTTGCAGATATTAAAATGGGCACGATAGACAAGAATGTTAATCTTGTATTTGTGGCCTAATCAAGGTGTTTCAAATTAAATATTTTGTACGTTATGTGAATTTGCTTTCCTAAATGCCACTTGCACACCCATCGTGCGACATCTGACATCTCTTACCTTGAAATTTGGCTTTCCATAAAAAACCATTCCTTTTTTCATTTTCCCTCTTCGAATACTAAAGGCCGGGGCACACGCAATCGAATTTTGACAGAAATTGCACAATAGCTTCTTGTTTATTATTCGTTGAATCAAATTTTGACAAAATATGCAAAATTCGACTTGCACACACTCATCTCCAGCCTTTAGTTTGTTATAAAAGTAGTACTCACAGATCTATCTCTCTAGATCTGCAGAAGAAATGTGCATATCACATGGGAATTTCTAGTGTGCCATCTTCCATGATCTTCTAAGTACTCCCCCAATCCAATCCAATAAAGAAAAGGAGCACCAAATTAAGTGCAGCTGGGAAAGGTAAAATTTTAAAAGCAAGAGGGGTGGAGTACCTAACTATATTGAATAACACATGCATGCATGACGAAGTTGAAGAAAACAAATCGAAGCAGAGCAGATGCATGCCCTTTCTTTCCTCCTCTCAACCCCCTTGTCCTTGTGGGGGGTTAAAAAGCAGTTGGCAAAGTTGGTATCGGAAACCACTGTCCAAGTATACCACTACTCCATTACAACACTACTAGGAGTGGAGTAATAATAAGAGGCCTCGATCTGCTGTTAGATTAACTTTCACACGAAGATACATTACTGTTAGATAAACTAGTAGAGTATCCCGTACAAATTTGTTGCACACACACAAGGAGAGAGAGAGAGAGAGAGAGAGAGAGAGAGAGAGAGAGAGAGAGAGAGAGAGGTAAAAGCCAGTGCATTAGAAAACTTCTAAAAAGCAGGAAAATACTCGAACCCAATCCCCAGAGATTAAAATAACTGAAACCCTTCGTGGGTTATAACTTTTGAGGCAATTGCACCTCTGCAGCAACCGACGCATACAGCACACTATTTTATGAAAACTAATAAAATACTATCAGTATTATTATAGAACTCAATTTGGAGCCCTGAATCACCGTTCCAGCCTCTATAAATAATATGAACCACCGCCCATTTGGGATTCACAAAAACAACCTATTGTTCTCCAAGAGGAGGCAAATACAGAGAGAGGGTCCCCTGCAGCTAGCCTTTTCCATTCTTTACTTTGAAGCCACATTACATGGATTCGAAGAAGGCAAACAAGATCAGCGAGATTGTTAGGCTTCAACAAATCCTAAAGAAATGGAAGAAGCTAGCCAATTCCCCAAAGACCACTATTAACAAAACCAACACCAGTACCGGTACTTGCAGCAGCGGCGCCACCACAGGCAACAATGGAAGTAGTGGTACTAAGAGTATTAATAAGCTCCTAAAGAAAACGCTCTCCTTCTCTGAAAGCTCCAGTGTATTGCGGGCATCATCCAACGATGCCATCCCTAAAGGGTTTCTGGCGGTATGCGTGGGGAAGGACTTGAAGAGATTCGTAATCCCAACGGAGTATTTGGGTCACCAAGCTTTCGCGATATTACTGAGAGAAGCTGAAGAGGAGTTTGGGTTTCAACAAGAGGGGGTTCTCAGGCTTCCTTGTGAGGTCCCTCTCTTCCAAAAGATCTTGAAAATGGTTGAAGACAAGAGGGAGGTTTTCTTGTTGCATGATTTTGGTTTTAACCACCTTGACAATGATGAATTGCATAGTAGTATTAGCAATATGGGTTGTTTCTCACCAGATTGTGACTGTGAGCTTACCCAAATGACGTCTCACCATTCTCAGTTGTGCAGATGATCCTCCGATCCTTATATTTCCCACTTTCTTTCGTGCTTTCTGTTTTAATTTTTTTGCGAAGGCTATGTATTAGACAGGGAAAAGTGAGACTAGAGAAAGGGGAGTACTTGATTAATAAGGCTGATTCCTTTTCTTTTCCTTTTGAAATTTAATCAATACGTTGTATTTGTTCTTCCTTCCATTTACTGGTCTTGATTCGCTCCCAACGATTGCATATGGCACACAAAGGTGGTGTTTGTATTTGCGTATTTCTATGTAAGTTCTACTTTCTTTCTTGGTACCATTAAGATGTTTAAGCAACATAACATAAATATTTCATGGATTCTAATTAAAATGTTCATCCCCTCTGAACAATTTCCCCCCCCTTAATAATCAAGATACGTTTACCAATCTTTGTATTACGAACCGTATAGATGTACGAACGGCTGGCAAACTGCCTCTTTTACCGTTTAGTGCACATTCCTCACTTGGAAATGTTGTCTAAAGCCATGTGACATGTGCTGAACCCCAGCATTGAATTCCCTCATCTCTTAAAAAATGGCATTATTTAATCCCACCCACCCTCGCTATCGATGAAATGATGAAGTTATAATTACTCCACTCGCCAAGGGGTACTGTTATAAAATGTGCATGTACGTTCTAATGATATCACAAAACCCAGACCAGGGTAATATTAGTTCTATTCTAATCCAAACGAGAAAGCAAAAGGAGGGAAGTGGTCAATGGAGTAAGATTGTGGCGATTTGATGATTTTTTTAGTCACCTTTTATTGAAGAAAATTTGATGGAAATTTCAACTGCGAATATCAATAAACCACCCCACTTTAAAGGAAGAAGAGATCGAAATGAATCAAATTAACAGCAAGATTCAGTTATTAGAACGTAAAACAGGAGGATATAAGCAGTTTAATGATTTAAGTTGTAATAGATAAGCACATGCCAATGCAGTGATGGGCCGCATAATTTGACAATTTAACTATTATCTATACTCCATAACCCAATCCAAGTTCATCAGCTCAAAATCCTACATAGATCTCTCTGCAACAATTCCCAAAAGCCAAAGTTATATAAATGGCAAAAATAATCGCCGTAATGTATGCAACTTAAGTGAAATGTAGTCGTACCAGTAGCATTCCATGTGCAGCATATATCCTATGCGTGAGAATCCGGCAAAGTCAAATGTGCTCCCTAGCTATTCATCTGACCTTGCACTACTCGAAACAAAATCCCGCAGGCTTTTGCCATTGCCCCTACTTCATTCTTGAAAAATTATCTTATCTTATTTTTAAGCTCCCAATCAAGCTCCTTGGAATGAGACATGGACTTCAGTTGCTTAAACTGTTGGAAATTGAAAGATTTTAATAAAAATAAATTAAAATACTTATTACCTATCATTACTTTACCGTTACAATATTAGTGCATAAATATTGTCGGTTACAAAAACATAAAAGTGAAATTTATTCTTATCAATAAATGGGTCTTAAATCCAATAACCTCTATATATATGGATTTTGACAAGTGTGAGAAGGAGAAAAAGTGAAGAAAGTATTTGGAGAGTATACACAGATAATGAAAGAGGGTTTTTAGAATATTCTTATACTATTTTTTATAGAGTTGGAAAACTCGGTTCGTGATTCGTTTAAACCTCCCGGTGGTCGCGAACATCAGGCGAGGAATGCTTGTGAGCGCTTGGGTTTAATCTTGGGGCTAGTACACTCCGGTGGAACCTTCACGAGGGGAGGAATATTAGCCTTAAGACAGTGACTACACGACTCTCAATCTCACAGGCAATATCTCTCCTATTTTCACTATTTTTGTACTTTCATATTTTTCTTATTTGTGTTTCTATGTTCATGTGATCGAATGATTCTTGTTATAAAATGATACTCCCTCCGTCCCAAATTGATTGTCCGGTCCGCAAAACGGAGTGTTAAAAATAATACAATTTTTGCAAGAAAAAATCAAAAGTTTTTCAACAACTTACTAGATATCAATGAGAATTTTTAATTTGTGAAAAAAGTTTGAATTTTTTCTTGAAAAAATTGCATTATTTTTAATACTCCGTTTTGCGGACGGGACAATCAATTTGGGACGGAGGGAGTATTTGTGAACCAAAGCTTTAACATAAACTACTAATAAGGACTCAAACAGAGCCAATTCTGCAGTCATATGTATATGCGTTATACATTCGGTAAACCGAGTTTGGAAAAGTAAGAACGACACCAAAGTACTCCACTTTGTTAGGAACATGTGTGAATGGTTAAGTCCCACATTGGATAAAAAGAAAAATAGTTGGACCTTAATATACAATTGGATGGCTCACCACTTACAAGGCTTAGCCTTTTAAGTGGATATGGGTCATTCAATGTATATTGGGTCCAGGCGATGTGATGTGGACTCCGTGGATACTCCCCAACGGATTGGGCCTACGCGCACACGGAAGACCTCAGGCGGATCAGACTCCCAACACACTTTGCCTATGCTATGTAGAACCGCATATCCGAGAGCTGGAGACTTGAGAGAAAAGGAAGAAAAGATCAAGGCAGCAAAGCACCTTGTGACCAAACCAAACTTGTCCAGTACTGGCTATTGCTTCATGCATGTGAGCACTTTTTGAATTTCATGGTCAGGTTTCCTTGTGCACACCTCAATGCATTAACACTATAGTAGTATATTGTCCCCGTCCTAAATGGGGTCAAATCCAATCCAATGTCCCGGCCAATTTTGGGTTGACAACTTCACTATTTTCCAGTAGAACATTTGCAAACAAATTGATTATAAAAATCAATTTAGGAGAGCACTTCACTTTCCCCTCCACTCATACACTGATTCTTATTGGGTCTCGAAGAGAAGTTGCTATTGGGTATCGAAACAAAGTCACCTGAGACCTAAGCCAAAAGCAAAGCCTTAAGATCAAATATCTCCCCTGACAACCGTCACAACCCCCTCGATGCCATATACAAGCAATTTCAACTAGTAAGATCAGACATTAGAAAGTTGATTAAAGCTCCTCTGCAGTAGCTCCTTCCAAATTTTACAGTGAATTACCTCAAAGGGGTAGATTATAAATACAATCAATCCAGACAACCGGAAAAGTAGTATATTCCCTTCACCCCAAAATTTCTCTCTTGTGGGTTCGAATGCTATTATCGTCTAGATGACACCAGAGCGATTACCCTAAATGTGCAGGTGACAATGCAGTCATGAGATCCAGTAATGGGTATACTTACCCTAACTTGGCGGTTGTAGTGAACTGAAAAGTATGCTCATTTGTTCCTTAACAGATGAGATCATGAACCGGCTAATCTAACTGCCCTCAGCATATAGGTTCAACCGTTCAAGTTCAGCCCCTCAGGGCCTCAAGCATTTCAACCATGAGATGAATAATAGAACCATGGGAAATACACTCATGGAAGTATAAAAGTAAGCGATTTACTCAAGACAATGAGGTTGAAGGTTTATCAACCACTTACAAACACTTCAAAAGGTAAAATTAACAGTGTTGGAGTGGGATACTTGACAGTTGGTATCCATCAGGAAGTGAGAGAAATAACTACACACTCAATTACGCACGTGTCACAGATAACTTAGGGTATTGACGTATGGATAGAGTCCCTCCCAACTATACTCCAATCCTAGACCCACATCTCGGTTCGTTAGACAATGTGAAACATGCATTACCAAGGTCCATGAATGTCTCGTCGATAAGGTTATATGAAATAAACTTGCCTGGAATACGAAGCACCAGGATTGACTCTTCTTTCTCTCCCAAGCATCGGTGAATATGTTAAATATGAGAGAAGAAATAATGAATTCGATTATTGAAACCATACAATGAGGCCTCTATTTATATAAGAGGAGAGAGCGTAACTATGGAAAGAAAATTATACTGTGAAATAAAAGCATCCTAGTTACAATCATTTATATGCATTTATTATGATTTATTATGATTTGATCAAATGATTTGGTCGCGATATTATTTTGTATATGCATTTATTCTAACATCCCCCATCAAACTCAAGTAGGTCTACCAACTTGGGTTTGAAAAAGCCAAGAGAAACTAGGAACATCCAAGCAAAAAGAAATTAGGAGTCGCCATGCCATGCCAAGCCAAGCCAAGCCAAACTCAAGTAGGTCTACCAACTTGAGTTTGAAAGAAAAGAAAAGAAGAAGCCATGAATTGAAAAGGCACGAGTGCTTGTTGTGACGAGGCGCGCTGGTGATAAAGAAACATTCTGGTGGGTGAAAGCAACCGAAAAGCGTGGAGAAGATTGACAAAGTAACTAAGTGCCCAGCGGACGGCAGCGAGACTTAGGCCGCCCGCCAGGAGCGGATCCACAGGGTCTAGATCTTATAACTCTAATACCATGTTAAATATGAGAGAAGAAATAATGAATTCGATTATTGAAACCATACAATGAGGCCTCTATTTATATAAGAGGAGAGAGCGTAATTATGGAAAGAAAATTGTACTGTGAAATAAAAGCATCCTAATTACAATCATTTATATGCATTTATTATGATTTGATCAAATGATTTCAGCGCGATATTATTTTGTATATGCATTTATTCTAACAGCATGCATAAGGGAGAAGATAAAATGATTCATTTCCTGAACATTCTGCCTTACCATTATGGGGTAATTCGCCGCCACTGCATTGATATTGACATGGTACCTAACAAACCAGCCAGAGTAGCCTCTCTTCATCTCCATGACATCAAAGCCAGCTGTTAGAAGGCCATAGATCTCAATAAGGTACGAGTGATCTCCTGATTCACCAAAATATCCCAATCTCCTTTCTGCCCAACCCTCCTTCACCGGAGGCATTGGCATTTCATGCAAACACTCATGTTCAACATCAAACGAAAGTGCCAACTCTCCCCTACCAACCCAGTGCAATGCACCATTCCAGAAAGCACCTCGATTGAATAGAATGGCATCTGATGCAAAGAAAGGATTTCCTGACTCCCTCCACAAGCCATCATCTGAATGGTACATCTTAATCTGGCGGTGGGACACAGAAAGTTCAGAATCACATACAAAAATAATTCAGTATTGGGTCAGCTTGCTTGGATCGCATAAATCACTAGTGCCAAACACATTTTTGCACCCGAATTTGGGAAGTCGATTATATTGCTTAGTGGTGGGTTTGCAAACATAATATATGCGATCCACTTCAAGGCAACGGAAGCTGTTGCAGAGCAGGAGGCCGTTGCATGAGTGCCGGATAAAGACTCATCCCTCATCCTCAATGAAAGAGAGAGATGGCTTGGGAGCTGCATCATTTTCCCCTTCGAATGTAACGAACTGTAACCCTGAATACATTTGTAAAAACAATAACTTCTGCAAGTAGAATCCGGAAACATAGAGATTGGGATTTCGATGCGAGTAGTTGGACAGGAAGACAGGGTCAGAGATAAGACGGCACCACCATTTGCAAACACTCTTGAATTTCAACAAAGACTTGAGAGGTAGGCGAATTAGTATCTCAATCATGACATCATTGTCCTGCACACTTGTAAATGATGATGGTTTATTGAGGCAATTGGAGGTTGAAATCATCTTGTCCACCTGTAACGAGAACATGATATTGATCAAATCTTGAGTAAGATTACAATGCCAAATTCGATTATAATATCCATGAATATGGGAAACATTACAACAGTTGTCCAGTTTTCTTCAATTCAGGAAGTTCTAGTGTAATACTCCGTAACACTAGAACTTACTCGAGGAGAATACCGGCCAATAGGACCAGAACAAAGTCAACAGGCCCATAAAGACAATGAAATACTCCTCCTGTTCCTGTAGCAGTAAATATGAGGAGAAGCTAAGCTAAGCTATTGGGTTGGTTGGGTGCTCCAAGAAAAGCACCTTGCACTAGTGTGAATCTCTGTGATTAGTGGATATATCCGCTGGCTCAGAGCAGAGCATCTCCTATCCGATTAATTATTTTTGGAGATCAAAACATATACTTATTTTTCATGTAAAAAGTAGGAGTAATTGTTTAGAGGCTCTTCCAATAATCTGAGGTTATTGGCAGTGTCATTTTTCTAAATAAAGAAGGATTAATTTTTTCCAAAATGAAATTGAAACCAAGAAACCCCAAAGAAAAGTAAAACTAAGAAGAAGAATTAAGTGGGAATAGTGAGTGTATTCATGTTTTTAAGAAGGATAGATAATTATTCTTCAGCCCATACATGCAGCTGCTCTGATTAGAAAGAGACAAACTCAGTAAACAACTGCTCTGATTAGAGTAGAAAAGATAGATCATCATCATTATCATTGATAATTATTCCGGTGGTTTGGTTCGGCGGATTTTCGATTATCTATCTAATAAAGATACTAACTTCTTTCGTTGCAATTACACACACAAACACACTCAATGAACGATCAATACTAATTGTAATGTCCTCTCTCTCTCTCTCTCTCTCTCTCTCTGGTGGGAGACGGAGTAGATGTAGAGACAAGAGATGGCTGGTTACGTGGAAGCAGGGGAGAGGAGTGGTTTTTCCCTTTTTATTTTTATTTCCCTTTTGGAAGGTGTCCGTCAGTCAGTGAGTAGTAAGTTAGGGGCAGAGTTGAATATCAAGTGCGTGTCGACCGGGGGCAGTATTTTATTACTCCTACTAGATTTGTACACTACTAATAAGGAGTAAAACCAGTTCGATACTATGAAGTTGTCTTTATCTCCACAAATAAGAAAACAGAAATATTACAACCAATTCTTTCTTTTTATATGTAAAAGCCTAAAAGGTGAAGTTACATATATGAGGTTTTTTTTTTCCTTTGGGAGATGCAATGGGCACATTAATTTATCACACCTCAATCACATCCCTCTTACATACATGTAGTACTTTAATTTTCAATCTGTTTGAATCTATCCGGAGGTCTTATTTTTCTGATCATTTTATCCTAAAGGATCATAATTAATTTTTATTTTTATCTCTTAAGTTCTCATAATCAAGTATCTGCTTTACAGAGTCTCAAATAAGATCTTACGCAATATTTTCCATCCAAATTTTTAATTTCCATTATCTATTGGACTAAGTAAGTAATAGGATGATAGTTGAGGGAATAAAATCATCAAATTAATAGTTTAGGAACTAAGTAGAGAAAATGTGCATAATTTAGGAGATAAAAAGAAAAAAAAAACTCTACATATATTGTCCACCATACGTATTACTACTATTTTCATTTTTTCGACATAATAAAATAAGACATGTAAATTACTTACTATTGTACTACTAATTAATAGGAGTACATGCCCCCAAAATTTTAGGTCTACCACTGAGAATTATAAAGCCAACAAACAAACTTGTACTCCTACCAGTTATTTTAATTGATCCTGAATCATAAATCAATCTGGCAAATTAAATTAAATTAAATTTATTACAACCGTATTTTCTTTTGTTCGTCACCCCTACCAAGTATAATTGTAACACTAGTAATTATCCCCCAAACACCCTTCCAACGGACGTTTTACTCCAGCAAACTTTTAGTTACAGACCGATGCTTGCCACAATCTTCTTTTGATTCCTACCAAACCAAAAAAAGTACCATTGTCTTTTCCAACTCTTCAAGTACCAACACTGAAAGAAAATCATTCTATATGGAGAACAACTAATCCCCAATGAGAGCCTCAATAAGGTGCAACGACATCATCCCATTTGTATGTCGTACCTGTAAATGCCGGAGATTTTATGAAAAAAAATCACCTGCAAACATCCATGTATGCGGACCCAGAATCTGCTATATTGTTATTCGGCATTAGAGCATGCTCTGTTACACATAAGAACACACTAATAGCCCAAAAATGATCCATCGGTCACATACTCATTTGTAAGCAAAAGGAAAAAGAAAGAAAGATTACATATGATTATTCGCTAAAGTAGGCCGTCAGCTAATTTCTCAATTAAATTAAAGAGTATTATGTAACTATTATCAGGTACCCTCCACGTCATAGTAGCTACCTCTACATCCGCAACGAGTACGAATAATATAGGGATATGGTGCAGTCCGGGGAGTAGACTTCATTGTGAACAACTCTCAAAGAAAGACAGGAGCCATGACGAGAGTTATCGTTGCAAGCATTTTGATAAGGACATGAAGAGAAGGCCCCGCAGTGTCTTTGAATGGGTCTCCCACACTGTAAACCAATATCATCGAAACAAAAACATTGAAACAGCATAGCTGAAACTTCAGGAAATAAGTTAGCAAGGAAAAAAGATAATGCATATTTAGTGTTCACCATGACAGCCAATCCCCCCATCCCTACTATAAAAGATAAACATCATAACTGATGGCAAACAAGACAATCTGCCAATTACACAGCCATTTCAATGCCCAAGCATGTATACTTGTTTCCAAACCTCAGATACACGTGTTTGAGAGCATGAACTACCAATATCAGAGGTACTTTTGTAACTTCATTACGAGTAATATATATTTCTCCAAGTTGTCCTTATTCACTTTTCTACTTAGAAAACAAAGGAACTTGTCAAATGCAGCAAAAGTGAAGTGGCATGGATTTTTAAGTCTGTCCATTTTAGTCGTGACGAAAAAGTAAAAGTATAGTCATGCTGGGCTAGAAAAAGACAGGAAAGTTGAGAGTTAAGACATTGTCCTCTTAAACAAAGGTTTAACTAGCCATCTGGAGTCTGGACCAGGATAAGAGGAAAAACAACCAATACTCCTAACATGATAGGTGATGCACCACAAACGCGATGAAAAAGTATTGGAACCAGCACAGCCACAATAATAATGCTACTTACGTATCGCCAGTAACAGCTGCTTTATGGCAGTCACTCCCTTTGCCTCCAAGAGCACCAGTCTCTATGTACTTCTTTGCATTATCCCAAGCACCACCGGCAGTGTTCAGGAAAAGAGCCATAAGAATACCAGAAACCGTTGCAAACATCAACATAGAAGCAACAACTTTAGCCCCAAGTAGAGGTTGTCCAGTATAGAATCCCAAAATCCGGAAGACCAAACCTGTGTAAAGAAAAAATCAGACCTCACAGACCAATTGTGCCCCAGCATGAAAAGGAGATTAAAAAAACTTGTGTATACATCTCCAGAAGACAAGCTGAGATATCTAGATAGCAGAATCTGATATACTTGTGGGCTAGTTACAAAAATAAGTATAAAAAAGAGAGTATTTCAGAGTCTGGTGAGCCAAAACCCTCACGGCCATGTCCATACCCTCAATCATATCAATTGTTCAACTCAAAAATGTAAATAACCTCAGAGTTACAAAAAACCTCAATATTTTCATGGTGAGACCAGATGTTACTTGGCACCTGAAGCAGAAATGCTATAATATATCAAACTGTCACCTGCCTAAATTCCAAATTTGGTGATAGTCTGATGGATTGCTATCTCATTTATAGAATTGCTATCCAATTTGGTTCTAAGAGCAAAGACAGAAGATAACTCACCAACAACTATAGGCGAAACAATAGCCAAGGCACCAGGTTTTATCATCTCTCTCAAAGATGCCGATGCCACGATGGCAACACAACGACCATAATCTGGTTTCTCCTTATATTCCTGTAGCAATCAGGTTTCATTATAACAAAATTAATTGGAAACCAAGATTCATAGTACATCATAAAGATCACTTGAGATACTAGGACTCACCATGATACCAGGCCTCTCAATAAACTGTCTTCTTACTTCATTAACAACCTCTTGAGCAGTTCGACCAACAGCAGAACAGGCCCATGCACTAAATAGGAAAATAAGCATAGAGCCCAGCAATCCACCAACAAATACTTCTGGGATGGCAATGTCAACCTGTAAACAGAAAGCAGTTCTAAAACCAAGCTGCATAGAGTAGAAGTGAAAGAAACATGACAAAGCATGCAAAGTGGGATTACAGAATGTACCTACCTGTGTAAAAGGTACATGAGCAAATGCAGCTACCTCATCCATATAGGCACTGAACAGAAGGAAAGACGCAAGTGCTGCAGATCCAATGGCAAACCCTTTTGTTGTAGCTTTTGTGGTGTTACCAACCGCATCAAGTACATCAGTGATCTCCCGAACACTTTCAGGCTGCAAGTTACATGTCTACATTAAAAGGCCCACAACCCATGTAGCCAAAAAAAAAAAAAAAAAGGCACATGACGAGAAAAAGTCCTACTTTCAGATAGGCTCAACATTTCCACAGAAATGACAGGGTTACCTGCTGACTCATCTCTACTATTCCACCTGCATTATCAGCTATTGGACCGAACATATCCATGGTGAGAACATAAGCTGCAGTGCTAAGCATTCCCATTGTTGCTACAGCTGTTCCAAACAACCCACCAGTTGGATTTCCAGCATCATCAACCAGTCCAGAAGTGCGACCTAGCCAGAAAGCTGAAACAATAGATGCACTTATGACGAGAACAGGAAGAGCTGTGGATTCCAGACCCAAACTGATGCCAGCAATTATGTTAGTGCCATGCCCTGTGGAGCTAGAAAGAGCTAATGTGCGTACTGGCTCATGCTTGTAATCGGTGTAGTACTTAGTGATCCAAACAAAAACGTACGCCGTCATAATTCCAACCAAACCACACAATGCAAAGTGCAACCATGCTGAAGGAGCTTGTTCAGTATACAGCATCCACCGTGTAGACTGTAAAAATAGTGCAAACATTAATTTACGGCAGCGAAGAAGAAAGTATATTCCAACAATATATACAAATTATTACCAGTCCAAAAGTTACAACAGCCAATAGAATTGTAATAGAATATCCTTTCTGAAGAATTGCCATAGGGTCCTCCATGGCACCAATAGATCCAGTATCACGTGTGCCACGTATGGAAAATATACCAACAGTTGATATCACCAGATCAAATGAGTGAACCACGAGAGGAAACAAAATAAAGCCAGATGGATCTGCAAAATCAGAAGGAATTATGAGAAGCCTCACCCTTTAAGCAACAATTAATCACTAACAAACTAACACATACTATGTACTACAAATGTCCACTAAAATAAATCGGACGTGGCCTACTGATCTACTGGTTCCTAAACCTTAGTTGCATGAAGCGGGAGCAGGAGCGGGAGTGCAGGACAGGTAGAAGATCCTATGGTTAGGAGAGTCGAGGGAGCCTATATACAAAATATACACTTTTATTTTTTAATGAGAATTATATATAGAAACAGATTGAAAATTTGGCATTACCAAAAATATTACACGTCCTGTCAAAGCCCAAAAAGAATACATAAGCGCAAGTTCATAGTACAAAATGAATAGAAAAGCTCCTCATAATATATTAGGCCCAATTGCTTAGCCCAATTTAATAGAGGAGCCCAAACATAAAACTAAGCATTTCTTCAATTTAATAGTTGAGTCCAATAGGCCCAAGTACAAACCCAATCATCTCATATTGTCCTCCGAATATGATCTGCCGCTGCTCCGATATGCTCCCACCATGGTCAGAATTGCACCCCTATGCATAAGGAGTCATGCTCCCATCGCGAATCTTACTCAGGGGCACAGATCAGCGCTCCTGTGTTGGAGCAAGACCTATTTGCACGATCCCTGCTACTAAGTTCCAAACCTTGTTAACAGCTGTTGAGAGATATCAGGGGTTCAAAACATGGAGTTACTGGGTTAAGAGGGTTGCGGCAACTTTTATGGTATGGCAGAGAAAAGGGTATGAAAAGCATCCAACATTATCTCAGCCGTAACAAAAGACCCCGCAATTAAGAGACATGCCAGAATACTAAATCCTTCTGCTAGAAAATAACAGTGAGAAAGGCACCACAAAACTCAAGATCTCAAAAGAATGCATGAAAATCTTTGGCTGACCTCAAGGCTTCTTGAATCTAATAGCTATCAGCTAATCCAGAAACAAATAAGTTCCCCACATGTATAAAATCACTCGCCTCATAATCAGAGAAGGGAAAACTCTATATTGCAAACACCATGGCTGACAAACTGCTGCAGAAGCTCCCTTAGTTTTATTGCTAAGGCCGGAAGGCAATAGCAATGTCATAAGTGCACAAGGTGCAACCATGGTCTGCTTTCCAAAATAATATACCAGACCAACATTTCATAGAAGAAGTACTAATCCAATGTATAATAACAGAATACAGGTAGTCTTACAGATAAACCAGACCTCAAAGACAAAGACAATATACAAACGTGAATGAGTTAATCTCAAGGCTAAGAACTATGTGAATCCTTGTGTTTGAGAGTGTCAATGACCAACACCAAGGGCATGCACCTGGAGGAGTTGGCCATCCAACTGACTGTAAACAAAGAAAAACAAGTAGATATAGTTAACTTTCTACCATCTACATACATAGAAAGGGCACTTGCCTTCAATTTTGCAGCGTTGGGCCATTGTTCCTCCAAGGATCATTGCACTAATAATTTCTGCTGCAATACTTTCGAAAAGATCAGCGCCTCGTGCTGCACAATCACCCACATTGTCCCCAACCTGCAATGTGAAATCAAATTAGTAGAGGAAATCACAACTTATTATGAGGATCACCTATGTTGCACAATCGGTAAGTCCAACAAGAAAAAATCTGGCCTATCAAGGCCATCTATACTTTTCCATTGTTTTCAAATAATGTCTCAAGTATTATACAAATACCTCCCAGTTTTACAAACAAACCACAACGAAGGCACCAGTGGTCTAATTGCTGCTTGGCACTAGTCGGGCGGTGACCCGCTGTCAAGCCCCTACGCCGCCTAGGCCGCTGAGCGATTCGGCATTTTTTTCCAAAATTTTATTTTTAGATATTTTCAAGGCAATCAAGCTCCACCAAGCTCGCCGCCTAGCTCTGCCAAGTCGACCGCCAAGCTCCACCAAATCTCCCTATCCACCGAATGAACTGCTGAGGGTGAAATCATGGCGCCGAGCTACCGCCGAGGCCACCATTTAGAACACTAGAAGGCGCCAAGGGGAAACTGAGATCTAAAAGATAATGTTCAAGAGATACACCTTAATACAAGGAGACCAATCACTAAAACTCCTGCAGAGCCACTAAGAAAACTACTTTGCTCCATAAATTCTTTAATTATGCTTGAGGAAAATCATATGAAGAAAAACTCCACGTGTCATGCTTCGAGTTATATCTACCACACAGCTGGTCCCAAGCCCGGACAAAGGAGAAGAGTTGTGCGTTAGGTAGCTGATAGCTAGCACATAAAAGATCCTGTTAGATCTTTATGAAATATACAAGTTGGATGGTCAAGTGGCTGAGTGCTCCGGGGGCGTTGCAATTGTAGGATACCTAAAAATTTGAAGGGGAAGTACTACCGTACCGCCATAAGATTAGCCATGCTATATGATACGGAGTGTTGGGCTACTAAGAAACAGCATGCGTTCAAGACAATTGTAGTTTAAATGAAAATGTTGAAATTGATGTGTGGTAAGACTTTGTAAAACAGAATTAGAAACGAAAAACCTCCGCGCGATGGTAGGGGTAGCGCCGCTTAGAAGATAAGACGAGACAGAATAGGTTACGGTGGTTTGCACACTTTTATCATAGATTGTTAGATGCAGTAATTAGGAGGAGTGATATGGTTGCGATAGAAGGCAATTGGAGAGGTAGACCAAAATTGACTTTAGAGGCAGTAATTTGAAAGGATCTAGGTTAATTGGATAGCACGAAAGACGATGCCTGTGATAGAACTCAATGGAGAAAAATTTAGCTGACCCCAATTGATTGGGACTGAAGGCTCAATTTGGTTTGGTTAAAATCAAATGAAAAATATTCTAAGAGTTCTCCAAACAACTTCCTGGCTCCTGCCCTCCCCCACCAATTAAAGGATTTAAACAGCAGCCCTTCACAAGTAAAACTTAACAAATCATAAAATATTACCGTGTTATGTAAAAAAACACACAGGCGCATGAAGAATAGAGATCAAGCAAATCTAAAAATTCACGTGGTTTGGCAAGATGACAGACACCAGGTTTCACTACATTATGAACGAGGAAGAAAAAGATACAATGATAGTCTAGGGTAGCCAGCATATATAACGCTAGGGAGTGCATAATGAATTGCCATAATACCTTTATTACTCTCAGAAAATCATGAGGAACAATATTGGGGTAGTGAAAAAGTCTCCCCACTATTACCCGACCTTCTCACTCGAGGCCAAATCAAATGCCATCACACAGATACCACATTGGCTTCTGGTGAAACCCACTACAATGACACCATAGTGGCCCAGAGCCCAGATGCACACATCGTCTTATATACCACAAGTAACCACTCATGTTCTAGCCAAAATGCCTAGCATACAATCAACAAATAAACAAGGTTCATTGTCCCCACTCGCATATCCAGAAGTCAGACTTCTGTTGTGGACTCAAAACACACGTGCTTGGCTAGGGGTTGTAGCATTTGTACCCATTTCAACTGCTGCGCCCTATTGATATTTGAATAGCATCATAAACTTCATTAAGCATTACTTCAAACAGGTAATTTTCATTAGCTTGAAGGGTTGAATATGTTACAAGTTTGATCACAGTTGTTACTTGTTACAATCGTGTCTGTACCATACAATTTAAATTTCAAGACACATTCACCTAAAACAAACTACGATGCCAAGTCCTTCAATCTATAGTCAAGATGAATAGTCTTACCCTTTACCGAATATGAAACCAAGTAAAATAGTCCACTGAGTTCGTACTTCAAATTATGGCTTATAACTATCCAAAACCTTATAAGATGCACTCATGCAACACGATGTACACAGGCAAAGCTAAATAACAAAGGAATTCATTATATACCAAATCGGCAATGACAGCAGGATTGCGTGGATCATCTTCAGGTATCCCCTGCTCTACTTTCCCAACAAGGTCAGCTCCAACATCAGCGGCTTTCGTGTATATTCCACCACCCAACTGAGCAAAAAGGGCGACAAATGAAGCTCCAAAGCCATATCCCACGAGAAAAAGAGGCACTGCAAAAGAAATGAATATAAAAATGCAATACACAATTAGACATGTTGATTCAAAATCAACATAACCATACAGAGATGCTAGTTCGACAAACAAAATATCTATAGACAAGCCATAAACGGACCCACATAATGTATGCATACCACCGAAACTGTTGCTAAACCCAAATTCCAACAATTGTTGACAAATCAAATGAACCTCTAGCTTAAGTATACATTTCAATAAAGAAATCTCAAATTTACTGGAGTACTACTTTTTGTCTTTCCAAGTAAATGGGCATCAAAACCAAGATCCAGAGGTCCCAGCAGAAATAGGTTTC